>SJYT01008720.1:136377-250910 GCA_006410635.1 Cephalophus harveyi
ATCTAGAGCCAGACATCTTGGAATGTGAAGTCAAGTGGGCCTTAGAAAGCATCACTATGAACAAAGCTAGTGGAGGTGATGGAATTCCAGTTGAGCTGTTTCAAATCCTGAAAGATGATGCTGTGAAAGTGCTGCACTCAATCTGCCAGCAAATTTGGAAAACTCAGCAGTGGCCACAGGACTGGAAAAGGTCAGTTTTCATTCCAATTCCAAAGAAAGGCAATGCAAAAGAATGCTCCAACTACCGCACATTTGCACTCATCTCACATGCTAGTAAAGTAATGCTCAAAATCCTCCAAGCCAGGCTTCAGCAATATGTGAACCGTGAACTCCCTGATGTTCAAGCTGGCTTTAGAAAAGCAGAGGAACCAGAGATCAAATTGCCAACATCCGCTGGATCATGGACTAGAGAGAAGAGGTTATTATTAGAAACACTTGGACCAAAGAATGTTCTACACTCTGTTGTGTGATATTATTATTTTGTTAAATTTTTATTCAAAGATATTTGCTCTACAATATTGTGCTGGTTTCTGCCATACATTAACATGAATCAGCCACAGGTATACATATGTTCCCTCCCTCCTGAACCTCCCTCCTATTTTCCACCCTGTTCCACCCCTCTAGGTTGTCACAAATCACTGGGTTGAGCTTCCTCTGTCACACAGAGATTCCCACTGGCTATCTATTTTACATATAGTGATGTATGTGTTTCCATGCCACTCTTTCAATTCATCTTACCCTCTTCTTCCAAAGAAAGTCAGAAAGAGAAAGACAAATATTGTATATTAACAAGTATATGGAATCTAGAAAGATGGTACTGATGAAATTATTTGCAGGACAGCAGTGGAGGCACAGACAGGAGGGCTTCCCTGTCACCTCAGTTGGTAAAGAATCTGCCTGCAATGCAGGAGACCTGGGTTGGGAAGATCCCCTGGAGGAGGGCATGGAAACCCACTCTAGTATTCTTGCCTGGAGAATCCCATGGACAGAGGAGCCTGGTGTCACAGAGTTGTGCACAACTGAATGACTAAGCACAGCATAGTGTCCAACATAGTGATTCATAATTTTAAAAGTCACACTTCATTTATAGCTATTATAAAATATTGATTATATTATCTGTGTTGTACAATGTATCCCTGTAGCTTATCTGTTTTATACATAGTAGTTTGTACCTCTTAATTCCCTACCCCATTTTGCCTTTCCCTTCTACTTTCTCCCCATTTTTTGTTTTCTATATCTGTGAATCTATTTCTTTTTTTATTGTATTCACTAGTTTTTTTAAAAAAAATTTTTTAGATTTCACATAGAGGTCACACTGTATAGTGTTTGTCTTTCTCTGATGTCACTGCTATGTGAAATCTAAAAAAATGAAACTATTGAATATAATAGGATTTCATAAGCATTTGTACTCATACAGTATGTGTCTGACATTTCATTAGCATAATACTCTCCAAGTCCATCCATGTTTTTGCAAAGGGCAAAACTTCATTCTTTTACACATTCATTCTTAAGGGTTTCAAACTGTTGAAAACTAGTTTTAGACAAAACTAAAGGTATACTTCTACTAAACACTTCGAGAAAAGGAGTGCTTTCCAGAGCATCCTTGCTATAGGAACAATACAAGGCTGATCAAGATAAGAGGCAAGATTAGGCCATGATGTTGAGTGGTAGTCAAAGGATAGCTCAATATGAAAAGAGTTAGTGTCCTACCATCAAATAAAGTTAGTTTAGTATTTAAAGGTGAAAGAAGAAAAACAGAAAAGAGGGGCCTATAACTCAAAGGATCTCTGAACTAAATTAATGTGTCAAGTGTATTTGATTCATTTGAGGCATAGAGCTTGTCAGACAAAACTGGGAAGCCATACTAGCTTGTTTTAATAAGCTTTCCTTATTTGAAAAATGAAGGGAGTGGGACAGACAAGTTACTGAGGTCACTTCTAGTTCTAAGCTTTCTATGTTTAGAGCTTGTAAATTCTTTAAAAGGCAGATACAGGCCCCATAACTCCGATTCTCCAGCTACCCTCCAGTCCCTGCCTGTAGTATAGTGTTCTAAATACATTTCTTAAGTTGGTGCTGAATGAGGGAGGTAGAAACACAGACTCTAATAGATAACATGCATTGAACTACTATGTGCCTGGCACTGTGTTCACTGACTTTTCCACATGCTTCATTTAATCATCCTAATCTACCCCTAATTGTTGGATGCATTCATTTTACAAATGAGAAATAGGACTCAAAGACAGAGCTCTCAACAGCGTAACTAGGATTTAAACCTATATCAACCTGGTTGCAGAGCCTGCCCTCTTCACCAGGATCTCATATTGGAGATGCCAAGAAAGGGGTCACTACTGAGATCAAGAGAAAAGAGTGGTTTCAATTGGTCCTTGAAACCAAACATTTACGGCTTCAGACAGAGCAAGACTCAGCTCTTGCCTGAGCCATCTAGATAACCATCTAGTCCTCTATATGGATGAGTATTGGTTCAAGGTGACATTTCTAATGACTGTTCTGTACCTCAGAAGGCATCTGTTTTCTTGGGTGGAAAATAATTTTGCCCTATAGATTATGGAGGCCCTGTGAATGAGGAGTCTGATACTAAGAATAGCCAGTTTCCTTGAAAAACTGCTCACATAAAGTAGATCTCTATTTATATGACAGCATGAATAAAATAAACTATTTTGCATTTATATAGTGCCTTTCCTCACATAAGAGCCCAGGGGCTTTGCTAATACAGCCTTACAATGAAACACAGCCACCTCTGGGAGACCACCAGACAGACAACCACAGCTGTGCAGACTGTAAGGCAGTGGGGGAGGCAAACGTGGAGCTGAGAACATCAGACACCTGTTATGAATTGTGCTAAAGTGAATGCTTTGATAAAAACCTATGCTTTCAGAGCTCAATATAGACACACCCTCATCAATTCTTAAACTTGCCAACAAGAAGCATAGAAGTAGGTACAAATATTCTGTTTCATAGATTATAAAACAAATAATTTTTTTTTAAATTGCACTTTCAATTTAAATTAAAATAGTATAATGTCATTTTTGAAATTATAGCTCCTGGTCTCGTAGCTAAGTTGGTAAAGGATCTGCCTGCAATGCAAGTGACCTGGGTTTGATTCCTGGGTTGGGAAGCTCCCCTGGAGAAGGAAATGGCAACCCACTCCAGTGTTCTTGCCTGGAGAATCCCATGGACAGAGGAGCCTGGCGGGTTACTGTCCATGGGGTCGCAAGAGTCGGACACAACTGAGCAACTAAACCATATATATATATATGTGTGTGTGTGTGTGTGTGTGTGTACTAAATTGCTTCAGTTGTGTCCATAGGGTCACAAAGAGTTGGACACGACTAAGTAACTAACACTTTTACTCATTCATATATATCCTTTACCTGGGTAGGTATAACAGAACATATACAAATATTGAGACGGGTAGATTTAGCTAGTGAATATGCAAACAGTTGATATCCAGGAGTTATGATAACAATTGACTTTACATCATACTTATTTCTCCATTTAATGTCTCAATCAATAATTTGAATGACCATGTTCATGAGGAGTGCAAATGATACCATAATGGTTAGTAGAATGAGTATTAAAATTCAGTACAAGTAGGAAAGCTGTAACACAATAAGAATTACAGAATATTTAGTAGAAGGGAATATACTTATGGAAAGATAAAAACACAAGCAACATTACATATATATTTATAAGATTAGATATATCTGAAAGCCCTCAGAACAGACCACATTATAAATAAACATGAAAAACACCTCCTTCTGTTAAAGAGAGTATAAAACCCTCTCAAGTTTTAATACACAAATAATTAAATATTAATGTAAAATAAATTAAGCATAGTTTTGCTGCTAAGTCGCTTCAGTCGTGTCCGACTCTGTGCGACCCCAGAGACAGCAGCCCACCAGGCTCCCCCGTCCCTGGGAATCTCCAGGCAAGAACACTGGAGTGGGTTGCCATTTCCTTCTCCAATGCATGAGAGTGAACAGTGAAAGTGAAGTCGCTCAGTCGTGTCCGACTCTTAGCGACCCCATGGACTGCAGCCTACCAGGCTGCTCCGTCCATGGGATTTTCCAGGCAAGAGTACTGGAGTGGGGTGCCATTGCCTTCTCCAAAGCATAGTTTTAGGGTCTGTAAAAGCAAAGATTATAAATTTATTGACCTGTTCTCAAGTCAGTCTCTCCATTTCAGAATACTTACATTTTTGTATATAAAATAGTTTAAGCAAATATTAAAGTGCAGATAACTACATAATTAATATCCCTTTATTCACCACCTAGATAAAGAAATAAATCATACAGTTTAATATCTTTTCCATATGAGGTCAATTTGTATTTCCCTGAGATGCATATCACTGTTGTCTCTCTTTGACTGTAAGTGCAGAGGCCAGAGGACTAAATAAATTAATTTACAGATTTGTAACAAAAAAGCTTCATTTATGCATACTTAATGCTTTGTGATCCTCACAAAAACTTAGGGTACCATACTCAGAACTTCCCTCTCACTATTAGTTATCTAAATGTCAGTTATACATCCATTTTTCCTGTTTACTTTTCCCTGCTTTGTTGAGATATAATTGACATATAGTATTGTGTAACTTTAAGGTATATGGCATATTGATTTGATAGATTTGTATATTACAACATGATTACTGCCACAGTGTTAGCTAACACTTCTGTCATATCATGTAATTACTATTTTTCCAAGGGAAAAATTTTTTTAATTACAGTGCTGTCATTTTATTTTTTTCTTCAAAGTTAATTTATTTATTTTAATTGGAGGCTAATTAATTTTCAATATTGTGATGGCTTTGCCATATGAATCAGCCATGGGTATATATGTGTCCCCCCATCCTGAAACCCTCTCCCACTTCCCTCCCTACCCCATCCCTCTGGGTTGTCCCAGAGCACTGGCTTTAAGTGCTCTGCGTCATGCACTGAACTTGCACTGATCATCTATTTTACATATGGCAATATACATGTTTCAGTGCTATTCTCTCAAATTATCCCACCCTCACCTTCTCTCACAGAGTTCCAAAGTCTGTTCTTTACAGCTGTGTTTCTTGTGCTGTCTTGCATATAGGGTCATTGTTACCATGTTTCTAATTTCCATATATATGCACTGATATACTGTATTGGTGTTTTTCTTACTTACTTCACTTTGTATAATAGGCTCCAGTTTCATCCACTTCATTAGAACTGGCTCAAATGTGTTCTTTTTCATAGCTGAGTAACATTCCATTGTGTATATGTACCACAACTTCCTTATCCATTCGTCTGCTGATGGACATCTAGCTTGCTTCCATGTCCCAGCTATTGTAAAAAGTGTGGCAATGAACATTGGGGTACACGTGTCTCTTTCAGTTCTGTTTTCCTCAGAGTGTATGCCCAGCAGTGGGATTGCTGTTCTATTTCCAGATTTTTAAGGAATCTCCACTGTGTTCTCCATAGTTCCTGTATTAGTTTGTTTGCATTCCCACCAACAGTGTAAGAGGGTTCCTTTTCCTCCACACCCTCTCCAGCACTTATTGATTATAGACTTTTCAATCTGAGAAGGCAATGGCACCCCACTCCAGTACTCTTGCCTGGAAAATCCCATGGATGGAGGAGCCTCGTAGGAGGCAGTCCATGGGGTCGCTAAGAATCGGACACAACTGAGTGACTTCACTTTCATTTTTCACTTTCTTGCACTGGAGAAGGAAATGGCAACCCACTCCAGTGTTCTTGCCTTGAGAATCCCAGGAACGGGGGAGCCTGGTGGGCTGCCGTCTATGGGGTTGCACAGAGTTGGACATGACTGGAGCGACTTAGCAGCAGCAGCAGTAGCAGCAGACTTTTCAATGGCAGCCATTCTGACCAGCATGAGATGGTATCTCATTGTTGTTTTGACTTGCCTTTCTCTGATAATGAGTGATGTTGAGCACTTTTTCATGTGTTTGTAGCCATCTGTATGTCTTTTTTGGAAGAACGTCTGTTTAGTTCTTTGGCCCGCTTTTTGATCAGGTCATTTATTTTTCTGGTATTGAGTTGCATGAGCTGCTTGTATATTTTTAAGATTAATTATTTGTCAGTTGGTTCACTTGATATTATTTTCTCCCATTCTGAAGGGTGACTTTTCACCTTGCTTATAGTTTCCTTTGCTGTGCAAAAGGTTTTAAGTTTAATTAGGTCCCATTTGTTTATTTTTCTTTTTATTTCCATTACTCTGGAAGGTGGGCCATAGAGGATCTTGCTTTGATTTATGTCTTTGACTTTTCTGCCTATGTTTTCCTCTAAGAGTTTTACAGTTTCTGGTCTTACATTTAGATCTTTAATCCATTTTGAGTTTATTTTTGTGTATGGTGTTAGAAAGTGTTCTAGTTTCATTCTTTTACAAGTGGTTGACCAGTTTCCCAGCATCATTAGTTAAAGAGATTGTCTTTTCTCCATTGTATATTCTTGCCTCCTTTTTCAAAGATAAGGTGTCCATAGGTGTGTGGATTTATCTCTGGGCTTTCTATTTTGTTCCACTGATCTATATGTCTTTGTGCCAGTACCATACTCTCTTAATGACTGTAGCTTTGTAGTATAGTCTGAAGTCAGGCAGGTTGATTCCTCCAGTTCCATTCTTCTTTCTCAAGTTTGCTTTGGCTATTTGAGGTTTTGTGTGTGTGTGTGTGTTTCCATACAAACTGTGAAATTATTTGTTCTAGTTCTGTGAAAAATGCCATTGGTAGCTTAATAGGGATTGCATTGAATCTATAGATTGCTTTGGATAGCATACTCATTTTCATTATATTGATTCTTAAATCCATGAACATGATGTATTTCTCCATATTTGTGTCATCTTTGATTTCTTTCATCAGTGTTTTATAGTTTTCTATATATAGGTCTTTTATTTATTTCAGTAAATTTATTCTAAGTATTTTATTCTTTTCATTGTAATGGAAAACGGGATTGCTTCCTTAATTTCTCTTTCTGTTTTCTCATTGCTATGGTATGGGAATGTATTAATTTTTATTAATTTATTAATTTTCTTCTGTGTATTAATTTTATATCCAGCAAATTTACTATATTCATTGATTAGCTCTACTAATTTTCTGGTGGTGTCTTTAGGGTTTCCTGTGTAGAGGATCATGTCATCTGCAAACAGTGAAAGTTTTACTTTTCCAACCTGGATTCATTTCTTTTTCTTCTCTGATTGCTGTGGCTAGGACTTCCAAAACTATGTGGAATAGTAGTGGTGAGAGTGGGTACACTTGTCTTGTTCCTGATTTTAGAGGAAATGTTTTTTTTTTTTTTTGCCATTGAGGATAATGCTTGATGTGTGTTTGTTGTGAAGAAGGCAATGATACCTCACTCCAGTACTTTTGCCTGGAAAAATCCCATGGATGGAGGAGCCTGGTGGGCTGCAGTCCATGGAGTTGCTAAGAGTCGGATATGACTGAGCAACTTTGCTTTCACTTTTCACTTTCATGCACTGGAGAAGGAAGTGGCAACCCACTCCAGTATTCTTGCCTTGAGAGTCCCAGGGATGAGGGAGCCTGCTGGGCTGCCATCTATGTGGTCATATAGAGTTGGACACGACTGAAGCGACTTAGCAGCAACAGCAGTGTTTGTTGTATATGTCTTTTATTATGTTGAAGTATGTTCCTTCTATGCCTGATTTCCTGTAGAGTTTTTATCATAAATGGGTGTTGAATTTTGTTAAAGGCTTTCTCTACATCTGTTGAGATGATATGTTTTTTATCTTTCAATTTGTTAACATGGTATATCACATTGGTTGATTTGTGAATACTGAAGAATACTTGCATCCCTGGGATAAAACCCATTTGGTCATGATGTATGATCTTTTTAATATGCTGTTGGATTCTGTTTGCTAGAACTTTGTTGAATTATGTTCATCAATGATATTGGCCTGGTTTTCTTTTTATGTGTCATCTTTGGTTTGGTATTAGGGTAATTGTGGCCTCATAGAATGAGTTTGGCGTTTGCCTTCCTCTGCAATTTTCTGGAAGATTTTGAGTAGGATAAGTGCTAGCTATTCTCTGAATTTTCAGCAGAATTCACCTGTGAAGCCATCTGGTCCTGGGCTTTTGTTTGTTGAAAGATTTTTGATTACAATTTGAATTTCCATGCTTGTGATGGGTCTTTAAGATTTTCTATTTTTTTTTTTTTTTAATTAGAGTGGTGACATTAAAAAAAAATATTCATTTATTTATTTATTTGGCTGCTCTGGGTCTTAGTTGTGGCAGGCAAGATCTTTAGTTGTGTTTTTGTGAACCCTTAGTTGCAGCATGTGGATCTACTTCCCTGACAAGGCACTGATCCCAGGCACCCTGCATTGGGAGCATGAAGTCTTAGTCACTGGATCACCAGGGAAGTCCCTCTCCAAAGGAAACCTTAATAAGACATATGTAAGACTATGAGGAAAAGTCAGAGAAATTTGAGTTTTAGGCCTGGGGAAAAAATAAATTGCCTGCAATATAATAATGATGGTAAACATAGGTAATAGGCAATGATAAATAGGATTAATTTTAATAAAGAATGATAGCTAGCAGTTTTCTTAGAGGTTTTAAATCATAATCATTTAGAAGATAGCAAGTGTGTCTTGCATGCTTACTTAGTCAGTCATGTCTGACCCCTTGGGACTCCATGGACTGTAGTCCACCAGGCCTCTCTGTCGGTGGAATTCTCCAGGCAAGAATACTGGAGTGGGTAGCCATTCCCTTCTCCAGTTTGGATCTTCCTGACCCAGGGATCGAACTGAGGTCTCCTGCATTGCAGACAGGTTCTTTACCTTCTGAGCTACCAAGGGAAAGAGAACTATGTCTTAGGCAGTATATTAAGTGTAATTTTTGGATTATCTTAATTATTTTTCATTACAACCCTAGGAAAACTGTATTATTATTCTCACTTTACAAGGAGGAACCTGAGGCTGGAAAGGAATATTACATTGCCTAAGACCAAACATCTGTAAGAAGGCTAGGATTTTATCCCACTCAATCTGCCCACACTCCTAATTAGTAGAAACATCTCACAAGTTATTGAGGGTTTTAATTGTACGTGTGGCCATGTGTTTTAATTAATAAAATGTGCCTATATCATATTACAAAATAATGACATGCTCCTTCAATTGCTTTTTTCTTTTTATAGCCTCTTTGCCATCTCTCTATTGATAATTTGCTTACTGCATCATGAGTTGTATCTATGCTTCTCTGGAAAAAAAAAAAACTCAATAAGTCATACTAATTCATTCTATCACAAAAATAAGCATTATCTATTAAAATTTATTTCCTAAAGAGTAAAGATCTTCAAGTAGTGACTAAGACAGGGGAGAGAGGAGGAACTAGGATGGCTGAAGTTTTGGGTAGAGGTCTGTTATCAATGGTGATAAAGTCAACACTTATAATGGATAACTCAGAGGTTGACATATATAGGTAAGATGAACCAATTACAGCAGTTGAAGGACTAGGAGTATGATGTGAAGAACTGTATACAAAGGTTGAGAATGGGGAGCTTGTGTACCATTAGGTCAGTAATTTAGATACTATGGTGGAGCTAAAGAGAAAAGATGATTAGTCGGACCAGGTTCTATAGAAAGAAAGGTAGTAAAGATAAAATAGTGCACATTAGAGGACCCCAAAATAGTTGAGATAAAAGTGGGTAAGTGGAGCGTGCCTATGTCAAATATTTTAAACAAGATTCTGTCAGACAAGGGAATGTTCATGCAATAGTCATGCTTCCCTCCAATATTACCCAACGTTAACATAAGTGGCTTCTGATTCCAGAGATCTCAAAGAATCTCTAGAGGGCTTCAGGGGCTGGTGAAAGTTGTAATCTGGCTCTCATGCATGTCAATGAACTCACTGGAAGAAATTTTGTGTCCCTTTCTATTTATGAGAGCCTGCATTTCCCTTATTAAGTCCATCCCAGAACTCTGCTAAAGTGGCAACCCAATGACAGGTAACACATAAACTCTTGGCTGGATAAATAGACAGATGATTCTTGGAGCATGTTCTATTTCACTGATTTCATTTCCTTCAGACGGAGTGATACCTGGAGATTTAATCATTTTCACTGCTGAGTGGATGCACAAAAATACAAGACAAGGCAAGAAGAAAGCTGCAGCTTACAGGAAATGTTCTTGTGTAAAATCTTTCTTCAAAAACAGGTTTTTAAAAACAGCATTCTGGTAAATGAGAAAGCTTAAACCCATAAAGATTTTTAAATTATTTTTGTTTTAGTCCAGAGCATTTGTAAAAGGCAAAGGGGAAAAGGAAAGATATAGCCATCTGAATGCAGAGTTCTAAAGAACAGCAAAGAGAGATAAGAAAGCCTTCCTCAGTGATCAATGAAAAGGAATAAAGGAAAACAATAGAATGGGAAAAACTAGGTATCTCTTCAAGAAAATTAGAGATATCAAAGGAATATGTCATGCAAAAGTGGGCACAATAAAGGACAGAAATAGTATGGACCTAACAGAAGCAGAAGATATTAAGAAGAGGTGGCAAGAATACACAGAAGAAATATTAAAAAAAAAAAAAAAACTTAATGACTGAGATAGCCACAATGGTGTGATCACTCACCTAGAGCCAGACATCTTGGAATGTGAAGACAAGTGGGCTTTAGGAAGCATCACTATGAACAAAGCTACTGGAGGTGATGGAATTCCATCTGAGCCATTTCAAATCCTAAATGATGATACTGTGAAAGTGCTGCACTCAATATGCCAGCAAAATTCAGCATTGGCACAGGACTGGAAAAGTTCAGTTTTTATTTCAATCCCAAAGAAGGGCAATTCAAAGAATGTTCAAACTACTGCACAATTGCACACATCACACACGTTAGTAAAGTAATGCTCAAAATTCTCCAACCTAAGGATCAATGGTACATGAACGGAGAACTTGCAGATGTTGAAGCTGGATTTAGAAAAGGAAGAGGAACCAGATCAAATTGTCAACATCCATTGAATCATCAAAAAAGCAAGAATTCCAGAAAAGCATCTACTTCTGCTTCATTGACTACTCTAAATCCTTTGACTGTGTGGATCACAACAAACTGGAAAATTCTTCAAGAGATGGGACTACCAGATCACATTACCTGCCTCGTGAGAAATCTATATGTAGATCAAGAAGCACAGTTAGAACCGGACATGGAACAATGGACTGATCCAAATTGGAAAAGAGTACAGCAAGGCTGTATATTGTCACCCTGCTTATTTACCTTAAATGAAGAATACATAGTGCAAAATGCCAGACTGAATGAAGCAAAAGCTGAAGTCAAGATTCCCAGGAGAAATATCAATAAACTCAGATTTGCAGATGACACCACCCTTATAGCAGAAAGGAAGAGGAACTAAAGAGCCACTTGATGAAAGTGAAAGAGGAGAGTGAAAAAGCTGGCTTAAAACTTAACACTAAAAAAACTAAGATCATGGAATCTGGTCCCACCACTTCATGGCAAAGAGATGGGGAAACAATGGAAACAGTGAGAGACTTTATTTTCTTGGGCTCCAACATCACTGCCAATGGTGACTGCAGCCATGAAATTAAAACTTGCTTACTCCATGGAAGAAAAGCTGTACCAAACCTAGACACCATAGTAAAAATCAGAGACATTACTTTGCCAACAAAGGTCCATCTAGTCAAAGCTATGGTTTTGCCACTAGTCATGTATGAATGTGAGAGTTGGACCATAAAGGAAGCTGAGAGCTGAAGAATTGATTCTTTTGAACCATGGTGTTGGAAAAGACTCTTGAGAGCCCCTTGGACTGCAGGGAGATCAAACCAGTCAATCCTAAAAGGAGTCAGTCTTGAATATTCATTGGAAAGACTGATGCTGAAGTTGAAGCTACAATACTTTGACCACCTGATGAGAAGAACTGACTCACTGGACAAGACCTTGATGCTGGGAAAGATTGAGGGCAGGAGGAGAAGGGGATGACAGAGGATGAGATGGTTGGATGGTATCACCATCTCGATAGACTTGAGTTTGAGCCAGCTCCAGGAGTTGGTGATTGACAGGGAAGCCTGGTGTTTTGCAGTCCATGGGGTCGCAAAGAGTCAGACATGACTGAGTGATTCAACTGAAGTGAACTGAAAGCATTTGTGGTTGGAGTAATTCATTTTTGTTGTACTTTTATTGATACATTTGTTGCTAATAGTTAAAATGCAATAGTATCATTTTGGAAATTCAGCTATGTGAAATTTATCCTCTCTACTGAGAACATGGTTGGCACTTGCAATTTGTTCTCAAGGCCAGAAACAGGGTTGCATGATCTTCACTTTGTTTTCTTTGGTCCAAAGAAACTTGTAAAAATATCAGGAAATCAAAGAGCTCTCCAGCTGATAAGTTTTCATGTAATTTTTTTAAATTATTATTTTCACATATGTGCTTGGGTTTTAAAATGATGAGATAAAGCAGTGTATTATTAAAGCTTTTTGAGAGCATGTAGATTCTAAGTGACTCTTTACACATGAAGGTAAATGAATGAATTAGATTCTTCTAATTTTATGAACAGTTTATATTTTTAAAACCCTGGTATATCCTTTGGCATATTAATTTATTATCTGAACACTTATTCATTAATGTATCCACTCCATGAATGAAATGCAAAGTTGGACCATAAAGAAGACTGAGCACTGAAGAATTGATGCTTTTGAACACTGGTGCTGAGAAGACTCTTGAGATCCCTTGGGCAGCAGGGAGGTCAAAGTAGTCAATCCTAAAGGAAATCAGTCCTGAATATTCATTAGAAGGGTTGATGCTGAAGCTGAAACTCTAATACTTTGGTCACAATTATATGTGTGATGACTGTGTGATATACTGTGATGAGAATTATATGAAAGAACATATCCAATACTCTCAAAACATTCCTCCTACCTCTTATAGGTCTCTTTCTCCTATCCATTCTTAAACCCTTCTCTTCCTCAAGTAACCACTGATCTGGTTTGTCACTATAGATTATCTCATACTTTACAGAATTTTATATGGAGGGAATCATACATCATATTCTCTATTTTTTTGGCTGTTTTCACCCCTTGTCTATTTTGAGTTCATATATACTGCTGCATGTACCAATAGTTTATTTCTTTTTTATTGCTGGGTCACATTCTATTGTTTGGCTATGCAACAATTATTAATTTACCTGTTGATACATTTATATTTTTCTAGTTTCAGGCTTTTAAAACTAAGCATTGCTACAAACACAGTGTTAAATCTTTATGGGCCTATGCTTTATTTTCTCTCTGGCAAATACCCAACAGTGGAATGGTTAAATCATGTGGTAGATACTTGCTTATCTATAAGTTTTTTTTAAAACAGCCAAACTGTGTCCCAAAGTTGTGGTTGTGTAATTTTAGATTCCCATCAGCAGTGCATGAGAGTTCCATTTCTTCTACTTCCTTGTCAGTACTAACATTGACAAGTATTTTTAGTTCAAATTTTAATTTTAACAAATTTTATTTTTTAGAGCAATTTTACACTTACAGCAAAATTGAAGGGAAAGATAGATATTTCCCAAATACTCTCTGTCATGAATCATGCATAGCTTCCCTCATTATTCATATCCCCCACCACAGTGGTCCATTTTTTACAACTGATGAATCTATATAATCATCATTATCCATCATTATCACTCTAGATCCATAGTTTGCATAGTTCACTCCTTGTGTTGTGCATTATGTGTGTTTAGTCAACTGTGTCAGGACATGTATCCATCATGGATGGTATCATAAAGAGTATTTTTATTGCTGTAAAAATCCTCTGCACTCTACCTAACTCATCCTTCCCTCCTAATCCCCAATCCCTGGCAACTATGGACCATTTATCCATTTTGCATAGTTTTTCCTTTTCCAGAATGTCATATAGTTGGAATCATATAGTATGTAGTCTTTTCAGACAGGCTTCTTTCACTTAGTAATATGCATTTAAAGTTTTTCTATCCTTACTTTTCATTACTTGATAGTTTTGTTTTGTTTTTGCTGAATAATATTCTGTTGTCTCGATGTACCACACTTTATTTTTTTGCTCACCTATAAAGTTGAATGAAACTTGGTGAGTTGCCAAATTCTAGATTTTGGCAGTTATGAGTAAAACTGCTATATATAGACACTCATGTGAAAGTTTTTATGTGGTCATAAGTTTTCATCTCCTTTGGTAAATGCCAAGGAACATGATTGCTTGATTGTATGCTAAGAAACTACCATTTTACCCTCCAAAGTTGCTGTAGCATTTTGCATTCCCACGAACAATGAATGAACATTCCTGTAGCTCAAAAATATTGCCATTTGACGCTGTGAGCATTCTGAATTTTGGCCATTCTAATTGGTGTGTAATAGCATTATTGTTTTAATTTGCATTTTCCTTATGTCATATGATGTGGAGTATATTTTCATATGCTTATTTGTTATCTGTGTATCTTTCATGAAGTGTCTGTTATGATCTTTGGCCTATTTTAAAATCAGATTATTTTCTTATTTTTGAGCTTTCAGAACTTTTTGCATGCCTTGGAGAACAATCCTTTATCAAATGTTTCTTTTTCAAATGTTTTCTTCTGGTGTGTGGCTTGGCTTTTCATTCTTTTGATATTGTCTTTCACAGAGCAAAAGTTTTTTTTTTTGTTGTTGTTTGTTTTAATAGAGTAGAGTTTATCCTTTGTTTCATTGATCTTGTTGTTAATGTTTTATATAAAAAGTCATCATCCTACTCAACATCATCTAAGTTTTTTCTTATTTGCCTTCTAGGAGTTTTAAAGCTTGTATTTTACATTTAAGCCAGCAATTTATTTAGAGTTAATTTTGTAAAGTTTTTTTTTTTTTTTTTTTCCCCTCCTGCATTTGGATGTCCAATTGTTCTAGGAACATTTTTTTTTTAAGACTCTTTGTTCCTTTGCATTTCCTTTGTTCCTTTGTCAAAATTCAGGTGACTATGTTTCAGTGCAGTCACTCAGTTGTGTCCGACTCTTTGCAACCCCATGGACTGCAACACACCAGGTCTCCCTGTCCATCACCAACTCCCGGAGTTTTCTTAAACTCATTTTCATTGAGTCGGTGATGCCATCCAACCATCTCATCCTCTGTCATCCCCTTCTCCTCCTGCCCTTAATCTTTCCCAGCATCAGGGGGTTTTCAAATGAGTCATTTCCTCACTGGCCAAAGTATTGGAGTTTCAGCTTCAGCATCAGTACTTCCTGAATATTCAGGACTGATTTCCTTTAGGATGGACTGGTTGGATCTCCTTGCTGTCCAAGGGACTCTCAAGAGTATTCTCCAACACCACAGTTCAAAAGCATCAATTCAGTGCTCAGCTTTCTTTATAGGCCAACTCTTACATCCATACATGACTACTGTAAAAACCACAGCTTTAACTAGATGGACCTTTGTTGGCAAAGTAATGTCTCTGGTTTTTAATATGCTGTCTAGGTTGGTCATGACTTTCCTTCCAAGGAGTAAGCTTCTCTTAATTTTATGGCTGCAATCACCATCTGCAGTGATTTTGAAGCCCCCAAAATAAAGTCTGTCACTGTTTCCACTGTTTCCCCATCTATTTGCCATGAAGTGACTATGTTTATGGGGGCCTATTTATGGGCCTTAGTTGCTATTCATTTTTTTTTTTTTTGAAAGTATCTTTTAACCTTCTAGTCCATTTTATTAGTTTTCAAGTTTTTCTTATTGCTGAGTTTGAGAGCACTTTTTGTGTTATCTTTATATCTTTTTATCATCTGCAGTCTTTCACTTTCACTTTTTACTTTTATGCATTGGAGAAGGAAATGGCAACTCATTCCAGTGTTCTTGCTTGGAGAATCCCAGGGACGGTGGAGCCTGGTGAGCTGCCATATATGGGGTTGCACAGAGTTGGACACAGTTGAAGCAACTTAGCAGCAACAGTAGCAGCAGTCTTTGCAAATAATTTCTCCCAGATTAAAACTTGTCTTCAAACACTTTTATTCACTTTTATTTGTTTTTAGGTTTTTTTTTTTTTTTTTGGATTATTCATTGCTACTATTTACCATTTATTTTTGTATGTTAAACTTGAAACTAGAATTTGCCTATCTTGCTTACTAGTTCTATTAGATTTTTGCTGATTCCCTATGTTTTCTATATGAATAATCATAATGCCTGAGAATAAAGATTTCTTTCTTTCTGATATTGACGCACTTATTTATTTTCCTTCCTTATTATACTGAGTAAGGGCTTCCCTGGTAGCTCAGATAGTAAAGAATCTGCCTGAAATGTGGGAGACCTGGGTTGGGAAGATCCTCTGGAAAAGGGAATGGCTACCCACTCTGGTCTTCTTGCCTGGAGAATTCCATGGACAGAGGAGCCTGGCAATCTACAGTCCATGGGGTCGTAAAGAGTCAGACATGACTAAGCGACTAACACACACACTGTGTAGAACCTATATGTTGCATAGGAGAGAGATAGGAATAAGAGATAGGAATAAGAGATAGGAATCCTTATCTTTGGTCTGATTTTTTTCATGAGGGATCAAACTCATGCATCCTGCTTTGGAAACATGGAGTCTTAACCACTGGACCACTAGGGAAGTCCCTGGCCTGATTTTATTGAGAAAATTTTAGATTTCACCATTAAGTATGATGGTAGCTGTAGGATTTTTATAAATGTCTATCATCAGGTTGAAAGAGTTCACTTTTCTCTCTAGTTTGACAAGAGATTTTATCCGGAGTAGATGATCAGTTCAGTTCAGTCACTCAGTCATGTCCGACTCTTTGTAACCCCATGAATCGCAGCACATCAGGCCTCCCTGTCCATCATCAACTCCCAGAGTTCACTCGAACTCATGTCCATCGAGTCAGTGATGCCATCCAGCCATCTCATCCTCAGTCATCCCCTTCTCCTCCTGCCCCCAATCCCTCCCAGCATCAGGGTCTTTTCCAGTGAGTCAACTCTTCGCATAAGGTGGCCAAAGTATTGGAGTTTCAGCTTCAGCATCAGCCCTACCAATGAACACCCAGAACTGATCTCATTTAGAATGGACTGGTTGGATTTCCTTGCAGTCCAAGGGACTCTCAAGAGTCTTCTCCAACACCACAGTAGATGATAGATTTAGTCAAATATTTTTTATGTGTTTATTGAGATGACAATTACATTGTTCTTTTAAGAGTGTGAATATGTGTGAATAATGAATTGCATTATTTGATTTTTGAGTGGTCCTTTGCATTCCCATGATAAACCCCACCTGGTTATGCAGTATTTTCTCTATACTGTTGGGTTTAATTTGCTAAAATTTTGTTAAAAATTTCTATTGGGATATTGGGCTATTGTTTTTGTATCTTTTTAAAATTTTAATTTAATTATTTTAATTGGAGTACTCTCTAATTACTTTACAATATTGTAGTGGTTTTGCATCTTGTACTACTTTTGTCTTGTTTCAGTATCAGAGTAATGCTGACCTTATAAAGTGGGTTGAGGACATATTCTCTTCCATTTTCTTGAAGAGTTTCTGTAGTGTTGCCAAACATTGTGAATTTTAGTTTTTTGGATATATAGAAACATATGTATAAACATATATATCATACAACTTTATTAACACTTGCTTTTGTTATCTTCAGGTTTTTTTTTTTTTTTCATGAGAAGTTGAAATTACAAAAAGGTTAAGTAATTTGCTTGAAGCCATAAGCTGGTAAATAATGAGACCAGGATGTAAAATAGGTGGGCTGACTTCAGAATTCATGTTCTTAACCATCACAGTATCTTCTCTTTTAATTATAGTAATATTTCCTAGGTTTGTCTGATTACTGAAGCTTTAAAAAGTAAAGCAATATTGTCTCTCCTAGAATAAAGCAATACTGTAATGATGGGTCACAGAAATATTCCTTTACTTCTTTTGGCTAACTTCTCATCCTTTTCTGGATATTTTTCCTTCACACTACCGAAATAAAGAATATCAGCTCTCAGCTTAACATAACACATAGGCTTGAACATGACGTACTCTCTAGGCTTGCTGTGTCTGCTCATAAATTGTTGGCAGGAAGACACTAAAGTAATTAAGGGTTTGCTTCCTATATGTTTTCTATTTGATGAAATACATTCTGGAGATGGAAGTAGCTGTTGAGCTTGGCTTCTGTTTGCTTCCTCTTCCCACAGCTGAAGACATTTTTTGACTTCTACCATTAGGCTCAGCCCCATTCTGGTCTTAGAAACACTTCTTGGAGTAGACAGATACAGAGGCTCAGTTCTGTGTCACTCTTCTTGTTATCCTGATGTATATTTCACAGTCCAGTTGTGGTGACTGAGCTCCTGCTATATTCTTTAATTTGATAAGAATCCCGTGGCCTATTCCTGAATGAATACCTGATTGTGCCAAGCCCATTCCACCTTTCTCAGCCTTTTCTCTCCAGACAGCTCAGTTCTAGAACCAGAAATATAAACACAATTACTGAATATCCCACCTGCCTGCTATAGGGATTGCACTTGGTAATGTAATGAATAGAGTCACAGTTCTGCCGGTGACTCTCATCCCTTTGTTGGTAATTCTTTTACCTGCTCAAATGTTTCCAGATGCCAAGTATTTGCTTGCTGCCTGACTCTATGGCTTCATCAGCCCACCCCTCATGTAACTATATGCCTGAATGAATGCCTACAGTCTTCTGCCAGGTTTTGTGAACATGGTACCCTGCTTGGAGGCTGTATCTTCTTCAAACTTGAGCAACTAAATCTTTCTCCCTGGCACTTGTCTGGTCAAGTGGGTTGGTAATTTTTTTTTTAAATAATTGTTAATTTATTTAGCTATGTCAAGTCTCAATTGTCATGCCAATTCTTTGTTTCAGCACTGAGGCTTCTCTAGTTGTAGCACATGGGCTCCAGAGTACATGGACTTAGTAGTTGCAGGGCTTAGTTGCCCAGAGCATGTGAAATCTTAGTACCCTGCCCAGAGATGAAACTGACATCCTCTGCATTGGAAGGCAGATTCTTAACCACTGGACCACCAGGGAAGTCCTAGGTTGATAGTTTTGGACAGTGGATTCTTTGCTGCCTGGGTTCTATTGTAGTTAGCATAGCCATGTCAAAGCATTAATAGAATAACAAACACTTAGAGCAAAAATAGCCCTTTTGAGTTCATGTGTACCTAATTGATTTAGCTAGATCTCTTCTAACCCTTCCAACAAATCATTATCCTGCTTGAAGACCTCTGGGGATAGAAAGATAAATTAGGAGCCACTATTTTCTAGCAAGTCCATTTTGAAAATGTATGATAATATTGAGCCAAATTTTTTCCTTTAGATTTTTACATCTTATCCAAATTTCATTATCAGGCTTAAAGTTATTAGTTTTAACAAAAAAACTAAAGTCAATACAATTTAATTTCACTACAATTAAAAGCAGAAGAGAGCAGAGCTGACAGTCTAGAAAACAACTTGCTAAACTTTAGGTATTAGTGCAAGAGTCTTAGCTTCATTTCTTTATCTCATAAGGTGAGAAGCTGAGCTACTTCATCCATTCCAAAATTGTTTACTGGTTTTCTTACATTTTGATAGGCTTTCCAAAAATACCTAAAAAGCATTCTATCAAATAACACAAGTTGCTGGGTTAAGTAAATTAGGTTTTTTCAAAGGCAGATTTCTTAAAACCTTTAATAAATCAATGTGCTTTAGAAGTCCAAAAAGGAAATAATAGTTTCTAAATAATAAAATAAAAGCAATAAAAATTAGTTTCTAAAACCTCAATTTAGTTCTTTTTTTATTCTTTCATTGACTACCTAATTAACAGAATTCAACTGAACACTTCTGGAAATGCTGCAACTAATTTCTATGGCCAAAATATGTGATTCTATGTTGAAAAATGTTGCCTTTGAGGAGAAAGCTTAAAAAAGCAAGTATATATGTATATATATAATTTATACTCAAGATTTGAATATCAGTTAATGTATCTTTCAAATATATCCTTTAAATTATAGTGCAAAACTTACCTTTTTAAAAGAGGCTTCCTTAAGTAATATCTGTATTCTGATCACTCTTGAACTCTGTGTATTCAGCTGGTGAGAATCTGTCTGCGTTAATGACTCAGGTATATCCATGTGTTACCCTGTCTCCTTAACTAAACACTTCAAAGGTATGGGTAACCTGCTCCATTGTCTTCCTTTCAGAGTGTCTAGAATAGTGCTCTAAGTACAAGAGATCTGCACATACAAATGGACTTTCTCGTGATTTTTTTATTTCCCGGTTTACTGAGAGACTGATGTTTCTTCTCTTCAGAGCAGTTTCTTTCCCAGGACTGTTTAGTCTCATGATTTTTAGGAACCGACGTGTAGCAATTGCTTAAATAACTCCAGTCAATCGTTTAAGTTGCTCAAAAGATGAGCTGAACTTTAAGCAATATTATTTTCTGAAGAGACTTTTAGTCTCATTTAATACCATACCCCAAGAAAAATATGCCATGCCATTTCAGACAGATTTCAAACTTCCTGTTTATCCCTCCTCCAGTGTGCCAGCTCCTCTGCAGAATGAAATGTCTCCAAATCGCTGAGACTGTAATTTCCATGACAGTGTCGTCCATCTCATTTCTCGCCTGTCCTTTCAGTTTTATGAAGGTTACAGACATTCTTCCTGGGTGTTTGCTAAATTGTTTATCTAGTCTGGAACCAGCTACCTATGCTCTGCTCAGAATATTTTATGCAGATTCTCCTCTCCCTTGTTGCTGGACGCCTCTGAAAGCCGGCAGCCACCAAGCAGGAAGAGACACTTCTTTGATGGCTGTTTCATTTGCGTTTAACCATATTCATTCATGTCAGTTTCTCCTGCTTACTCGTTGGACTCAGAATATATGCTGTGTCAACAGACTAGGGCATTTCCTATTTGGTCACAAGTCTGCTGTATTTTTCTGTCTCACTCCAGTTCAGTGCACACAGACGATTTTTGGTTCCACTTCATCAATATTCAAACCTGTTGTTCTGATCAGGAAAATAAACACACATTCTCTCTCTCTCCTCTCTCTTTCTCTCCTTTTTGTATCTCCTTTTGCAAGACATTTTGTAAAAATGATATACAGTTTCTCCTACTGAACTTCTCCGTATATTTAATGGAAAATGCATTTATATGGTCATTCACTGATTGATGCACTCCAATGTTATTGAACATGACCCAGGAATAAAAATAAAAATAATAAGACAAGATTCTTGCCTTTGAAGAGCTTGCAAACTGTTTTGTTTGGGAAGGACCAATGTGGCAGCAAGAAAATGGGATGGTTTAGTTAGGAATGGAACTCAATATAGTTTTTAAAGCATTATGGCTAAAAAAGATGAAATTATTTTCCAAAGCTGGTGGCAATTCTTCCATTTCTATAGAGAAGATATTTGGCTTCTTTTTTAAGGTAAATTATCCTGTTGCATTTTAAAGAAAAATCATTTAACATTTTAATGTACAAAGATGAATCTGTGCTACTATTCCAGAATGGCAAGGATTTATGCTATGAAAATCTAAAGCATTCTCATGGAAACATGAACAGTTATCTTCACTATGGATTGTTGTTGTTGTTCAGCTGCTCAGTTGTGTCCCACTCATTGCAACACCATGGACTGCAGCACATCCGCTTCATCTCCTGCCTTCAATCTTTCCTAGCATCACTGCCTTTTTTTAATGAATCAGTTCTTCATATCAGGTGGCCAAAGTATTGGAGTTTCAGCTTCAGTATCAGTTCTTCCAATGAATATTTAGGACTGATTTTCCTTAGGATTGACTGGTTGGACTTCCTTGCAGTCCAAGGGACTCTCAAAAGTCTTTTCTAACACCACAATTCAAAAGCATCAGTTCTTCAGTGCTCAGCCTTCTTTATGGTCCAACTCTCACATCTATTCATGACTACTTGAAAAATCATAGCTTTGACTAGATGAAACTTTGTTGGAAAAATAATGTCTCTGATTTTTAATATGCTGCCTAGTTTTCTCATAGCTTTCCTTTCAATAAGCAAGCATCTTTTAATGATGGCTGGAGTCATCATCAGCAGTGATTTTAGAGCCCAAGAAAATCTATCACTGTTCTCACTTTTTCCACTTCTATTTGCCATGAAGTGATGGGACCAGATGCCATGATCTTAGTTTTTTGAATGTTGAGTTTTAAGCCAGATTTTTTACCCTCCTCTTTCACCTTCATCAAGAGGTTTTTTATCACTATGGATAGCATCCCTGAAAATATACTGATGAAGAGCCTGGCCTTAGACTTGGAATAAGAAGGAAACTGAGACTTTTCCCATCTGTTGGGTATCAGAAATGGACTTCCTTGAAGGAGACTGTATATACAGACAGTCAGATTGGAGATCAAGATTGTTTTGCTTTGTTTCATTTTCTTTTCCCCAAGAACTCTAATTCTTCTTTGTTGTCCCAGGCTATTGGTCAAGTTTTGATAAATGTTAAAAAGCCTGGCCTTGGTAGTGCTTTCATAAATTAAGGAGCAGAGATGTATTCTCACAGGGCAAAATGGAATAAGAAGAGCAGCAGCAACTCATCACACAGTGGGAAGCAGTGATTGTGGGAGCTGAACAGGGAGGGTCATTGCCAGTCTGTCCTACAAGGTTATGCTTGAAAAGTATCTAGGCCTGTGTAACATGAAAGCTTTCCTCACAGATGTCCAGAGATGTCTGGGGAAAACATGGTAAGGACTGAGCTTATTATAGCCATACTGCATTAGTCTTCAGACTCTTGCTGTTTGAAAAATGAAAGATTACCATTTCTGATGAGGGGCCAAAAAAATACAGATATTTTGTTATGATGCACAGAAGGGCCTTCCAACTACACCCACAGTTATATTCTAAATATACTACAACAAAACTAATTTTTGACACACCTATCAACTTTAGCATAAATAAAGGGAATTCCTAAGGGCCAAATAACCACAGTTTTGAAGCACAGTAGCTGAAACTACAGAAAGTAGTCATGAAAGATGAGCAAGAACAAAAGCTAGGATTGCCCCACAATCACTGAAATAGGGAAACTAAGTCTTGGGCCCACCTCAAGATGAGGGAATTGAACTTGACACTAAGCTTGTTTCCAGATTATTAAGCTTTGTACTGCCAGGAAAAGGAAAGGCAATTCCTCTCTGTAAGAAACTATATCCAACTTACACCCTTAGAATTCTTCCAGATAGTATTCAGGGACATGTGAGCACATAGAAAATTTCTCTAACAAAGAAAAAAATGAGATATCATAAGTAACAGTAGAAAAAATGAATAATAGATGTATACCCTCTAAAACTTAAGATATTGTGATTATCAGGCACTTATTACTTAATATATGTATGGAGTGCCTAAAGAAATAAAGAAGAAATTAAGAAAAGAAGAAAACAGGAGATTATAAAACATATTTATATATAATCATTTTTAGAAATAAAAATATAATTGCTAATATTAGTACATGTTCTAAACAAGGATTCTAATTGGTTGAGTAAAATAGACTATAAAAGTGTAGAAAAAATATCAAAAGGGTGTAAAAATTTTCTTACCTTTTCTTTATATGAAAGTACCTGGTGGATAATTTTCTAAACTGTTGTGGTAGGTTTGTTTCTTGTTTACTTTTACACAGAGAAGCAAACAATGGAATCTTAATTTTATATGATGTGGAGGTTGAAATTCTTTTTAGCCTCCTCACTTGAATAGATACTCAGATGGGGCTGGAAACTGGAAATCTAAAGTCACCCAATTTGATAAATTTCTTCACTATAAAACCAGGCTTGGTTCTCTGCTTTCTTCTTTAGATTCACTGTTTTTTGTCTACTTAGCTTTATGTGGAAATATTTTTTTTCTACCTTATTGCTAATTCAGTAATGCATTTAAAAAAGGGAATTAGGTTGTGTTGCTCAGAACTTTAGATATTTTTAGATAGTCTTTTCAAAGCTCAGTTCAAAACAAGCAAAAAGAGAAAAAAATCAAGCAAGTGTGGTGAATAGAAAAATACAATAAAATAATTATAAAAAGAACAAAATAGCTTAATAGCCATAATATTAATATATATAATAGAATTGTTTGTTAAAGATAGGGTCAAAAATCCACTTAAGGAAAAGTCTATATATGTTCTTTTCATTAGATACATATTTAAAGCCTGAGGATGAAAAAATAATGAGGTCAAATGTATGGCAAAACCACTACAATGTTGTGAAGTAATTAGCCTCTGAATAAAATAAATGAATTTATTAAAAAACCGAAGAATGGAATGCTAATATGCCAGTTGAATACTAAAATAGTCTGAAGTGAATGAAGTTGCTCAGTCATGTCTGACTCTTTGTGACCCCATGGACTGTACCTAACAAGGCTCCCCTGTCCATGAAATTTTCCAGGCAAGAGTACTGGAGTGGGTTGCCATTTCCTTCTCCAGGAGATCTTCCCAACCCAGGGATCGAACCTGGGTCTCCTGCATTGCAGGCAGACGCTTTACTGTCTAAGCCACCAGGGAAGTCAAAAAGTGTACATCAAAAGACAAAAATAAGACAAGCAACACTATTAAGACTATTAATAATTTTTAAAAGGCAGAGGAACCAGAGAACAAATTGCCGACATCCGTTGGATCATCAAAAAAGCAAGAGAATTCCAGAAAAACTTCTACTTCTGCTTTATTGACTACGCCAAAGCTTTTGACTGTGCGGATCACAATAAAATGTGGAAAATACTTAAAGAGATGGGAATACTAGACCACCTGATCTGCCTCCTGAGAAATCTGTATGCAGGTCAAGAAGCAACAGTTAGAACTGGACATGGAACAGCAGACTGGTTCCAAATTGGGAAAGGGATACATCAAGGCAGTATATTGTCACCCTGCCTATTTAATTTACATGCAGAGTACTTCATGCAAAATGCTGGGCTGGATGAAGCACAAATTGGAATCAAGATTCTTGGGAGAAATATCAATAAACTCAGATACGTAGATGACACCACCCTTATGGCAGAAAGTGAAGAAGAACTAAAGAGCCTCTTGATGAAAGTGAAAGAGGAGTGTGAAAAAGTTGACTTAAAATGCAACATTCAAAAAACTAAGATCATGGCATCTCATCCCATTACTTCATGGCAAATAGATGGGGAAACAATGGTAACAGTGAGAGACTTTGTTTCGGGGGGCTCCAAAATAACTGCAGATAGTGACTGCAGCCATGAGCTTAAAAGACGCTTGCTCAGTTCACTTCAGTCGCTCAGTTGTATTCGACTCTTTGCCATCCCATGGACTGCAGCACGCCAGGCCTCCCTATCCATCACCAACCCTCAGAGCTTATTGAAAAGTCACGTCCAACTCATCAGTGATGCCACCCAACCATCTCATCCTCTATTGTCCCCTTCTCCCACTTTCAATCTTTCCCAGCATCAGGGTCTTTTCTAATGAGTTGGTTCTTCACATCGGGTGGCCAAAGTATTGGAGTTTCAGCTTCAGCATCAATCCTTCCAATGAACACCCAGGACTGATTGCCTTTAGGATGGACTGGTTGGATCTCCTTGCAGTCCAAGGGACTCACAAGAGTCTTCTCCAAACCACAGTTCAAAACCATCAATTCTTTGGTGCTCAGCTTTCTCTATAGTCCAACTCTCACATCCATACATGACTATTGGAAAAGCCATAGCCTTGACTAGATGGACATTTGTTGGTAATGACTGCTTTTAATATGCTGTCTAGGTTGGTAATAGCTTTTCTTCCAAGAAGCAAGCATCTTTTAATATAATGGCTGCAATTACCATCTGCAGTAATTTTGGAGCCCCCAAAATAAATCTGTCACTATTTCCATTGTTTCACCATCTATTTGCCATGAAGTGATGAAACCAGATGCCATGATCTTAGTTTTCTGAATTTTGAGCTTTAAGCCAACTTTTTCACTCTCCTCTTTCACTTCCATAAAGAGGCTTTTCATTTCCTCTTTATTTTCTGCCATAAGGATGGTATCATCTGCATATCTGAGGTTATTGATATTTCTCCTGGCAATCTTGATTCCAATTTGTGCTTCATCCAGCCCAGCATTTTGCATGATGTACTCTGCATAGAGGTTAAATAAGCAGGGTGACAATATACAGCCTTGACACATTTCTTTCCCTCTTTGGAACCAGTCTGCTCTTCCATGTCCAGTTCTAACTGTTGCTACTTGACCTGCATATAAATTTCTCAGGAGGCAGGTAAGGTGGTCTGGTATCCCCATCTCTTTAAGAATTTTCCACAGCTTTTTTTGATACACACATTCAAAGGCTTTGATGTAGTCAATAAAGCAAAACTAGATGTTTTTCTGGAACTCTCTTGCATTTTTGATGATCCTGCCAATGTTGTCAATTTGATCTCTGGTTCCTCTACATTTTCTAAATCCAGCTTGAACATCTGGAAGTTCTAGGTTCACGTACTCTTGAAGCCTGTCTTGCTCCTTGAAAGAAAAACTATGACAAACATAGACAGCATATTTAAAAGCAGAGACATTGCTTTGCAACAAAGGTCTGTCTAGTCAAAGCCATTGTTTTTCCAGTAGTCATGTATGGATGTAAGAGTTGGACTATAAAGAAAGCTAAGTGCTGAAGAATCGATGCTTTTGAACTGTGGTGTTGGAGAAGACTCTTGAGAGTCTCTTGGACTGCAAGGAGATCCAACCTGTCCATCCTAAAAGAAATCAGTCCTGACTATTCACTGCAAGGACTGAGGCTGAAGCTGAAACTCCAATACTTTGGTCACCTGATGTGATGAACTGACTCACTGGAAAAGACCCTGATCCTGGGAAAGGTTGAAGGCAAGAGGATAAGGGGGTGACAGAGGATGACATGGTTGGATAGCATCACTGACTCAATGCACATGAGGTTGAGCAAACTCTGGAAGTTGGTTATGGACTGGATGTAAGAGTTGGACTATAAAGAAAGCTAAGTGCTGAAGAATCGATGCTTTTGAACTGTGGTGTTGGAGAAGACTCTTGAGAGTCTCTTGGACTGCAAGGAGATCCAACCTGTCCATCCTAAAAGAAATCAGTCCTGACTATTCACTGCAAGGACTGAGGCTGAAGCTGAAACTCCAATACTTTGGTCACCTGATGTGATGAACTGACTCACTGGAAAAGACCCTGATCCTGGGAAAGGTTGAAGGCAAGAGGATAAGGGGGTGACAGAGGATGACATGGTTGGATAGCATCACTGACTCAATGCACATGAGGTTGAGCAAACTCTGGAAGTTGGTTATGGACAGGGAAGCCTGGCGTGCTGCAGTCCATGTAGTTGCAAAGAGTCAGACACAACTGAATGACTGAACTGAACATTATTAAGGATAAGCATAGTCACTACATAATGATAGAAAGAGTTTCAGTTCACTTGGAAAATATGGTATTCTAAGCTGTATACTTTTAATAAAATAAGCTCAATATTTTCTCAAAAAATTGAGAAAAATCTATAGGGAGAAGTTGAATAATTTACTAGAGTTGAAGATTTTGATACACTTGTCTTAGTAGCAATGATATAAATTAGACAAAAGCTACCAAAAGTAGTGAAAGTTTAAATAATGACATTCACAAATCTAACTTAATGTGCGGGCATGGCTTAGTTTCATTGAGTTCGACAAGGCTGTGGTCCTAGTGTGATTAGATTGACTAGTTTTCTGTGAGTATGGTTTCAGTGTGTCTGCCCTCTGATGCCCTCTTGCAACACCTACCATCTTACTTGGGTTTCTCTTGCCTTGGGTGTTGGGTATCTCTTCACCACCACCCTTCCTGACCTTCAACGTGGGATAGTTCCTCTAGGCCCTCCTGTGCCACTATTCCTTGGACATGGGGTGGCTCCTCCCGGCTGTTCCTGCGCCGTTGCAGCCTGGCACTCTCGGCCACTGCCCCTGACCTCGGACGTGGGGTAGCTCCTCTTGGCCGCCACCCTTCGGGCATGGCTTGGCTTCTGCCCCTGGCCTCGGACGTGGGGTAGCTCCTCTCGGCCGCGCTTAGTGCGCTGGTCACAGCCGCCTGCGCTTAGTGGACCCGTGGCAGCCACTTGCGCTTATAGCTTAGCCAAAATGTCACATCAAGAAGCCATTAATGTCCTCCTTTTGTCAAGCTGGCACCCATAGAAAACACATTTCTTAGCCATACATCTGTCTCTTATACACATCTTGTAGGATGAAATAAAAGCTGCACTTCAAATTAAATTTATAAATTTCAGTGCCTATTAGGAAGGAACAAAGGTTAAAAATAAATGTGCTAAGTTTTTGATTTCAGGTATTAGGAAAACCACAGAACAGAGGACAGGATAAAATGTAGAAATCAGTGAAATAGAAAAAAATATAAATAGGAAAAAAGTAATAATATATATATTACTAAAATATAATATATAATATTATCATATTATATATAATATATATAATATAATATATATTACTAAAAATATAATAGGAAAATAAGTAATAAAATAAATTTCTGTCAATACCAGTTAAAGGAAAAAATTATTTTACAGAAAGTTCCACCGAACTTTCAAGTTCTGGATAATTCCTGATTCATGAAGAGACTCTTCAGAGGCTGGAATGAAAGAAAATATTCCAGAACTCATTTTAGTGGGACCAGAACCACCCTGTTATAAAGGAGAGAGAGAACCACAGAAGCAGAGATAAGGAAAGGAGGAGAGGGGGAAGAGATTGATTTATTATGAAGATATTGTTTATGTGATTAAGGAGGCTGAGAAGTCCTACAATCTACTGTCTGTAAGCTAGAGACCCAGGAAAACTTTGGGGATGTAACTCAGTCTGAATCCAAAGGCCTGAGAACCAGGGATGGTGATGGTATAAATCCCAGTCCCCCGCAGAGGAGGCGAGATGAGATGTTCTAGCTCAAACAGTGAAGCAAGAATATGGTGAGTGAATTCCTCATTCCTCTGTCGTTTGTTCTGTCCAAACCCTCAGTGAATTGCAGTTTGCCCATCCTTGCTGGGGAGCACTATTACTTTACTGAGTCCACAGATTCAGATGATAATCTCATTCAGAAACACTTTTACAGAAGCACCAGGAAATGGTGTTTAATCTGCAAAACCTATGGTCAATCAAATTGATATAAAGAATTCATTATTGCACTGGCTAAGTATAATAAATCCAAAGTCTTTAGAGCAGATTGAAAGGAACGAAAGAGCTCAAGCAGGTGAGAACTCCATGGGCACAAACTCAAATTGCTCTCTTTAGTGAGAATTCCATCTCTCTATTGGGAAAGTCTCAGCCTTGCTTTTTAATTAATTAATTTTTATAGACGTGTATTTACAATGATTCAGGTATACAGCAAAGTGATTCAGTTATATATATACATATATATGAACATGTATATACATATTCTTTTTCATTATAGATTATTATGTGTGTTTGTTAGTTGCTAAGTCTTGTCTGACTCTTTGCAATCCTATGAACCATAGCCCGCTAATCTCCTCTATCCATGGAATTCTCCGGGCAAGAATGCTGGATTGGGTTACCATTTCCTTCTCCAGGGGATCTTCTCAACCCAGGGATCGAATCTAGGTCTCCTGCATTGCAGACAGATTTTTTACCATCTGAGCCACTAGAAAGACCCTAATAAATTATTACAAAATGTTGAATAGTCTGGATTTTTAAGAACTTTCAACTGATTCTTCAAACTCATTTAGAATAATCTTCTCTACTTAAAGTCAACTGATTAATTGACTTACATCTTACCCCAAAAATAATGTTTGATGTAATAGCTGGGGCTATCAGTTCAGCTCAGTTCAGTCGCTTAGTATGTCCGACTCTTTGCGACCCCATGAATCGCAGCATGCCAGGCCTCCCTGGCTATCACCAACTCCCGGAGTTCACTCAGACTCACGTCCATCGAGTCCGTGATGCCATCCAGCCATCTCATCCTCTGTCGTCCCCTTCTCCTCCTGTCCCCAATCCCTCTCAGCATGACAGTCTTTTCCAATGAGTCAACTCTTCACATGAGGTGGCCAAAGTACTGAAGTTTCAGCTTTAGCATCATTCCTGCCAAAGAAATCTCAGGGCTGATCTCCTTCAGAATGCACTGGTTGGATCTCCTTGCAGTCCAAGGGACTCTCAAGAGTCTTCTCCAACACCACAGTTCAAAAGCATCAATTCTTCAGCGATCAGCCTTCTTCACAGTCCAACTCTCACATCCATACATGACCACTGGAAAAATCATAGCCTTGACTAGACGGACCTTAGTGGGCAAAGTAATGCCTCTGCTTTTGAATATGCTATCTAGGTTGGCCATAACTTTTCTTCCAAGGAGTAAGCGTCTTTTAATTTCATGGCTGCAGTCACCATCTGCAGTGATTTTGGAGCCCCCAAAAATCAAGTCTGACACTGTTTCCACTGTTTCCCCATCTATTTCCCATGAAGTGATGGGACCGGATGCCATCATCTTTGTTTTCTGAATGTTGAGCTTTAAGCCAACTTTTTCGCTCTCCTCTTTCACTTTCATCAAGAGGCTTTTTAATTCCTCTTTACATTCTGCCATAAAGGTGGTGTCATCTGCATATCTGAGGTTATTAATATTTCTCCCAGCAATCTTAATTCCAGTTTGTGTTTCTTCCAGTCCAGCGTTTCTCATGATGTACTCTGCATATAAGTTAAATAAGCAGGGTGACAATATACAGCCTTGACATACTCCTTTTCCTATTTGGAACCAGTCTGTTGTTCCATGTCCAGTTCTAACCGTTGCTTCCTGACCTGCATACAGATTTCTCAAGAGGCAGGTCAGGTGGTCTGGTATTCCCATCTCTTTCAGAATTTTCCACAGTTTAATGTGATCCACACAGTCAAAGGCTTTGGCATAGTCAATAAAGCAAAATAGATGTTTTTCTGGAACTCTCTTGCTTTTTCCATGATCCAGCGGACATTGGCAATTTGATCTCTGGTTCCTCTGCCTTTTCTAAAACCAGCTTGAACATCAGGAAGTTCAAGCTTCCTGACCTGCATATAGGTTTCTCAAGAGGCAGGTCAGGTGGTCTGGTATTCCCATCTCTTTCAGAATTTTCCACAGTTTATTGTGATCCACACAGTCAAAGGCTTTGGCATAGTCAATAAAGCAGAAGTAGATGTTTTTCTGGAACTCTCTTGCTTTTTCCATGATCCAGCGGACGTTGGCAATTTGATCTCTGGTTCCTCTGCCTTTTCTAAAACCAGCTTGAACATCTGGAAGTTCACGGTTCACTCTAATAAAAATTGTTGGGTTGGCCAAAAATTTCCATAATATCCTACGGAAAAACCTGAGCAAACTTTCTGGCCTACCCAATAATTTTTTTAAAAAATCCACAGTGCACTCACTCTAAACTCTGGCATTCCCACAGAAATGTCTGCAGATACTTGAGCACCAGAAACAGAAGTCAAGGCCTCCCCTCTGCATTCCAGGCTGTTTTTACTCAGAGTGGTCGCCTCATAATCATGTCTCTCTTGGCCGTTTGACGGGCAGCCTCTCCCCTGTCTTTGAAGTCAATCCAGGTTAAATACAGGTTTACAACACTCAGCTGAAAGCACTGACCTTCGGAATTGACAGCAGCCTGGATGAACACCCAGCGCTGTGAGTGTTCGCTTGAGTTCGGGGCATTGGTGTGACTGTGCTCTGTGCTGTCACTGCTGGGTCCTTTGCCATCCCAGCCACTGTTTTTCTAACTTCTCTCTTCTTTCTCTGCCCATCCCTCTCCCCCACCCCCACCTCCTTATCTCTCCCCCTGGTCACTTGAGAATTGGTGTGACTGTGCTCTGTGCTGTCACTGCTGGGTCCTTTGCCATCCCAGCCACTGTTTTTCTAACTTCTCTCTTCTTTCTCTGCCCATCCCTCTCCCCCACCCCCGCCTCCTTATCTCTCCCCCTGGTCACTTGAGATGTCCCAGCAGAAGACGACCCCTCGCCCTGTGCCCTGGAGACAGGCCACGGGCGGCAGTGCCAGAACGGCACGGTGTGCAAACCAGGCTGGGACGGGCCCAAGCACGGCATCACCAATTTCGACAACTTCGCCTTCGCCATGCTGACTGTCTTCCAGTGCATCACCATGGAGGGCTGGACCGACGTCCTCTACTGGGTACGTGCCGGGGCGGGCGGGGCGGGGAGCATCCGCCTTGCAGGGATGTGCAGCCACACGCACACCGGGAGGAGTGAGGACCTTGATTTCTTCCAGGTCTTGGAGCCTCTCTGCGCTCACCAGCCCAAGCAAAGTGTCACCTCTCACTTGTCCTCCACAGCGGGAAGCGCTGGCACACAGCCCAGTGGGGCTACGGCCGGCCCGACACAAGGGTCCTCTTGGAGGGCTTCTCCCACCCCGTGCATGTCCTGCCCATGTCCCCAAGGGAGCGGGAGGGCACACGTTCAATTTCTAGGGAGAAAACTCAGGCTTGGCCTTCAAAGAGGAAAGCGCTTTTATTGAATTGTGCAGCCTCGCGGCAATCTATGTGTTTTACCTCACATGTTGGTCTTCCCTCATTATATCAGCTAGTCCATCAGACAAACCATAGCCAGCCTCTTCACTCCTGACAGAACACTCTGCTGGTCATGTGATGCATATTCAGAAATGTCACTTCTCAAGTGCCAACCAATCAGCGGTAAATCTCCTTTTACCTTAAAGATGCCCTTTTATCAGCCAGCAGCCAGCATGGCTTTGCCGGCGTCCGAGCTGTTGAGGGGCAGGTTTCCGTGCAGCCTGCCCCACAGGCAAACACACCATATTTGATCTGTCTTCATCCTGGCAGTCAAGTCCATTATTTGTAAAAACCCCAGAAAATGTCATTCTTTGTAGGATCTCTTCCTTCCACGTGAGAACTGACTTGCCAGAGCCTAGCGCTGCACTCCAGCGTTTGGGTGGAAAATGCTTGTTGTCAGGCTTGAGAATACCATCGCGCCCAGTTTTGCAAATAATCAAGTGGATTTGGCCACCCTGAAAACAGTCTAAGAGGCTGTTCGGGGAGGGAGGGATGCCAGGCTGCCAGGCTGGGAAGAACCAGAGCCAGGAGAGGTGTCCACCCCCGCCCCCGACCAGGAGGAGGAGTTCTGGAGCCTCTCAGAGATGCTCTGCGCCTTGTGGGCATTGTGACTGCTAAACTGTTTTCAACAATTCAGAAGCCCTTTCCTCCCAGTTTCTGGGGGCTGGCTAAGACCCTGCACTGCCGTGAAACGTGAGCCTCTCTTCATAGAACCAGTTTAAACTTGCCCGTGTGCCTTGAACCCCACCAGTGTTCCTGCTTGATAGGGGGTGCCTGGAGTCCTCAGGATTCAGACACAGTTGCATCCAACTCAGGGCAGGGAAACGAGCTAGACTGCGCTGAACAACGGTGGGGCCGTGGGGCCCGGTGGAGCGGTCATGCAGCTTCCCTCTCAGAAAAGACTCAGGTCTAATCACCGCTCCCTCCAGCTGAGACGAACATTGGCACACATCTCCCAGTCTCATACTCAGTAAGAACTTGGCTTTGAATAATTTGTGAGACAAAGGGAGATGAGCTTCCTCTATCCGGGCAAGTTTAATTTCTTTTAGCAAAGCAGATAAAATTCAGCAGTGGCCCTAAGGACTCCTTCATCCCTCCCTCCCGCTTCCCACCCCCCCAGCCAGATGTGGTCCAAGGAGGTGCTGTCACAGTGACAGCCGGAGGCGGGGTTAGAGGAGCTCGCCCGGCAACCAGCAATTTTCAACAGCTGTGTTGTGCCTTCCCCCTCGCCCTTCCAGTGGGGGGAGGTGGCGATGAGCTTGGGCAGGGCATGGCAGTGTCAGAGGTGGGGACGGTCCCCAGCCCCGGGGACAGCCTTCCCCTGACCTTCCCAGCACCTTCCTAAGTGACTGGGCTATGGGTGCATGTGTGTGTGTGTGCGGGCACACATGTGCATGTGCGCACACACACACACACCCCTGAAGGCGAAAGGGACCCCCTGGTGGGTATTTTGAGGGAGGCCCTCCTAGCCCGGAGCGCCTGCCTGCTCGCTCTCTGCTTCTGTGCCTCTCTGGTTGCTCCTCCTGCCTCTCCTCAGGCTCCTTCTCCAAAACCCACAGACTCCCACACCCCTCTTTGCCTTCCTATAAAATGTGGAGCCCTCTAAGCAGGGGGGGCCCGCTCCCCCACCCAGTGCAGCCGGGGGACAGACGCCGAGGGCCAGCCCGGTGACAGACTCCGAGGACCAGCCGGGGGACAGACGCCGAGGGTCAGCCGGGGGACAGACGCCGAGGGTCAGCCAGGGGACAGACGCCGAGGACCAGCCAGGGGACAGACTCCGAGGGTCCAACCGGGGGACAGACGCCGAGGGTCAGCCGGGGGACAGATGCTGAGGGTCCAGCCAGGTGACAGACTCCAAGGGTCCAGCCAAGGGACAGACGCCGAGGACCAGCCAGGGGACAGACGCCGAGGACCAGCCAGGGGACAGACTCCGAGGGTCAGCCAGGGGACAGACGCCGAGGACCAGCCAGGGGACAGACTCCGAGGGTCCAGCCGGGGGACAGACGCCGAGGACCAGCCGGGGGACAGACGCCGAGGGTCAGCCGGGGGACAGATGCTGAGGGTCCAGCTAGGTGACAGACTCCAAGGGTCCAGCCAAGGGACAGACGCCGAGGACCAGCCAGGGGACAGACACTGAGGGCCCAGCCCCAGCCCCTGCAGGAGCTCCAGAGGTCCCCACGCTCTGTGTCCGTGGAGGGCAGGCACAGGGCATCTGCAGGGAGGCATGAGTGTCCCCTGATCCCCAAGCAGGGCTCCGAGCAGGATTTCGGGCACCTTGCACTTGAAGACTCTCAGTGCCTCAGCAGCTATCCATGAAGGGGACTCTGTTGACCTCTGCCCATGAGGCCCTCTGCCCGGGCCCACAGACTCTGCTTCCCGTGTGACACAGGACAGTCATCTGGCCTGTGTCCTGGCCTCACCTCCTCCACCAGCACTCATTCCGCCCCCCCCCCACTTCCTGACACCTCCTGTTTTCCCCAATTGGTTTCTCCCTGACCAATTCTTCTGCTGATTTTTAAGAATTAGAGATTCAGCTTAAAACTAAAATTAAAAGGATTCCCTCATGAGAAATCACAAAAAGGAAAGATGTGTCTTTGGGAGCTTCTGCCTCAGTTTGGCTCTAGCAGGAATGAAAGCGTAAGCTTTTAACTTTTCACAAGTCAGTTGTCAGCTCCACACTCACACGTGTGGACATGCTGGGAGGACATTCCTCACACACATGCACACACACACATATATGCACACACATACACACATATGCATGCATATGCGTGCATACACACGCACACGTATATGCACACACATGCACACACATATACCCATAGATATGCACTCACACATGCATACACATACGCACACGCATATATATACATACACACACGGTGCACATGTACACACCATGGCCACTGATCTCTGGCCTCGGCGCTGCTGAAATATCCCTGGTTTATGAGGAAGATCTTTTCCCTCCAAGCAGGTGGAATTGGGTGTTTGACCCTATCCTCTCCTGTTCCATCTCCACCTCTTCTCACTGCCTTAAAGGTGTCCAGGGAGCAGAGCTGGGGAGCTGAGCTCTACCAATGACCAGAGAGCCACTCAGGGTAAACAGTGGAGAAGAGTCTTCATCACCCAGAGACAGCACCTGGCTCTAACAGGGATCAGGTAGAGAAGGTGTCAGGGTCCCTGATGCCCCCAGCCCTGAACCCTGAGGCTGCCCTAGGTAGGGCATTACTGCTCAGCACCCACGCAGCTTTAAACAGAGAATCTGTTACCTAAACAATAAACTCCTGGTTTATAAACATATTAAGAAGGGGAATTCTCATCTCTCAAAGCTATAATTTGTTTACTTATTAGGTTTTGTTTTATTCATTTCACTGGCATTAGGCAAGTTCTTATTACTCAGTAATTCAATTGAACACACATTTAGTGAGCATTTACAGGGCCCCCAGGCCTGCGCTCGAGGAGTTTGGGTAATTGGAGAGACATGGATACAGAGAAATGTGGCTCCCACCAGGACCCAGCGAGAGCAGGGAGGGCTTCCTGGAGGAGGCCAGGTTTCGCTGGCCCGTCAGTTTCACTGAGTGGGGAGCAAGAGAGAAGGAAAAGCCAGCTTTGTGCCAGTTTAGAGACTGGACAGAACCGTGCTCTGGGCTCCTCACACATGCAAGAACCAGCCCAGCCCCCTGTGGTCTCACCAAGTACCAGAGGCCCACCTGGGACAGCAGGGTCCACAGGCCTCCACTCCACGCCCCACTCAGTGGGGGGTCCCGGCCGAGTCCCGGAGAAGCTGGCTTTGTCAGTCTCTGGGAGAGGTGGGCCTGTGGCGGATCCCACACCATCTGGGCCTTCCTGGTGCCTGAGCAGGCACAGAGGGGCAGGAGGGGTCAGATGAGATGGTCCTCCGACTTGCTGCTCCCCCAGTGCCCTGTGGGTGGACTCCGGGTCCCACAGACAAGGTGGCACATGCCAGGGTTTCATCTGGACACCACCCTGGCACTGGCTTTCAGGGCAGAGCCCCCGCCCTCTGATAACAATCCCTGTAACGCACTGTGATTTTAAAGGCTGCACCTCCCGCCTGCGATGGCAGGTGACAGCCTCCCATGCCCCCCAGACTTCCCAGCCCTTGGGGACCACAAGGCCTTGGATAGGGCACCAGACCTGCAAGGTCCCCTGGAGTCAGCTGGGGTGGAGAGAGGTCCCCAGAAGTCGGGGCTGGCGTCGACAGGCCCCCTATGTTTCCTTCCTGGGGAAACGTGATGTTGGATTTGAAGGTTCAAGGTGTGGTTCCCTCCAGGAATTAGATGTGGGAGGAGAAGAGACATGTGTTTCAGCAAAGCCTGGTTACTGGTGAGGTCTCGGCTGAGGGGCTGCAGGTGTTGTACCCGGGGGGGCCTCTCTGCACGCCCGCCCGACAGGGGCTCAGGGAACGGCTGGCTTCAGTGTCTGAGCAGACCTGTCCTTTTTCACCTCTAAGTAAGGGTGTCAGCAATCTGGGTCAGTCTTTAAAATACAGCTTTATTTATTCTTCTCTCCTGAATAGCTCCACACGGGCTGACTGAAGCCATCGTCTCCTGCTCCCGCACTGCCCTACTTCAGGGCCGCCCGCACGTGCGTTGGCGCCCAGGCCGCCCCAGAGCAGGGGGCCCAGAGCTAAGGTGGGGGTGCGAGAGGGTGCAGAGAGTCACAGCCTCTGTCCTGTCATTGCTTTGAAGGCTGGGCTGTGGACCAGCGGGTCTCAAGCCTAAGACACATCAGATGCACCCTGGACTTATGAGAACCTGGGACGTCAGGCGCCCCCAGTGCGGGTGTAGGGCCAAGGGGTGAGGTTCCAAACTAGTCCCCAGGTCCCCAGGGAGGGTGACACTGCTGGCCCTGGGGCCTCACCTGGAAAGCCACGGATGCAGGTCATTCAGGAAGCCTGTGCCCTGAGGGATTTTGGAAAGCCAGGGGTGTGGACCTCCCACGGGGTCTCCGTTGGCCCATGTTTGCTAGAGATGCTCCCTGAGCACCATCCTCCCGGCCCGTGGCCTCTGAAGCCAATGACACCACGTGGTCATCAGCACTCATCCATCCAGACCCCTGAGTCACCCCCTGCGGAAGGCGTCTCCCCATGTGACCCCAAAGCCTCCACCCCCGCTTGTCTGCGAGAGCTGAGGCCAGGGTGCCGGCCGCAGTGACTGCATAAACCCAAGTGAGCGAAAACCATCTCTTAGGGAAGAAAGCACTTTGGAGGTGACCCAGCTTCTTAGATGAGTGAATGGAAAATATTGGAGGGAAATTCTGTTCCTCCGAAAATAAAAGGGCAGAGACAGCCGGGCGAGATCCCCACCCACCCCGAGGCAGAGCCGCCAAGGTCCTTCCCGCTCAGGTCAAGGTGACAGGGTGTTACAGTCAAGGTGGCGCTGGGCGACAGTGGTTTCCCCCAACCTCTGCTCCTCCCTCGCAGCCTCTGCTCCTCCCTCCTGGCCTCCCTGCCTCCTCGCTGTGAACCCACTCCTGCTTCTCTCTCTCCTCACTATCCTTGGTCTTTCCAGATGCAGGACGCTATGGGCTACGAGTTGCCCTGGGTGTATTTTGTCAGTCTGGTCATCTTCGGATCCTTCTTCGTTCTAAATCTGGTTCTTGGTGTGTTGAGCGGGTAAGCTGAGTGTTTCTGTGTCCTCGTCATGACGCAGCTGAGCAAGGCCCCTGGCCCCGTGTGCCCGTCACCAGGCCCAGGAGAACAGAAACTGTCTCGCTTCAGCCGCACCTGCGGACTGCTGGCTGGGCAGGCCGCTTGGCCTCTGGTGACCTGGAAGCCCCGGTCCCGGTGCCGCCCAGGGGCGCCGGGCCCGGGGTGGTGGGCCGTGCTCGGCTGCTCCCGGAGCTGCACTAACTCTGACCCCGTTCTTCCAGGTCAATGATGCCGTGGGAAGGGACTGGCCCTGGATCTATTTTGTCACATTAATCATCATAGGTTCATTCTTTGTTCTTAACTTGGTTCTCGGTGTCCTTAGCGGGTAAGCAGGACCAAGCAAGAAGGTCTCGACTTTTCCGTTTACCTCGATTTACTCTTTCTGCTCTTCCTGGCTCTATCCTTCTGGCTCTGATGAATCTGGGACATGGGCCAGCCCGGGAGCCTTAAAGTGAATGTCCTTGGCCTGGCTGGACAGAGGTCAGAGGCGCAGGGAGGACCCCCCCCCCCATCCTCCCGGCCCGTGGCCTCTGAAGCCAATGACACCACGTGGTCATCAGCACTCATCCATCCAGACCCCTGAGTCACCCCCTGCGGAAGGCGTCTCCCCATGTGACCCCAAAGCCTCCACCCCCGCTTGTCTGCGAGAGCTGAGGCCAGGGTGCCGGCCGCAGTGACTGCATAAACCCAAGTGAGCGAAAACCATCTCTTAGGGAAGAAAGCACTTTGGAGGTGACCCAGCTTCTTAGATGAGTGAATGGAAAATATTGGAGGGAAATTCTGTTCCTCCGAAAATAAAAGGGCAGAGACAGCCGGGCGAGATCCCCACCCACCCCGAGGCAGAGCCGCCAAGGTCCTTCCCGCTCAGGTCAAGGTGACAGGGTGTTACAGTCAAGGTGGCGCTGGGCGACAGTGGTTTCCCCCAACCTCTGCTCCTCCCTCGCAGCCTCTGCTCCTCCCTCCTGGCCTCCCTGCCTCCTCGCTGTGAACCCACTCCTGCTTCTCTCTCTCCTCACTATCCTTGGTCTTTCCAGATGCAGGACGCTATGGGCTACGAGTTGCCCTGGGTGTATTTTGTCAGTCTGGTCATCTTCGGATCCTTCTTCGTTCTAAATCTGGTTCTTGGTGTGTTGAGCGGGTAAGCTGAGTGTTTCTGTGTCCTCGTCATGACGCAGCTGAGCAAGGCCCCTGGCCCCGTGTGCCCGTCACCAGGCCCAGGAGAACAGAAACTGTCTCGCTTCAGCCGCACCTGCGGACTGCTGGCTGGGCAGGCCGCTTGGCCTCTGGTGACCTGGAAGCCCCGGTCCCGGTGCCGCCCAGGGGCGCCGGGCCCGGGGTGGTGGGCCGTGCTCGGCTGCTCCCGGAGCTGCACTAACTCTGACCCCGTTCTTCCAGGTCAATGATGCCGTGGGAAGGGACTGGCCCTGGATCTATTTTGTCACATTAATCATCATAGGTTCATTCTTTGTTCTTAACTTGGTTCTCGGTGTCCTTAGCGGGTAAGCAGGACCAAGCAAGAAGGTCTCGACTTTTCCGTTTACCTCGATTTACTCTTTCTGCTCTTCCTGGCTCTATCCTTCTGGCTCTGATGAATCTGGGACATGGGCCAGCCCGGGAGCCTTAAAGTGAATGTCCTTGGCCTGGCTGGACAGAGGTCAGAGGCGCAGGGAGGACCCCCCCCCCCACTGGCTTGGGCTGCAGTGAGAGGTACCCAGGCCCGCCTATCTGCTGCCAGCCCTGCCCACATCACGCTGGACTGTCCAGGTGGGCAGGATGCTTCTCCGGGGACCTCGGGGGCATCTGGGCCCCTTGGTTTGGCAGAGGAATTGGAGGAAGATTCGTGGGCCGTCTACTCTGGCCCTCGTAACAGCCTAGCAGACGGGCACCTGGGCCATCTGTCCAGCCTCCGTCCAGGATCACTGGCAATGAGGACTCAGGCCCTCTTTACCCATGCTGACTGGGCCAGGAGTTTGAGCTAAAATGCAAATAAACCAAACAGACCGAGAGTCCCCTTCTCCTTGGCTCTGATCGCAGCCTGGGCTGCCCCGTCTATGTCCCCCTTGGAAAAGAAGAGCACTCAGCTGCTTAAAGCTCCCAGTTACAGGAGGACAGAGGAGACCAAGCACGCTTTCCTTCAACTTTTCCTGCCCAGCTCCAACTGGAGGCCCTCCTAGTTTCGGCCTTGGCACAGATGAAGTTAAAAAGCGGTCGAGGCAGCAGGTGGCGGGGCCCAAGGAGCCCTGGACGGCCACCCTGCCCCACAGCCCCATTGGGCATCTCCTCGGCTCTCTTTCTTCTTTCCAAGCCCAAGCCAGCCACGCCAAGGCCACCCCTGAAGGCTCCCGTGACTCTCTGCTCCTGCACCACGTCGGGGAGGGGCCGCTGCTTCACAGCCTTTCCTCCGTCTCCGGGGATGTGTGTATCGGGGAGAGTCGGCCAAGGAGGAGGACGTCCCCCTCTCCTGCCACAGTCCAAGGCCCCACAGGAGTGTCAGGGTCGGCCCTGGAAGTGGGGAAGGGACAGGGTCCACCCTGACCTCACCCCTCCCCAGTAGGAGGGCCATCAGAGGCCCGTCACACCGGCCACACAGTGGGGGGACCAGCACCCTCCGTCAGGGTGACAGCGATGCGCAGGACAGTGGGTGCCCCCCGTCAGCTGCCTGGAGGGTGGAAGGGCTTCCATTTTGTGTCCAACACAAGAAAATGGCCTGTTTATAGGGGGTCATCAGGGAGAGGGTTGAAAAAGTCAAACTCGTCACCTCTCAGGCAGAAATGTGGCTGCTCCAGCGCTGGCCTTCCCAGAGGCAGAAGGTTCTTAATGTTGCTCACCCAGCTGACAAAGTGGGGATCGTGACCCCAGCCCCTCGGTCACTGTGACGGCGGCACGTGGCGGTTTACGCCAGCGCCTCGGCGGGCAGCAGGCGCGCAGCAGCGGCGCCATCCCTCCGGCAGTGCTGGCCCCAGGGGGCCCGCTGTTTGCTCGGGGCTGTTGGAGCTGGACACCTGAGCGGTGTCTTCCCAGGTTAGACGTGCTGCCCTGTGCTTCCAGGGATGAGGGAAGGGCCCCTGAGGAGCCGTGTGGCTTGTAGGGGTCCCCTCTCTGGTCAGTGTCTGCACGAGGCCCTGTCCCATCTCCCCGTCACTGCCCGCAGATGAACGTTGAGTGAGCTGGGCCTGTGATGTGCCAGCTTCTCAAACTGGGTAAAGGTGGCTCCACGTCCTCCCCTCCAGAGATTAGGAACAGGTCTGATCAGTGAAGTCCCCCCGGAAATCTGCAGTGGAGGCTGGAGGCATCGACCTCGAAGCCCCCTCGAGCAGGGGTCTGCCAGGTCATGCTTGGCCCCCCAAGGAGCACTCCTCCCCAGAGGTCAAAGCGGAGTCAGGTGGAGGCAGTGCTCGGGGCAGACAGACTGGCCTTAAAGGATGGGTCTCAGCCCAGCTGAGTCTGAGCGAATGAGTGAGTGGGTGGGCAGGCCCATGGGATTCTAGAACCCAGATCCACTCCCCTCCTGGGAGCTCAGCCCTTGATCGGTCTCCCCAGACCCCTCCCCACCCCAGCCCCCCAACACTGCTGCACCTCCCAAGCTTCCTGGGCCCCAGACACCCGCTTTGCCTGGACACGGAGTGTCTGCAGGCGAGCAGCTCCCCTTCTTGGCCCATCCAGAGGGCTGGCTGCCCAAGGAGAAGCCCAGAACCAGGCTGCTTTTGACTGGATGCGTGGCAGTGACCCCGTCTTGACCAGTCAAGACAGCAATGTGGTAGTTCCCCGACCCCACCCCACACCCGGATCACAACCATATGCCCGATCGCCGTGTGGCCAGCCTCCCGGAGTGCTTGGAAATGTCCAGGAGCTCACCCCTTCTTGGGTCGGTGTCCACTGTGAGGAGTTTGTCGGCAGGCTTCGGGCTTGGCGTCCTTAGTGGATCCGCTCAGTGCTGCCCACGCTGCCTGAGAGCTCATGCAGAGCACATGTCCACTCTACAGGGAAGAAAAGTGAGGTTATATGTGGAAACCTCCCCAGTTCTCACAGGTGGGTCCTGGAGGATCAGGATTTAACCCCCACATGTGGACCCACGACCTTTGCTCCCATCCCCCACGCTCCACCATCTCCAAGCCCATCAGCCTGGTTAATCCCATGACTCCAAATTATGGCCAAGATGCAGGGGGGAGAGGCCACCTGTGGGCAGATGGGGGGCCCAGACCGAAGATCAGGGGTCCTGGAAGAAGCTGGAGAACCCCTGCCCTGAGGGCCTCAGGCAGTCTTGAGCTGGAGGCCAGCAACTGGTAAATTTAACAGCCCTTGAGGGAGAACAGGGCCCCCCACCCCCATGCAGCACTGCTATCTTGAAGTGTTTGGAGCTGGTGGCTGGGACCCTGAGTCCATCAGTTAAGGGTATTGTCCTTTCAGAGCCCAGCAGGGTGACTCATCCTGGTATATTCCTCCCTGCAGTCACGAAGGAAGGGCTCAGGGCGCTTGGGGTCTCCTGCTCAGGAAGGCAGGAGAGCAACTCTGGAAAGCCTCCATTTTAAACGTGGAAGTCAGAGATTTTGGTCACTGGAGGGTTGGGCATCCTTTGTCTGGAAACCTATTCCTGCTGAGGCCAGATGGATCCATGTTGCTATCCATCTTGTGGATCTTTTCAAAATGCTCCCACGTTCATTACCTGTTGATCCTCATAAGTCTCAGAACCTCCAGAAATCTCGCCTCCCGACCATTAGAACAGTGACCACAACCACAAGATCCTGGAAACTGCACTAGAAGCTGCAATCAAGGGAAAGTCACTGGACCCTGGATTCTGGTCACTTTGTGGTTTTAAGCTGTTGCAAACAGAGAAGATGTATGTCTTCAGGTGACAAGGGGCCTGGGGTCTCTTAGAGGGGGGGCGCCTAGCTCTCATTCCCCCGGGAGATAAGGCAGAGGGCCTGAGGGTGCAATGGGCATGTTGTGACATGGAAACAGCCCTGACCACCAGCCACAGTTAAGACCCACGTCAAGAAGAAGCAGAAGCGCCAGACAAGCTGCCTCGCAGCTGCAGCAGAAGTGATGCTCACAACTCCCAACAGGGTTGGTCCAGCACTGAATTTGTGAACACCGACCTCTGTTCTTTGGGGGAAATACTGGGTTAGGCTCCTGTGAGCCTCTGCACACAGCCTTGCCATCAGGACACAAGTTGTTGCTATGTGCGTCTATGTGAAGGCACCTTGTTTAAGGCATAGTGTTGGCTCGTTCACACCACACTCTCAGCCCACAGCTTATAACTCAGGCCTGGATGGAGCTTGTCAGACACTTGAACATTCTCCCAGCCCTCGAGCACATAGGGTCATAGACCGCAGAGCAGCTTCGTGCTTAGAGGCCATTTAATCAGAAAAATCACAACGAAAAGCACAAAATGCGGGAGACATGGCATCAGATGGGCTGTAAAAAGGCCCTCATTTGCAGTATGAGCTGCGCCAGGAGGTGGCAGCCCCTTGTCTGACCTCGGCCGGGACCATGACCCCAGATCCTGACTTACCGCCTGTCTGCGGTGACCATGGATGGCATGACTAACAAGGCTTAGAGGGGAGACAGGTCTGCAGACACAGAGTGCATGGATGATGAGGACCAGCTACACCGGTCATCGTGGGGCCTCGAGCCCAAGCCATGGCACCAACAGACCTTCCACATGCATCACTGGGAGCTGTGCAAACCTCACACCCAGAGTGGGCTCTCCACCACATCTGTGCCACCAGCCACTACTGGCACAGGACGTGCCCCTGCCTTCAGATAGACGCCCCATGACGGACCCAGCAGTGTGAGACACCAGGACATCAGAAAGGCAATGAAGAGAGCCAGGTGCTTCCATCCTGCGGGTCCCCTATGGCGTGGGCCCTGGAGGGGGAACCCCCTCCCCTCCATGTGCCCTAAACCCCATGAGCACCTGGCCATGCTGCTTCTCCTCACTCCCCTCACCCCCAGGAAAACTTATTTCCTCGTCTCCTGGGGATGTCTGTGTGGTTCCCAGAGGTCTCGGGTATGGATGGCAAGCTTCCACTCTGCAGAGCAGATGTCACCATGCATGACTGGGTCAGCTCCCGGCTCCAGGAGGAGGAAGACCTTAGCTACTCAGTCCCCTACACCCCAAACCCGCTGCACAAGGAATAGAGCTCCCAAGGGTAGGGGGTGGGATGGAAGGATGGTCAAGGGGGCCTACAGTTGCAGTCCTGGGAGGGGGCGCTCTGTGAAGTGACTCCAGGCAGTGAGCCCACAAGCCTGAGAGGAGTGGTGGGTGGGAGGGCTGGGGCCTCTCTCCAGGCCCCTCCCCAACAGCAGGAGCTGAGGCCTCCCTCCACGTGGTCAGTGGGCAGCCGGGCCCCTTTTCCCCGGGGAAGGTAGGGGAGGTGCCGGCAGCTGGCAGGAAGCCCAGGAAGAGCAAGTTCAATCAGGCTGGAATTGGATTCAATCAGAGTGAAGGAGAACATCCCGTCTCAATCAGAGCATCATCAAAGCGGCAGTTGGCAAGAACTTGGAGCCCACGTCTCCCAACGGAAGTGTCCCCAGACCATCCCGGCCCTGCCCCTCATGGTAAAGAGTGAAAACTGAGCTCCAGCAGCAAATGCAGACCCTGAACGGCGGGTGTGGGGGCTCCGGAGCGGAGTTTCCTGCCCCCTGGCTCTCCTGTGTGCCCTGCCTTCCACGATGCCTGCCTGTGGAGTGTCTGCTGTTGCAGAATCCCTTCAGGTGGACTCTGCAGCCTCCCACCATGAACTGGCTTCCACCACTAAGAGAAGGAGGAGTCATGTCTCTAGGAAGAAGCTGAAGTGCCCAGGGCGTCCACACATACCCCCGGGGGTCCCGAGTACCACACACAGAGGCATGCACTGCTATTTATTCAGAAAAGGCACAGACTTGCTTCGAGAGTGAGACCCAGCCTCCCTGACCCCCTTCTTGGCCACCAGCCCCTCCTGGCTCAGAAAGTGAATTCAAAGTCAGAGAGAAAAGAAGGACAGAATCACAGAAAACAGGAAAGAAGTAGACACTCTCCAAAATTCTTTAATAGGCCCTTCTCCCAGCAAATCCCAACCCAATTTTAGCTTCTACTCTTTATTGCTTGAGACTGAATGCCCCATTTAACTTTTATATCGTCTTGACTTTATGCATTTTCCCATTCTCATTAGATTTCTTTTTTAACCCAAAGGGCAGCCACAGGACATTTTCTTGTGTTTGGAACCCTCTTTTGTCTCCCTCACGTGGGAAAGAACTTTCTCTAGATTAGAAACCCTCCAGGCTTGCTGAACCAGCAGAACATGCCCTAGAAATGAGAAGGGGTGGAGAGGTGAGCTCTCCTGGGCCTGACCTCAGTGACTATACCGGCCCACGTACAGCATGGGCTTTTTGAGAGGCAGAGCCCTGATTTGTAACATCTGACGATTTCTGTAGTGTAAACGCCCCACCAGGGCCGACCTCAAGCCCCTGAGGAAACACCTGGGTTGGCAGAGCCGGTGGAGGCGGGGACGGGGGGGCTTCAGCTAGACCCCAACTCCTCGTCTTCTGGGGCTGTAATGGGGGTCCCTGATGGCTACTGTTCAGAAGGCCTTTCAGGTCATTGTGGGACGTCTGTCATGAGAGGCAGCTTGCAATCATAGCCCAAAAAGAGAGGACATGGGTTTGGTCCACCCGCTGCTTATGTCCCAAGTAAGGATGCCCCACCCCCCAGCCATTTTATGAGAGCAGATCAGACTTGGGATGGGGGTCCATGCAAGTGGGGGCCGGCGGTGGGCTTCCCGTGCGATCCAGCTAACTCTTTGTTCCTCTTGCCCCACCTCTCCTGCCCTGCCCGCTCGGCGTCTCTCACCAGAGAGTTCTCCAAAGAGCGAGAGAAGGCCAAGGCCCGGGGCGACTTCCAGAAGCTGCGAGAGAAACAGCAGCTGGAGGAGGACCTGAAGGGCTATCTGGACTGGATCACGCAGGCCGAGGACATCGACCCCGAGAATGAGGACGAGGGCCTTGACGAGGAGAAACCCCGAAACAGTGAGCAGCCTCCCTCAAGGGGCTGGGGGGTGGGCTTGGGAGGGGGCGCTCGGGGAGAAGAGTCTGCCCACCCCTGCGTCGTGGAGGCATGCTTCTCGGCTCTCAGAAGTCAGTCCCACGTGTGCAGCAGAGCCTCCCAGTCCTGCTGGAGCCTCTGGTCCAGAGACACTTTGCTCGGTGGCGTTCTTTGTTTTCAATCCAACATCCTCCTCCCAGCCTGGCTCCCTGGGCGGAGGGGTGGGCATCCTGCTCTGGGCTTGTTCAAAAGGGACCATCTCCACCTCCACCACCTGGAAAGCATGCCTCTGTCCCTTTCCAAGCACTGCTGTGCTCTCTCAGGGAAAAGAACCAAAGGTTTCTCTCGAGGAGGTTCGATTCAAAGCTCCAGGGAGGTGCTAAACAGGAAGGTTGAGGAAACCCTGAAGGCTTTGGCAGAACAGCATCAGGTTTTAGAAATGGAGCCCAGTCCCTCTCTCTGGGGTTTCCCATGGCGGCTTATTGGCCAGGCTTTTGCTGGGATGGTAATGAGAGTGATGGATGGTATTGACTCGCAAGTATTGAGGAGATAATGAATCGTGGAAATTCAGGCTCATGGGACACGCCCAGTGGTTCTGAAATGTGGGCCCTGGACCGGCAGCACCAGCATCACTGGGGGACTTGCTGGAAATGCAGGCTCCTGACGCCTCCTCAGACCTGGTGGCTCCAGGGTGGGGCTCTGTGCTCTGTTCAGCCCCAGTACCTGTGGGGTGAACGTGGCCCTAACTGCCCTGTGTCTCCTCTGGCCTCCGTCTCTCTGACCCCGACCATGCTTTCCTCCTGTGGGTGTCCTTCCCTCATGTTTCACACATTTGAATAAGGTGGTTTCTGGCCAAGGAATCCATGAGGTTAAACGGCTTGCTGCGTGGGTCAGGCAGATAAGGGCGGGGAACCAAAGGGTCTTGGGGGCCAAGAGAGAGAAGGGAGACCCGCTGGGCTCCGGGGAGCGATGGGGAGGCAGAGTGTCCATCACTGCATCCTTATGGAGGCCAGAAAGGCCCAGGACGCGTGTGTGCATGTGTCTCCTGACACGGTGTGTGGATACCCTGGCCGTGTGCACGGGCGTGCCTTGTGCTGGCTGCGCTCACGCTTCCCGGCTGGTTTCTAGCTGTTCCTGCTCGTTGGTGCCTGAGCTCTCGGTGGCAATCCGGGAGGAGGCATGGGTGGAGGGAGAGGGCAGAGGACACGGCTATGAGCAGAGAGAGGCCCACCTTCCCTTGCCTCAGACGTAGGTGGAACACATCCTCCAACGATGCCCTTTCTGGTGACTCTGCTCAAGGGACCCACACAGAATTAGAACATGCCCTGCCAGGGGCTGGTTACAACGTGATTCAACAACCCAAAGAGGGCTTCACGCTCTGCTAGGAGTTCAGCAGGCTGGAAGACAAGGCCTGGGATGGATTAGAACAGGGAGCGGCGACACGGCCAAGGGTCTTCCTGGGAAGATGCCCAGCAGAGTCTTGCTGACGGATCATGGACAAGGGGGTGGTCCATGGTGCCGAGCGATGTGTGAATCAGTGAGCTGGCCTGGGAGCTGAGGGTACCCCTGCCGCCAAGCACAGGAGTTGGCTCTGGACCCCAGTCTGCTCCCTGGTCAGGGCGGTGCTCAGTTCTCGACGGATGGCGGGAACGGGTTTCTTGCCTGTTCACAGGGACATGTGTGTCCGTGGCCCACTCAGCACTGCGTGGCCGTCCACAGAGACGCGGTGATCCCCTCTCCTCCAAGAACGGGTATGCTGCTCCCTGTCCTGCCCAGACGGGGGAGGCTCTGCTGCTGGAGCAGATCGAGTGCACAAGCCCCCCACCCCCATTTCTGACCGAGCTTTGGGGAGAGGCTCTGGACCCCAGTCTGCTCCCTGGTCAGGGCGGTGCTCAGTTCTCGACGGATGGCGGGAACGGGTTTCTTGCCTGTTCACAGGGACATGTGTGTCCGTGGCCCACTCAGCACTGCGTGGCTGTCCACAGAGACGCGGTGATCCCCTCTCCTCCAAGAACGGGTATGCTGCTCCCTGTCCTGCCCAGACGGGGGAGGCTCTGCTGCTGGAGCAGATCGAGTGCACAAGCCCCCCACCCCCATTTCTGACCGAGCTTTGGGGAGCACACGATGAACCGCCTACCCTGGTGGACAGAGTCTCTCTCAGGACCCTCTTGAGCCCAAATACAGATGAGCTCAGCCTGGAAGCTGCTGCCCTCCCCCAGGCTCTTTCCTCGGGGCCTGGGTCTGCTTCTGTCTTCAGCCTTGTCCCCGGAGGAGGACAGTACAGGGCCTGCCTGCTTCCATTGTGGAGATGGTTGTGGGGCAGTCCGGGGGTTGGGGCGCCAGGGAATGAGCGTCTTAAAAAGCAAGCCAAAGGGTGAAATAGAAACACGTGAGGAACTGAACACGAGAGGCTGGGGGGTGGAGCCAGAAGGCTCATCCAGAGGTGTGGGCTTCAGGAAAGTCTGATCAAGAGCAGAGTGGACGAGACTGAGTTGTTAAGGAGCTGGCCACCTAATGGATTTGAAGAAAAGGCAGGAGCATGCCCAGAAACTATATTCTGATCTTCAAAACTTCGTAGTTTGCCCTTTGAAGCAAATACAAGGGGAGAGACGCTGCTATATGTTTCCATCAAAGTAGCTGAAACTTGCCTTTGAAATTGCTAAACGATTACAGTACAGTGTATCTGCCAGTTCTCTTCAGCTCAAAGACTAAGTAGTCTTTTCAGAAAAAGGGTAAAAGATATTGTCAGTCTTGACCAATGGCTCTGGCCACTTCTGCCTTCGCCCCAGCCAGGAACCCCAGCGGCACTTAGGAGATGCCAGGTGTCCGGCTATGGTGACACAGCCATGACCCCAGCCAGGAAGCTGCTCATGACACGTCATTGCACGGTAGCTGAGCACACCCACAAGGAGCCCAGGTATACATTTGTGGAGGAAAAGCTGTAGACATCACCGAGGTCATAGAAAGAGCAGGGTTAGGGAAGGGAACAGAGAGAAAGTGGATTGTTTGAGGTGTTTCTCTAAGTAATCAGAGTCAATAAAGTGGCCAGTAAATTATATAAAAAATGCGTTACAATATTCTGAGTTCATTCATCCTCCCTCCCGCTCATCCATCCATCTTCCGATTAAAGGTCCACTCTGCGCCACACGCTGGAGAAGGCAATGGCAACCCACTCCAGTACTCTTGCCTGGAAAATCCCATGGGCGGAGGAGCCTGGTAGGCTGCAGTCCATGGGGTCGCAAAGAGTCGGACACGACTGAAGCAACTTAGCAGCAGCAGCAGCAGCTGCGCCCCATGCTGCTTCGGTCCCTGGGGATACAGCCCTCATGGAACAGGAATCCTTCTCTTCTTTCTTTCTCCTCCTCAAGATCAGAAATGCATGGATTAATTATTTGTGCATGTGGGAATCTCTCTTTCACGCTGTTCAGACCATTTAAATGCAGCCCCAGCCCTCGAAGACAGACATTTGTGCGATGAGTGTAGAAAAGACAGACAGACCGTGGAACCGAACGACTGAGTTTCCACACAGACGAGCAGATGAAATATGTATTCCGTGTATTCAGCTCTGCTCCCAGGAGCCCCTTTGCAGTCCCATGCAGCAGCAGAGCCACGTGGCTTCCACTCGCCCTGCCAAGTCTGGATCGTGTATTGTTGAAACACAGAGATTGGAGGGCTTCCAAGAGCAGAGGCTGCCCTCAGAAGGGCCCAGTGGGGCCCGAAAGCAGGGATCTGAACACCACTGGTCCACACTGTACACGTGTCCAAGGCACAGGCATTATTATCTGAGCCTTTTTTACATTTCGATGAATGCAAATGGTGCGTTCCTTGGACGTACTCGTTCTCACGGCTGCCGCACACCTGGAGTGCCGAGACAGAGTTCTGGTCAGATGGCCAGAGGAACACTGGCGAAGGTTTTTCTCCTCAACTCCCTTCTTACTCTGGCCCCTAAGTGACCGTGTTAGAAGCCATCCTAACCCTACACCCCGTGGGGAGAGCAGATGCCTCTCCAGCCCGTCACCTTTAGGTCGTTCTAGATGGTGATGGACAGGGAGGCCTGGCGTGCTGCAATTCATGGGGTCGCAAGGAGTCGGACATGACTGAGCGACTGAACTGAACTGAACACTGCCTTGGGGTTGTGGGGAAATGGCTCACCTGGCTGGTGAGACAAGGCGTCAGGCACAAACTGAGCCCCGCAGTGAGTACCAGCATCTGATCCCTGGGCCGCGCGGTGAGGCTGTTTCATGGATCCTTCCAGGCTGCTGGGAACGACTCCCCTGGGTGGGTCCCGGGGCCCCATGTCATTCATGTGCACAACCACGCTCGGGAATCTGGTCAGAACACGGACACGGGCAGGGGTTTCTCCAAGGGCAGTCCATGCGCCAGGGAGCAGTCTGCTGCTCTGCTGTCGGGCCCAGTCTGGGAATGGTGGAGGGGCCCCCGGGGGCCCCGTCGAGTGTACGGCCCCAAGAGGACAGTGTTCCGTGAAGGTCATCAAGGGAAGCGGGAGACAGAAGACTGTCCTGTTTCCAGCGACATCCCGGGTGGTAGCAGGACAAGAAAGAGAGCCGCTTACTGAGATTCATAAAAGTATACATCCTTTGTAATTTAGATGTGATTCATGTGAGTTCATCCAACTGACTGAACTCACTCCCAGCAAAGAGGTCTGCAGGGGACTTTCACTGGACAGAGCTTTGATGAAAGGTTTATCCTCTCAAAAAATATACATTTCAGTTTTCATAAGGTTCTTCAGTGTTAGGGGTTTTTAACAAAAAATAAGGATATTAAGATATTTTAAAATATCTAGTCAGAGGAGCCACTGATGGTCACTGAATTCATATTCTAAAACTGACTTGCTAAGCAGAATGTTGGTTTTGACACACAGACCCGAAGTCGTGCTCAGGGGGCTTCAGAATGTGCCTGGTGCAGGCACACCAACTCCCCGAGGTTAGAGGTCAAGAGAAAACAAAAACGCAGCCCAGAAGCTGGTAAGCAGTGATTCCAGCTGCACCGAAACTTGTCTGTGCCTCTACTCGGGGATGAGATAATAGATCTGCTCTCAACAGCTGGCTGATGAGGTGAAAAGCCCTAATTATATGCTTGACAGGCGAGTTTTAAGGGGGAAAGCCTTTGTTTACCTTCTGAATTCCAAGCTTCAAATCAGCCGGTCAACTCTTACATCTCATGTCAGTGACTCATGAGATAGGATAATGATATCCAGCATCAGGTCAGTCACTGTGTCAACAAAATTCTCTGAAAATAACAGCATGTACACACACACACACACCCCAGGGGTACACACACACACCAGGCCCATGGATACGCACACATGTCCCCACACCATATAGACAGGCAAGAAGAAACTGAGGACCCTTTCTCAACAGGAACATTCAGAATTACAGTTTTATTGCATTTGCTGATATTCAATACTTGCTCCAGCTACGACGAGAAGCGTGGTGGGTTGCTTGCTGTGCCCTAGCAGACACAGAAAGATCGGGCTTCCACCTGGGAGCAGGGGCACATCTTCCTGGTGTGGCCAGCAGCGAAGGTCCTGGCCCTCTTGCCCTCGGCTCCCTCCACCGTTCTGCAGTGATCGGGCAGCTGATCTGGTCAGTCACTGACCGTCAGGCGGGGTATCCGAGGTTTTCACCAAGAGGGCACCAGGCTTCAGTTAGACTTGTAGAGCTTCTTCTTGAGCCCCTTAGGTGGTATAAAACCATTTCCATTCATTGTAGCTTCCACTAATCCCTTACTGGATGGATTCTATATGTTTATTACATTGTCCCTTGATTAGATCAGAAATGTGAACACAGCCGGCCCTCACCCGACTGGAGGCTGGAGCGTACGGTCTGCACAGTGCGGCGGTGTGCTGTGTTGTACACTGAATAGGAGTTGAGAACCACAGGTCTCCAGGCTCCCAGGCCCTGCCCACTGGCCGGTGGGCAGTTCTCCCCTCTCGGTTTCCTTGTCTGCAAAAGGGGGGAGTCAGATCAGACAGATGCAAAGACCCATTCCAGGATCGGGTGTGGTTTCTGTGGTTCGAAGCTGACACATGTCAGCTGTAGCCCTGGGAGTTTAGACAAACCTCCAGTCCATCAGACCCTGGAGGACTTCAGTTGATTTCAGATGCCTGGCACTTGCTCTGGGTCTCCCGCAGGAGTCCTCTGAACCCTGGAAGCAAGCTGATTCTTCCAAAGACCTTCCTGGAGCCTGGTATCTTCTGTCCCCCCTCACCTGGAGAGCCCAGCTCCACCATCTTCCTTAGGAACCGCCCCCCTCTGAGCCCTCCTTGGGCACCCCTCCCCCTCCTCTCCTTACTCCGCCTTTTTGACCCCAGATGCCTGCTCCATGCCTGCCTAGTGACACTGATGTACATGACTTGTTGTACCTGTTTATCCATCTTCCCCCCTGCTGGGCTGTGCAACTGGAGTGAGAGGGGAGGAATTGACAATCCCCAGAATTGTCACCGAGCCTGGCGGATCAACCAACAGTGAATATGGCAAAGGGGTGGGAGGCCTGGAAATCCGTGAAAGTCCACCATTGGGAACAGGTGACCCGAACCCGCCTTGTCACTATGTCAGGCTAAAACCAGACAGGACCGGATATCTGGCCCCGCAGAGGCCACGGAATGAATCAGACATACCAATTAATTTGTCATCTTCTGTGTCTTGTCTGTCAACACTTCCTTCTGACTTCTGCAAGAGAACAGAGTACTCCTCGATGTTTTTCTTCGTGTACCAACCGCTTCTCCCCTTTCTTCTTCAAATACATTTGAAGAAGTGCCAGAAATATCTTTATTTTATTTCTCTCTCAGCGAGGCCGGCTAGCTGTCTGCACAGACAGTTGAGAAAGGGTTAAGAAAGGACCCAGAGCAAGTTCCCAGCTGTTTCTTTAGGACCGGAAAGCTGAATACATTTAAGGCTTGAAAAGGTCAACTCCCTTCCAAGGGGCAGAGGCTTGATTTCATCCATCGTGTGGTCTTGGGCATAATGCTCATTTCATTCACTGGTAGAGATGGAGATTTATGGACTAAATGTTATCGCAAGCAGAGACTTAATGAGATCTCAGCTGTGTCTCCTGGGTGGAGTGGAAAGCAGCCATTTTGGTAATAAATAGAGAACGGCTTCTAATTTGTAAATTCCTCTTTCCGTTGCTAAGTCTAATCAGATCAGTGAAACTGGAGGGAATTGTTGACGACCCAAGATGATTTTCCATGCCTTAATCTGTCCAGGAAGCATTACTTCTAATGGAAGCAGCTTGCTTCTCTGGCAGCAGTAGGGGATGACATTTCTCATTAGACTAACTCAATTGTTGCCTATTAAAAAAATATGTTTAGCCCCAAATCTATTTAAAAGCAAACTGGAATCGAGGCCCCGTATCACTCTGCTACTAGCCTCCCTGCTTCATAGAAGCAGAAATTCTTTCCGAATGAGCTGCAGACCTCTCTCTGTAGCAGGGCCATCCTGAAGGGTCCACGGCCTGTGTGATGTCGTCCTGACCCAACAGAAGTGTCCAGAGTAGGGCTCGGTGGACCACCAGGCAGTCACGTGTGCTCACAGCCTCTCTGGCATGGCAGAGAGCAGGTTGGGAGAATAGAATCCAGTCTCTGGCAGACCCTGCAGTTGAAGGTTAAAAAGGAGAATTAAGGGGGCACCAAAGGAGAAGAGCAAAGCTCTTTTCTTGAGTCCTGCCTGAATCTTTTTTTTTTTTTTTTTCATACGTGTAATAACAGTTCAAGGATTTTACAAAGTGTCTTCTCACAAGCTGTTAAGCATTTCCAGGGCAGAGACCCTGTCAGAGTAGGTGACTGTTCTTGCACAGTAGGGATATCATGAATATTCATGAAAGTCTGACCACCTTGACAACCAGGGCCCCAAAGGGAACATGGTGTCTGCAGCCCTCCTAGGGGGGCAGCTGAGAACACGTCCACCATCACCATCACCAACCAGTCCTCAGACTCCAGGTGACCATTCAGATCACAGCAGCTGGTCCTGAGGTCCTTCTCTTGGGCCTGCATTTTTGCTTTTTCATCCCCAGTAAGTCCATCTGGTATCTGAGCAATATGCGCACACAGAGAAGTGTTACTCTAACCTGTGTTACCTTTAATCCTCACTTAACCCTCCAAGATCCGTATTATGGTCTCTCTTTTTTTTTTTTTTTTTCAGTTTGATTGATTGATTTTTGGCCGTGCTGGGTCTTCGTTGCTCTGCGGGCTTTTCTCTTGTTGCAGCAAGTAAGGGCTGCTCTCCATTGCAGTGCACCAGCTTCTCACTGCGGAGGCGTCCCTTGTTGCAAAGCATGGGCTCTAGGGCACGTGGGCTTCAGCAGTTGTGGCACATGGGCTCAAGAGTTGTGCTGCACGGGCTTAGTTGCTCCTTGGTGTGTGGGGTCTTCCCAAACCAGGGCTCAAACCCTTGGCTCCTGCACTGGCAGGCAGATTCTTTACCACTGAGCCACCAGAAAAGCCCCAAATTGTCTCAGTTTTTTTTTTAGATGAAAAAACTGAGGTTCAGATCATTTTCCCAAGAGGATCATTTCGGGCAGCCCCAGAAATGGATGTCGCAAGTTTGGAGACAGAGACTATGTCCCCTCACCACCTTATCTACACTAAACCATCCCAGGGTCTGCACAGAATGTGGGCTCAGCCCTTCCCTGGCCCTGAACTCGACCTCTGGCAGCCCCCGTGGATGTGGTCCTGACGGGGCCTGACCAGTGCAAGAGGGGAACAAGGCCTCCGGTCTAGAGCGCATTCCAGAGCAGGTTCTGGAGCAGTCTTGCTGAGAAAGATGTGGATGATTAAAGCATCAAGAGAACCAGGATGCAGAAGAACCTGACAAGCACCAGCAGGGAGAGCCGCATGATCAATTAAAGTGGAGGACGTGGCGGGGGAGGGGGTGGCTGATGGATGTGCTGACCGCTGCCCGCAGATTCATTCAGGGGGTTATGGGGCTTATGGGGCTTGAGGCACCACGGGTTTGGGAGCTAAAGTGACTCACTTCCCATAAACGCCTGCAGTTTAAGGCTGAAATCTGCTCTCCTGCTGATGGGGAGGCAAGACTGAAGCCTCATGAAGAAGCCGTGCTCTTGTCAGGACAGCCCCATCGTGGGTGCCCATGGCCTTCAGGAGTTTGCTGGACCCCCGTAGGGCCGCCCTGGGGAATCTGACTCAGGCCAAAGTTATCACGAGCAGCAGAAAATAGGGAAGAAGATGGAGACCAAGAAGAAAGAGAGAGAGAAAGCACACCCTGAGTTCTGCAGGCCCCCGTGGACAGCACACACAGGGCACAAGTGTGAGGCCTGGACCTTCAGGAGGGAGCCAGGGCAGGCCTGGGCTTGGCCAGGATGACCAAGGTGGGCTTTTGGCCCCTCTGTGATGTGAGTAAAGGGCAGACAAGAAAAGGAGGCAGTGCTGCCTGGTGGAAAAGGGGCCAGACCTCCAGCTCTAATTAGCTGTGTGACCTTGGGCGAGTCACTGGCCCTCTCTGTAGCTCACTGGTCTCCACTGTCAAAGGAAGGGCTGCTCTGCCCTTCTAGCCCTGCAACACATGTAGGCCTTGGCAGGGAAACCAAGCCACAGAGGAAGGATGTAACAGACCCCAGGTCTCAGAGATCAAAAGTGCAAAGTGAGTGAGTGAAAGTCGCTTAGCCATGTCCGACTCTTTGTGACCCCATGGACTATACAGTCCATGGAATTCTCCAGGCCAGAATACTGGAGTGGGTAGCCTTTCGCTTCTCCAGGAGATCTTCCCAACCCAGGGATTGAACCCAGGTCTCCCACATTTCAGGCTGATTCTTTACCAGCTGAGTTACAAGGGAAGCCCCCAAAGTGCAGAACCAGGGTCCAAACTCAAGCCACTGGCTCCAGGGCCCAGGCTCCGACACAGCGGCACCCTGGGCAGGGTTGCACAGTACCTGACTTCTCCTGGGACCCCCACCCATACTCTCTGCCCGCCTTCTCCTTCTCCCAGCGACCCTAGCATGTCCACAGGCCTCCTCTTCTCTCCTGATCGGGAAGAACTTGTCTGATGTACATGAAGGTAGATTTGGCTTGATACAGGCTGGGGTTCAAATCCTGGATCTCACAAGCTGCTCTGCTCACTTTGGATAAGCCGCTTCATTCTCTCAGCCTCAGTTTCCTGACCTATGAAATGGGAGCGTGTAATGGGGCCATATACTCTCTCATTGAGTTGTTCTGAGGCTTGAGTTAGGTCTGGTGCGTCGCTGGCAGGCAGCAGGTGATGGAAGACCTAGCTGTTGTCATGACCCTGCTGTAGAGCTGTTATGATCCTGGCCTTACTATCGTCTGTCCCAAGAGAATCCAAGGCCCTAAAATGGAAGGATGACATGGTGGACACCGTCTAGCTGGGCTGGGGTTGGGCTGGAGAGGGACTTGGGGGACACAGCCATTCTCTGTCCCTCACATGTCACTCCACATGGGTGACCCTCTGCTGAGCCTGGCCTTGGAATCTAGAACATCATCTCCAACCTAAAAGCAGTTTTATGCCTAAAACAGCTGATTTCCAGAGGCATCCTGCCCAGAAGGGTCCCCATCACCACCTCTCTCACACCCGAGGGTGGCAGTGAGCTATGTCCCTCGGGGGTTGGGGGGGAGGTGCAGCCCCTCCTGTTTGCCCTGCATCCCCAGGGCCCGAGGATGCCCAACACAGCCCCTTCACCCCTCAGGCCGGTGGGGCCGGGTGGAAGAGAAGCGGGTGCCCAAGTGCAGCCCTCTAGCTGCACGGTCCCCCCGCCCCGTCCTAACTGAGGTGGCCGCCACAGTGGCACCGTGACCGTGGGGAGAGATTTTCTGCTTGAGAGTGCCAGGTGTTTATGGCCTGCTGGGAGCCCAGCGACCTGGTTTTCTCCTCCGGATGGCGGCTGCAGACCAAGGGCGGGCGTTTCGGCCTCCTCCGGTTTATGGCGGTAATAATAATTATTGCGACAGCATGTCGTGCTTACACTGTGCCTTTTTAATAAGGCCACTTTGTTTGGCTTCTTAATATTTAATCCTGTTTTGTATTTACTTTCTGATGGCTTAGAATCAGCCAGGTCTTAACTGCTTCTGGGGAGGCAGCCCTGCGGGGCCCGGGCATTCAGGATGCTGCTGAGGAGGCTCAGGGGGCAGCGTGACCTTCCACCCAGACGGGCCCCATGGCTGGCACCACTTACCTTCTCTCTCCCCAACCCTTCGCTCTTTTGTCTGCAATCTGCCTTTCCTCTCCTGCCCCATCTCTTTCTTTGCCTTGGAAGAGACTGTCAGCTCAGCCTCTGATCAATTTATTCTTGTAAGAGAGGAAGACCATGAGTCACAGATTATCATGTAACCTAGTTGGAATGGGCCCGTGGCCTGGCCAAGGCTAGGGTAGCGCTGGTGATTGCTAGACCCACAGTGCAATGCCAGGGAGGTTCCCAGGAGCCTGAGCTGGGCAGAGACTGGGAGGAGGCTCCTATACCCCACAGCCTCTGACCATGAGTGGCCAAAGGCTGGACCTCCCCAGCTGCAGAGAAGAAGCGAGGGATAACTCTCGAGTTACTTTTCCTGCAGGAGAAAAGGAAGCCAAATGAACTGTGACGTGGTTCCCTCCACCCCAAGGGGGTCCTGGGGCAGTAACCATACCCAGGATGTCCGTCCCGTCCTGCCTGGAGCTCAAGCCATGCCCCCAGTGATGCCCTGGCTCCCTGGTGCCTCCCAGGAGGTCAGCCTGCTGGGCCACTGGAGTGCAGCTGCCCTGGATGCTGCCTAACAGAGCCAGGGAGGCCCTGGACTCGGCCCAGTGTCCCCTGCTCCACCCACTCTCACCTGGACAGCAAATCTCCCCCCATCAATGGGTTCACACCGCTCACCCACCCCGCACCCAGAGGCATGTGGGTCAGGGCCTGACAACAAATGGATTTGACAACCGGGCAGTTTAAGAGGGGGCTCACAAAGACGCAGGCCCCAGGGGTGACAGCCCCAGACGGGCTCTGCTGTCACTGTCCTGTGGGCTGTCGGCAAAGGTCAGCCTCCCGGGCCCTGGGTGGAGGAGCAGCTGAAGGACAGACCCTAAGGCACCAGCCCAGGGGAGCAGCCCTGAAACCCCCAAAGACACCACATGCCTGCTGTAATTGCACAACCAGTACCATTAGGACCTGAAAAAGAGTCCATGTGTACGTGCTAAGTCACTTCAGTCATGTCCAACTCTGTGTGACCCAATGAACTGTAGCCCACCAGACTCCTCTGTCCATGGGATTCTCCAGACAAGAATACTGGAGTGGGTTGCCATGCCTTCCTCCAAGGGATCATCAAACCCCCGTCTCTGACATTTCCTACATTGGAGGCAGGTCCTTTACCACTAACCATCACCTGGGAAGCCCCTTACTCCCTTGCCCTTGTTCAGTTCAGTTCAGTCGCTCAGTCATGTCTGACTTTTTGTGACCCCATGGACTGCAGCATGCCAGGCTTCCCTATCCATCACCAACTCCCGGAGCTTGCTCAAACTCATGTCCATCGAGTCGGTGATGCCATCGAACCATCTCATCCTCTGTCATCCCCTTCTCCTCCTGCCTTCAACTTTTCCCAGCATCAGAGTCTTTTCCAATGAGTCAGTTCTTCACATCAGGTGGCCAAAGTATTACAGCTTCAGCTTCAGCATCAGTCCTTCCAATGAATAAAGATCTTCCCAACCCAGGGATTGAACCCAGGTCTCCCACATTTCAGGCTGATTCTTTACCAGCTGAGTTACAAGGGAAGCCCCCAAAGTGCAGAACCAGGGTCCAAACTCAAGCCACTGGCTCCAGGGCCCAGGCTCCGACACAGCGGCACCCTGGGCAGGGTTGCACAGTACCTGACTTCTCCTGGGACCCCCACCCATACTCTCTGCCCGCCTTCTCCTTCTCCCAGCGACCCTAGCATGTCCACAGGCCTCCTCTTCTCTCCTGATCGGGAAGAACTTGTCTGATGTACATGAAGGTAGATTTGGCTTGATACAGGCTGGGGTTCAAATCCTGGATCTCACAAGCTGCTCTGCTCACTTTGGATAAGCCGCTTCATTCTCTCAGCCTCAGTTTCCTGACCTATGAAATGGGAGCGTGTAATGGGGCCATATACTCTCTCATTGAGTTGTTCTGAGGCTTGAGTTAGGTCTGGTGCGTCGCTGGCAGGCAGCAGGTGATGGAAGACCTAGCTGTTGTCATGACCCTGCTGTAGAGCTGTTATGATCCTGGCCTTACTATCGTCTGTCCCAAGAGAATCCAAGGCCCTAAAATGGAAGGATGACATGGTGGACACCGTCTAGCTGGGCTGGGGTTGGGCTGGAGAGGGACTTGGGGGACACAGCCATTCTCTGTCCCTCACATGTCACTCCACATGGGTGACCCTCTGCTGAGCCTGGCCTTGGAATCTAGAACATCATCTCCAACCTAAAAGCAGTTTTATGCCTAAAACAGCTGATTTCCAGAGGCATCCTGCCCAGAAGGGTCCCCATCACCACCTCTCTCACACCCGAGGGTGGCAGTGAGCTATGTCCCTCGGGGGTTGGGGGGGAGGTGCAGCCCCTCCTGTTTGCCCTGCATCCCCAGGGCCCGAGGATGCCCAACACAGCCCCTTCACCCCTCAGGCCGGTGGGGCCGGGTGGAAGAGAAGCGGGTGCCCAAGTGCAGCCCTCTAGCTGCACGGTCCCCCCGCCCCGTCCTAACTGAGGTGGCCGCCACAGTGGCACCGTGACCGTGGGGAGAGATTTTCTGCTTGAGAGTGCCAGGTGTTTATGGCCTGCTGGGAGCCCAGCGACCTGGTTTTCTCCTCCGGATGGCGGCTGCAGACCAAGGGCGGGCGTTTCGGCCTCCTCCGGTTTATGGCGGTAATAATAATTATTGCGACAGCATGTCGTGCTTACACTGTGCCTTTTTAATAAGGCCACTTTGTTTGGCTTCTTAATATTTAATCCTGTTTTGTATTTACTTTCTGATGGCTTAGAATCAGCCAGGTCTTAACTGCTTCTGGGGAGGCAGCCCTGCGGGGCCCGGGCATTCAGGATGCTGCTGAGGAGGCTCAGGGGGCAGCGTGACCTTCCACCCAGACGGGCCCCATGGCTGGCACCACTTACCTTCTCTCTCCCCAACCCTTCGCTCTTTTGTCTGCAATCTGCCTTTCCTCTCCTGCCCCATCTCTTTCTTTGCCTTGGAAGAGACTGTCAGCTCAGCCTCTGATCAATTTATTCTTGTAAGAGAGGAAGACCATGAGTCACAGATTATCATGTAACCTAGTTGGAATGGGCCCGTGGCCTGGCCAAGGCTAGGGTAGCGCTGGTGATTGCTAGACCCACAGTGCAATGCCAGGGAGGTTCCCAGGAGCCTGAGCTGGGCAGAGACTGGGAGGAGGCTCCTATACCCCACAGCCTCTGACCATGAGTGGCCAAAGGCTGGACCTCCCCAGCTGCAGAGAAGAAGCGAGGGATAACTCTCGAGTTACTTTTCCTGCAGGAGAAAAGGAAGCCAAATGAACTGTGACGTGGTTCCCTCCACCCCAAGGGGGTCCTGGGGCAGTAACCATACCCAGGATGTCCGTCCCGTCCTGCCTGGAGCTCAAGCCATGCCCCCAGTGATGCCCTGGCTCCCTGGTGCCTCCCAGGAGGTCAGCCTGCTGGGCCACTGGAGTGCAGCTGCCCTGGATGCTGCCTAACAGAGCCAGGGAGGCCCTGGACTCGGCCCAGTGTCCCCTGCTCCACCCACTCTCACCTGGACAGCAAATCTCCCCCCATCAATGGGTTCACACCGCTCACCCGCCCCGCACCCAGAGGCATGTGGGTCAGGGCCTGACAACAAATGGATTTGACAACCGGGCAGTTTAAGAGGGGGCTCACAAAGACGCAGGCCCCAGGGGTGACAGCCCCAGACGGGCTCTGCTGTCACTGTCCTGTGGGCTGTCGGCAAAGGTCAGCCTCCCGGGCCCTGGGTGGAGGAGCAGCTGAAGGACAGACCCTAAGGCACCAGCCCAGGGGAGCAGCCCTGAAACCCCCAAAGACACCACATGCCTGCTGTAATTGCACAACCAGTACCATTAGGACCTGAAAAAGAGTCCATGTGTACGTGCTAAGTCACTTCAGTCATGTCCAACTCTGTGTGACCCAATGAACTGTAGCCCACCAGACTCCTCTGTCCATGGGATTCTCCAGACAAGAATACTGGAGTGGGTTGCCATGCCTTCCTCCAAGGGATCATCAAACCCCCGTCTCTGACATTTCCTACATTGGAGGCAGGTCCTTTACCACTAACCATCACCTGGGAAGCCCCTTACTCCCTTGCCCTTGTTCAGTTCAGTTCAGTCGCTCAGTCATGTCTGACTTTTTGTGACCCCATGGACTGCAGCATGCCAGGCTTCCCTATCCATCACCAACTCCCGGAGCTTGCTCAAACTCATGTCCATCGAGTCGGTGATGCCATCGAACCATCTCATCCTCTGTCATCCCCTTCTCCTCCTGCCTTCAACTTTTCCCAGCATCAGAGTCTTTTCCAATGAGTCAGTTCTTCACATCAGGTGGCCAAAGTATTACAGCTTCAGCTTCAGCATCAGTCCTTCCAATGAATATTCAGGACAATTTCCTTTAGGATTGACTGGTTTGATCTCCTTGTTATATCCATTCATTTATTTTTTAAATCCCATGTATAAGTGCTAACATATAGTATTTGTCTGACTTATTTCACCAAGCATAATGTCCTCCAGGTCCATCAAAGTTGTTTTAAGCTTTGTTTTGTGAAAATAAGTCTATTTGGGACAGACTCCTTTATATATGTTGAAAAGAATCCTGATCCATTTCTCCTCATGATCTAGTCTTCAGGATTCCCACTAACAAGCAGAGATGAGGTGGTCCTGCCTGGGAAGCCCTCTCTTCAAAGTCACCCCCATCTGCTGGTGCAGACGACACTTCTGTGGGAGTCCTTCCTTCTCCCCAGGATCCGTGGTCCTGTGTCATTAGTTCATGTGATCTGGGGTTTGGGTCCTGTTTTGTTAAGTGTTGTTACTTGTTTTGGCTTATTGCTTTTTAGCATTTCTTCAGTTTTATTTTCAGAAATGGGCCCGACGTCCCGCGTGGACGCCGAGTCCCATTTCTTTCTTTCCCCACGGCTGGCCTGAGCTCTGCCCATGTCTTATTCCTGGTTTCTGACTCTGATGTCTTATCTGTGAAAGGAGGCACCTGGTGTGTCTGCTTGATCAGAAGGAAGGAGAGTTTCTTGGTTGCTTGGTCTAATCGCCCCCAGAAACCCGTGGTGACGTCCCCCACACCACATGCCAGTAAACGTGCTGGTGCCCACAGGGCAGGGCAGGAGCCTGCTTCTCCTGGGGTGTGTGTGTGCGTGCATGTGTGTGTGCATGTGCGTGCAAAGGGAGGGTGGCCTGTCCCACCCAAATCCACCACTGTCCCTTCCAGCCTGTAAAGTCAGTGAACGTGACACCCGCAGCAGCTGACCCCTGAGAGGGCCTTTCCTTTGAAGATCGCCGGCCAAGGCTAAAGCCACTCTCAGTGCAGCTGTAGACAGTGAGATCCAGCAGCACCAGGCGACCGCACCCCACACTCTGTGATGCCCCAGAGCCTGCCTGGCTGTCGGAATCCCATCTCGTCTGTAGCCCGGAGGCCATCAAGCTGAGCACAGCGCGGAGGCCGAGACCCCTGTGCTCCAGCCCAAGCCCCCAGCCACTGTGGGAGCCAGCACCTGGCCTCCCCTGGGCCTCGCCTCCCTGTCCTGTGACGAGAAGACTGGGCGACTCCCTTACAATGACGTCTGGGCTTGTTTCCACCCGAGTTTGTGGAAAAGGACTCAAGGGTGGATACAGGACAGTCAGGCTTACGGAGTCGCGGGCTTCCCAGTTGTGTCTTCGCGTTCTGGGAATGAGTCTCTCTCACCTCCCCTTGACTTCATTCTAAAGGAAAGAAACCAAGGAAAAGCCACATCCAGCAACATCCCCCACCCAACCAGGAGACTTATCCGGATGGCATGCTCCGTTCTGGCGGCAGACCCCCGAATACTGGTCCCTGTTCCACGTCCCCAGATGCCCCACCCCACCCAGTGCGGGTTCTGGGGCCACTGGGGCTCCTGACCTCGCCTGGATGAGGGTGCCCCGCTGCAAGCAGAGCTGAGCCAGGACCAAGGATGTGGCGGCCATGCCAGATAACAAGGATGGGAAAGATAAGGACGCTGTGTGTGGTGTGTTAGAAGGGTCAGAGAAGCTGGAAAAGAAGGAGAGGAATTCTTTGGGGATATACTTTTATTTGGAATAAAAAATAGTAATAGAAGAAAGAGGATGAGATGGTTGGATGGCATCACTGACTCAACGGACATGAGTTTGAGCAAACTCCTAGAGACAGTGAAGGACAGGGAAGCCTGGTGTCTTGCAGTCCACGGGGACACAAAGAGTTGGACACGACTGAGCAACTGAACAACAATAAAAGAAGTCTCTTCTAAGCCGCTGACCTGGGCTCCAAGCTAGAATATTCCAGCCGCCCTGGAAATCCAGCGCCACCACCTCAGGGGAGCCTGGAGACACGGGGCGGGTCAGCCTTCGTGGAGGCGGATGGACTGTGTCCCAGGCCGGTCCACTGAGATATTGTGGGGAGGTGGTGTCCCTGCGTGGGTCTTCAGGCCACGTCTCACCTTAGTTTGCTGGGTCCAACATGGAGGCCTCTCATTCCCACGTATGCAGGGCTGACCTGAGTCCTGAACGCGGCACTGGACGCGGCTGCACCCCTCGAGCTCTGTTTCAGGCTCCATTCTGGATGGAATCAACCCAGTGACCAGGACTCAGGCCGAAGGCAGATCCTCCTCTGATCCATCGAGGAGCCACACCCTTGGCAAAGGCACACTTTCCACGGACAGGCTGGACCCTAAATGTGGGGACGAAGCCCCTTAGAATAGGGGACTGGAAAGAAATAAGAAAAATAAAACATTGTCGTGAGAGCTCTTCTTTTTATATGGAGGAATGGATGCAAAAGGAAAGCAGAAGCAGCTTGTCCAAGGGCATGGAGTTGATGGTAGAGGAGGGGCTGAGCGGGGCATCCTCGGGGGTCTCCTCCCACCGTCCTACTTAGGGTGTCCTGGGCGGCAAGGGCCACCATAGACAGGCAGCAGGTGTGTCAGTGAGGACCGCAGACCTGCCAGGCACTGCCAGGGCTCCCCTCCCGACCGGGCTGCATACTAACCCCTCTCTCCTTCCCTCCACGACCCTGCAGTGAGCATGCCCACCAGTGAGACCGAGTCTGTCAACACTGAAAACGTGGCTGGAGGGGACATCGAGGGAGAGAGCTGCGGGGCCAGGCTGGCGTGAGTAGTCTCGGGAGTGGGGCCCGTGGTCCCGGGAGGGAGTGAGCATGGCCCTGGCTGGGGCTGCTCTGCACTTCCTAGGAGTTTGACTTTGGATTTTGAGCCCCTTTCCATCCCATCAGGGAAACAGTGTGTGTCTCTTTGGGAGTGGGGGCATACATGTGTTGAGGGGGCCTTGAAGTCTGTTTCTTCCCAGCCCTGCACCCCATTTCTCCAGATCAGCTTTGTGAGGGTCCCTGGGTCCTGCTAAGCACCCTTTCATTTCTGATAAATGTGACCCAGGGGATAGGCAAACTGGCAAAAAAGCACGCTGGGAGAGGTGGTCTTACTTACTGCTCTGAGTTATCCACCCGGGGAAGGGAGCACGGTTGTCTGTCATGCAGACTCAGCTATGAAGGTTCACCGGTCCCAGCCAGGCAAGTGGCCACCTCCCCGAACACGAGCCCCAGCCCCCGGCTTCCTGAACAGACTTGGGTCCGGGGCTGGGCCAGCACATACGGACGGTCACCATCACCTCTAAGCTCCATCCTAAAAATGGACACCAACAGGCCCTAGGAGATGTTCCCCAGCAAGAAATGAAAGGAAAATGGCTTAACTGCCAAAAATAAGCACACTGCTGGGTTCCATTCTCAGAGTCTCAAAAAGCAGAGTCCACAAACTGTAAGCTGGGTTCCATCTGGGGTCAGGCTGACCCTGAGGGTGGTGCCTCCCGCATCTGCCAGGCTGCAAACAGGCCCTGGGAGATGTTCCCCAGCAAGAAATGAAAGGAAAATGGCTTAACTGCCAAAAATAAGCACACTGCTGGGTTCCATTCTCAGAGTCTCAAAAAGCAGAGTCCACAAACTGTAAGCTGGGTTCCATCTGGGGTCAGGCTGACCCTGAGGGTGGTGCCTCCCGCATCTGCCAGGCTGCACTTTTGGAAGTGGGAGCTGCTTGCCCCTGTTGCCAGGGATGTAAGACTCACCCTGGAAACTAAAAGGAACAGCAGGCAGAGGGCTTGGAGGAGGACCAGCCCCATATCGGCTGAGTGTCTGAGTTGCTCCGTCGCAGGAACGGCGTCCTCGTTGACCTCTGCCCCTGAAATGCCTTTGTATCTGGGTAACTCCGGCCCTCGCGAGGCGGTCCCTTTGTGGGTGCCTCTCACCTGAGCCGGGCCAGCCTTTGAGCAAGTAGGGAGCAGGAAGAGACGGTTTCCAGGGTACACGGGCCTTGCCATCACTCCCCCCAACAGCAGCACCAGGGAATCTGTGCTGCTGAGTCCCAGCGATGTGGGGAAGCAGTTATTGTCAAACTGTTGTTAAAATATGGGGCTAATTACGTTCAAAGCAGCAGGGTAAACCCTCCCGTCTTCCCTCCTGTTAGAACCACACAAACAAGCTCTCAGGATTGCGGACATGGGCCTGGCCTGCCATGGTTGAGAAGGTGAATGGCGGGTCCCCACAGGGACAGAGGGAAGGTGACGAGGACTCTACCCTCTGGCTCTGGGCCCAGGTGACAGGCTGGGGGAGACGAGAGAGCAGACGCCCACAAGCCTGTCCCCACAGAGGGGGCTAGCGTCTTCAGGACGTCCCATGCAAGCCTCCAGGACTGGGCAGGAATGAACGGCGGTTCCCATAAACACCCGTGTTTGTGCTCCTACTGTGTGCAGATAAAGTGTTTGGCCCTAGCACCAGGATTATAGGGTGTCCTTCATAAACTGCCATCTTTCCCCAGTGGCTTCAGACAGCCCTGGGAGAAGACCATCAGCGTTCTCAGTGGGGACACGGCTTTAATGCCAGGGGCTGAAGCCAGGTGAGATGAGCAGGGAGAGGCCAGCATTTCTGAAGCTGAGAACAAACAGCCGGAGTAGCAGGATGAGGATTTCTGTGTCAGGAGAGGCCTGGCTGAAGATGTTTCCAAGGGGATGGGGCAGACAGAAAGCGGCCGCAAGGTGATGTTTTGTGGGGAGGGGGCAGAAAGGCAGGGGCGGGGAAGAGAGGAGGAAGCCATCCGTTGAGTCTGAAGACAGAAAAGATATGGACACTGAAGTCACCGGCGGGGCTGTAAGGTGTGGGAGCCGGGGTTCCCCTCTGGGGCACACGCTAGAGGCCTCAGTTTAGAAATGAAGGATGCGGCTACATGGCACTGACACTGAGGCTGCTCACCGGGGCGGAAGGCTGGGGCTGAAGGCAGGGAAGTGTTCAGACACTTTTTTTTAGAAGTAAAAGAGCAAGTAAATGAAACAGATGGAGAGGTGCCAGGAGACCAGACAGCACAGGCCCAGAGGCCACTGGAGGAGGGTGTCCAGCCTGAGCTCTTTGTTTGTACCCCATCTGGGCAGCATGCCCGCTCGGTGCCGGGCCATGGGGACACGGCCTGAGACCATGGTGACACCACCCCGCCTGGAACTCACAGCCTGGTGTGGAAGTGACACTGAGCATCACTGTGATTTGGGATAAGCGTTCGGAAGGCAACTTCCGTGGGAGAGTGGCCATGAGAGAAGCAGGCTGGGCGGTGTTAAATTGCAGGCCCCAGCCCGGGTGGCAGGCAAGGCCCCTTCCGTCCCAAAGCCCATAGATCTGCAAGAAGGAAGAATCAGAAACAAGCTTCCAATTCTGACACCACGAATGATGTGCACCTCGCCACAGGCATGAGCTCAGGGGTGCTGGACGGCACAGGAGGTAAAGGCTGGAGAGGCCCCGAGAGGAGGCCAAGACCTCGGGGCTGAGTGGAGGCCACAGGGAGGCTGATGCCGAAAGTGTGGGGTCAGCCTCGAGTGGGGTCTATGCAGTGGGACCCTCGGAGAACAGAGTGTAGAGTGGCCAGCATGCGGTTGGCTGAGCATGCCCGGAGTCTGTGTCTTGCTAAGGGCCACGTGGATGTGACACGGGGCCTGGCGGCTGTGGCATTGGCCTGGGGTGGCGGTGTTGTTCAGTCACTCAGTTGTGTCTGACTCTTTTCGACCCCATGGACTGCAGCACGCCAGACTTCCCTGTCCATCATCATCTCCCGGAACTTGCTCTAGCTCATCTCCATTGAGTCGGTGATGCCATCCAACCATCTCATTCTCTGTCTTCCCCTTTTCCTCCTGCCTTCAATCTTTCCCAGCATCAGGGTCTTTTCCAATGAGTCATCTCTTCACATCAGCTAGCCAAAGTATTGGAGCTTAAGCCTCAGCATCAGTCCTTCCAATGAATATTCAGGACTGATTTCCTTTAGCATTGACTGGTTGGATCTCCTTTCTGGCCAAGGGACTCTCATGAGTCTTCTCCAGCACCAGAGCTCCTGGGGGCTAGATGGGGGCTAGGTGATGGGGAGGACCCAGTGGGCGTTGATCAGGCTCCGGGGAAGAGCAGAGGGAAGGGGCCTCTGGCCAGAAATACAGAGAAGCCAGTCCAGCCCCAGTCTTTGAGGCGAGGCTCTGTGATGAGGGGGTCTGGGCCCAGCCCTCTGGCTGTACCAGCTGTGCACAGAGTCGAGGAGGTCAACTGAGACAAGTGTCACCCATGAAAGACCAGCAGCCCTTCCAAATGATGATCAGGCAAATTGGGAGGATTCGGGCAAGGACAGTTCCTAACACAGCAGCGGGCAGGCGTCCAGGGCTCCAGACTCTAATACGGCGAGAGGCTATCTGTGGAAGATGCTCCCAAGAAGTTCAAATATTTGACCAAGAACGACAAACACAAACTGAGTAACTGAGGGAAGCAGAGGGAGTTCTGAGTGTGTCTTGCTTTCGGCCCCCAGGGAGGTGTGTCCTGAAGGCCTGGACAGAGGAGGCAGCTGGGCTTCAGGCCCACTCAGTGGGCTGCGCGTGGTCTTAGGCACGAGTCCTCTGTTCTCCACCTGCCGCTCTTCAGGAGTCCATGTAAAACACGGGATGGGAATCAACCTTGCAGAGCAGGGACCAGGGGAGCCCGATGCCATCTGAATAGGTGGTCCCCAGCGGGGTCTGGAGCTCTGGGGCCTCCAGTGTCTGCAGACTCGCTGGGATTGAGGGCTTGAAGCCCATGAGAAGGCAGTAGCAGCCGCACGGCCAGAGAACAGGGTGAGGAGCGGGCACAGTGCCCACAGGTGACCCACCCGCCTGCCTACCAGCAAGATAACCAGTTCTCCAAACCCAGAGCCAGTGGTCACTGTCCAGGACTTGAGAACAGCAGAGACCAGATCCCTCTGGCTCCATGAAGCACGCTGACCCTCCTGCATGGGGAGCGTGAGATCTTTGGCTCCCAAGAGCCGGGCTCTCCTTTGTCTCCAGACACCTGCCCTCAAGGACCCCCTTCTTACCCGAAGGGCTCAAATAATTCGGTGCTTAAAGGGAGCAAGAGCTACGGACCCAGCGAGGCTGTGGAACGATGCTCACGACCCAAGAGCAGCAATCAGGCTTCAGTGTGGCATCTAGTCAGGTCCTGATGTGGGACCCTGGGGGAGAGGAAGTCCCATCCATGTCCTCCTCCTCAGTACGTTCCAGAACTTCCAGGAAGGAGCCACAACCCGTGGCCTCACTTACCTGGGGACTCGCCTCCAACAGGAGCCCTGGTCCGCACCCTTGCCCAAGTCCCAGAGTCACTGCCTTGAGTCCAGATCTCCAAGTCCCAGAGTCACATGGACACTCTGACCTCAGCTGTCCCCGACAGGGCCCTTTAAGAACTCTCTTTTGCTTATGATCCATCGGCCTGAGAGGAAGCCTTAGAGGGAGAGCGTGTGGTCTGCACTGTATGGCCCCCAAGAGGACCCCTGGGATCTCTGGGCACTTTGACAGAATGACCAGGCTGACGGCCACCCACTCCAGCTCGTGTTCGCAGTGAGGGGTCAGCTGCACAGCAAGCTAGGCCAGGCTGGAGGAGGGACACCTGACTGACCGCCGCCCAGTGCAGCTGGACGACTTTTGCTTCCCCATTAAACAGGGGTCCAGCCCTGCTCTTGGGCCATGTGACTAGATCCTGTGCCCTGGCCAGCATCTTCAGTGGGATCAGTTATTAGCTGGCAGTTTGGAGCAGTAAAGGCTCTTGGCTCAGGTTCTCGGGCCCGGGAGATACAATTATCTCACGCACAATGGCTCTGCCACCTGTCACATCTTCTGGTTTAGTTTTTTTTAATGAAACATAACAAGAGGGGTTGTTTTCTTGCTTCACAGCAGAGCTCCCTTTGTGCTGGACTGGGCTGGCCGTCTGTGTTCCCCAACCCGTGACCCGAGGAGCACTTACCCCAGACACCTGGGGCGTCCTGACACTCAGCCTTCGACCGACCAGTCTCAACTGCCTGCATGTTCTCTGCCCCAGCCACCCTCCCACGGGCCTCAGGGCCTCCTGGAAGGTTCCTGACCCACCCCCACACCCCAGTGACCCTCGAGTCAGCCACCTGCACAGCCTCCGTGCTACTGCCCACAAGGGCCCAGGTCTTCAGGGCCGCACACCACCATCAGCACCAGGGGTTGTGCCCGGGAGTCCAGCCATTTCCTCAGGGCCAGGCTCAGCCCTCGGGCTTCTGTCCTCAGGGCACTGGGTCTCAGCTGGCCCGTTGCCGCCTGGCGCTCGGCTGCCAAAGGCCGTGTCTGCAGCAGGGGCTCCTGTCCTCCGCCACAGTCCTCAGAGAGGCCCCAACACTTGGCCGGCCCGGCCGATGGTCTGAGGACACAGCGCTGAGCTCTGGGGACCATGTCTCCACTTAGAAGACGCTCGATTTGTAGGTTTGTGGGCTGGGCTGGCCCTGTGTTTCGGCTTCAAACCCTTGAGCGTCAGGAGGTGTAACCGCAGAGCTCTCTCCCTGAAGCTGCTCCTTCCAGCGCCCGCGTGGTCACCGAGAGCGTCTGAGAATCGAAGCAAACGTGTCGTGTGCTAACGTCTCCTCTTTCCCTTTCAGCCACCGGATCTCCAAGTCGAAGTTCAGGTGAGTGGGACGCTCCTCTCCTGCTGGGCCCCAGGGGCCGCCCCAGGTGGGGGCCGAGCGAGGGGGCGACTGAGGGGGGGCTCGGGGTCTGGTGACTTAGTGTTCGTGGCGGCACCAGCCCGGGAGGTTGTGAGAGCCTGGGCCTCCCTCCCTTGTAAGATGAAGTCCAGTTGAGATAAGCGCCATGCGCCGCTCTCTGCCGCTTTTGGCCACGTTTACAGGACTTGGTGAGGTGAGGGCATGCAGGTTCCATCAGCGCTGTCTCAGAGACTTCCGCAGGGCCGTCCTCGCCCCATCCGCCCCTCCAGCCCCACTGCCTGTGTCCCCCATCTTGTCCCTTACACGTCGAGGCTTCTGCATGGAGCCCTTCTCCACCCGAATCATGGTGTCCGGCCCCCTGCAGAACCTGGGCTCCCATTAAGAAGCTCAGCTGTCACCGCATCTCAACACCTTCTGTAGACTCCCCTCCCTCCCCGCATCACTCCGGTCAGACCTCTGTCACCCCCCTGCCGTGTGGGCTCTTGCAACCCCAATACGCTCCATGGGCTTCCAGACTGTGGTTTGCAGGGAACCAAGCTGAGCGCCCGACTGGCGGCAGGCCGTCCCCTGGTTGCGTCAGGTGTGAGGATGGGCATGGGAACAGACTCTCACAAAGCTTGCACTAGCCAGAAAACATTGATTATGTTTTATAATCGATCTAATCTTACTCTCCCAGCCCCACCTGCCACGTAGCAGGCACACGCATGCGTGCGTGTTAAGTCCCTTCAGCCGTGTCCAAATCTGTGTGACCCCATGGACTGTAGCCCACCAGGCTCCTCTGTCCGTGGGATTCTTCAGGCAAGAATACTGGAGTGGGTTGCCATGCACTCCTCCAGGGGACCTACCCAACCCAAGGATCGAACCTTAGTCTCCTGCACTGCAGGCGGATTCTCTACCATCTGAGCACCTGGGGAGCCCCAGCAAGAGCAGAAACAGCATTAGATTTTAGTCCAGCTGAGCAGAGCAACCCGAGTCCCTGAGGCTGAATGTTTAGTCCCTCTTCTTCCCTCTGCCCAGCTCCTCTCCAGGGTAGACAAGCGGGGTTAGGACTTCACGATCCCGGAAGTACACAGAGGCTCAGTGAGAACTCTGTTCTCTGGCCCTCAGGCTCTTTGAACCCATGGACAGGCCGCAGGAATCAGGCTCCAGCCCACATTCCTGCCATCTATCACCACCTGCACCTGCCTGGGTAGAGCTCTAGGCTGAAGGTTGGTGCCCCCAGGCACCCACAGACCCCGTGCCCCAGCCAGGAGAGGCATCTCTGGCCCCAGTGTCCCGGCCTCCCTACGACTATCCCGGGGTTTCTAAGGCTTGACTCTGGGTCACTGGTGAGGGGCCCTCTCCTCTTCCACCTTCTGTCCCCTGTTGCACTGGGGCTGGAAAACACAAGCTTTGTCTCTTTCCACTTCCTCTCAAGCTGAGATCTCCTTTACATAAAAAGCCTGAAGTCAAGTCTCCCTAAAATAGATCCCTGGTGGCTCAGACGGTAAAGCATCTGCCTGCAATGTGGGAGACCCAGGTTCGATCCCTGGGCCAGGAAGATCCCCTGGAGAAGGAAATGGCAACCCATCCCAGTACTCTTGCCTGGAAAATTCCATGGATGGAGGATCCTGGTGAGCTACAGTCCATGGGGACACAAACAGTTGAACACAACTGAGCAATTTCACTTTCACTTTCAAGTCCCCAGGCCCAGGTCCTGTCACAGGAAAGAGCTTGAAAATGTAGCAAATCCTTTCTCTCCATAATACACAGATCTCACTGCTTCTCCGGCATCTGAAGGGGCAGTGGGTACCTCTTGGGAAAGGATAGATGGACTATCCTGCCCTGGAGGGGTGGCAGGTATCTCTTGGGGAGGGATGGATGGGTTGTCCTGCCCCAGAACAGCATTAGGCTTGACACAGACTCAAAGCGAAGGTCTGCTTCACAGTCAAAGCTCAGAAAGCACTTTGTATTCTGACAGTTCCAAAGCCTCCATGCAGGGAGATGGCCCAGGAGACAGAGGGCGTTCTGTGTCCAGTGATCAAGGGTGTAGGCTATGCTCCTGGAGAAGAGGGGACACAGAGGCCCCACACCCCTAGACTCTGCCTGGCTTTGAGACAAGGCTCACCTGCTTCACCTGCTTGTCCTGGATGCCCCTCTAGGAAGGGCTCCTCCCCCAGCAGCTACAACTCAAGATGCAGCAGAAATACAGAGAGAAGGCTTTGTGTTCATCCCCAAAGGCTTATTCGCAGTGGGTTGACACCATCAGGAAATCCATGTTCAAAAGAGGGTATTGTGGCCAAGGGGCACGGGGCCGCGTAGCTCATGCGTGGCCAAGTGGCTCATGCGTGGCTGAGTCAAGATCCATGCCTGGGACCCGGGCAGCACCCTTTGATGAGGTCCTACCTAGGGTTCCAAAACTATTTCTTCTTGGCTGTGTCTGGGGTCAGGGGAGGGGTCCACGGCACAGCTACTGAGCAGAAACACAATGCCAGCCACTTCCGCCCGTTTTAAAACTCTCCAGCAGCCACGTTAAAAAGTAAAATTAATCATGATATATTTTTATTTAAGCAAATGCATCTAAAACATCATTTCAAGATGTAATTAATATTTTAATGTTATATTAATTTATATTAATTTTTCTACTAAATCTTCGGGGTCCAGTGTGCCCTTTACACTGACTGCACATCCAGTTTGGACTGGCCACGTGCACAGTAGCCACACACGGCCAGTGGCTCCCACACCAGACATTGTGACCCTACAGGGTCAGATGGCAGCTGCGTCATCCACATCTTACGGTCTGATGCTGGCTCTGTTGAGGGAATAGCAAAGCTGGGAATGGACTGAAAATGCCACCGAATCACCGAGGTCAACCCTGAGCAGCCTCTGTGGAGCAGACTCGAGAAAACTCCATCCTCACAGCCTGTCTGTCTGATGGTGGCAACTGAAGTGGAGTAGGAGATGCAGGAGAAACACAGTAACAAAGGGAAAGAAGGGGAACGAATTTCCTCCACGCAGAAGTAACCTCGTAAACAGAAAAGCCTGTTTTACTCCAGTAGAGAATCTAAAATTTGAGTTTAAAAAATATATATATTCTTGATCGTTTTCTCAGTTTAACAATGACGCATAGTAGAATCTGACCTACAAATGGCCTATTCTATTTGCAAGACAAGGATACCAAAATCACAGGATTTTTAAAAGAAATATTAGAGCAGAGGTCTTAGGGAAATTCTGGCAAATTAATGGACTTACAATATTTGGGCAATATTAGAGTATTTTCTTGGTAAGCCAAGTCTCTACTTTGAGGAATTAGTTATAATAAGGAATTTTGTGACATTTGGGGCTCAGAATAGGACTTCAGCAGTTACGGAACAAAATGTTCTGAGGTCTTCTCGGTTTGAAGGGATTAGCCAGGCAATGTGCTGGGGTTGGATCTGGGAGACACGGGGGTCTGAGGTGAACCCCTCCAGGTTTGAGGTGAACCCCTTGGGGGTCTGAGGTGAACCCCTTGGGGTCTGAGGTGAGCCTCTCGGGGTCTGAGGCAAATACCTCGGGGTCTGATGTTTGGAAACCTGTCCCATCTTCAGAGAAATGTGCCCCCAAGTTCCCCCTTACCTCTGCCATCCCCTCAGCAACAAGGCACATGCCCAAATCTGCCCATCCTAATAGCCCGTTTTTAGGTTACTTTTGTATAAAATAATTAAATGTAGGCGTTTTCTGGGTTGCTTGTTCTCCACTCTTCTCTCTGGAAAGAGCCCCAAGTGTCCAGCATTTGGTGTCTCCTGTGCTAGATGCAGATAGATGGACTATCCTGCCCTGGAGGGGTGGCAGGTATCTCTTGGGGAGGGATGGATGGGTTGTCCTGCCCCAGAACAGCATTAGGCTTGACACAGACTCAAAGCGAAGGTCTGCTTCACAGTCAAAGCTCAGAAAGCACTTTGTATTCTGACAGTTCCAAAGCCTCCACGCAGGGAGATGGCCCAGGAGACAGAGGGCGTTCTGTGTCCAGTGATCAAGGGTGTAGGCTATGCTCCTGGAGAAGAGGGGACACAGAGGCCCCACACCCCTAGACTCTGCCTGGCTTTGAGACAAGGCTCACCTGCTTCACCTGCTTGTCCTGGATGCCCCTCTAGGAAGGGCTCCTCCCCCAGCAGCTACAACTCAAGATGCAGCAGAAATACAGAGAGAAGGCTTTGTGTTCATCCCCAAAGGCTTATTCGCAGTGGGTTGACACCATCAGGAAATCCATGTTCAAAAGAGGGTATTGTGGCCAAGGGGCACGGGGCCGCGTAGCTCATGCGTGGCCAAGTGGCTCATGCGTGGCTGAGTCAAGATCCATGCCTGGGACCCGGGCAGCACCCTTTGATGAGGTCCTACCTAGGGTTCCAAAACTATTTCTTCTTGGCTGTGTCTGGGGTCAGGGGAGGGGTCCACGGCACAGCTACTGAGCAGAAACACAATGCCAGCCACTTCCGCCCGTTTTAAAACTCTCCAGCAGCCACGTTAAAAAGTAAAATTAATCATGATATATTTTTATTTAAGCAAATGCATCTAAAACATCATTTCAAGATGTAATTAATATTTTAATGTTATATTAATTTATATTAATTTTTCTACTAAATCTTCGGGGTCCAGTGTGCCCTTTACACTGACTGCACATCCAGTTTGGACTGGCCACGTGCACAGTAGCCACACACGGCCAGTGGCTCCCACACCAGACATTGTGACCCTACAGGGTCAGATGGCAGCTGCGTCATCCACATCTTACGGTCTGATGCTGGCTCTGTTGAGGGAATAGCAAAGCTGGGAATGGACTGAAAATGCCACCGAATCACCGAGGTCAACCCTGAGCAGCCTCTGTGGAGCAGACTCGAGAAAACTCCATCCTCACAGCCTGTCTGTCTGATGGTGGCAACTGAAGTGGAGTAGGAGATGCAGGAGAAACACAGTAACAAAGGGAAAGAAGGGGAACGAATTTCCTCCACGCAGAAGTAACCTCGTAAACAGAAAAGCCTGTTTTACTCCAGTAGAGAATCTAAAATTTGAGTTTAAAAAATATATATATTCTTGATCGTTTTCTCAGTTTAACAATGACGCATAGTAGAATCTGACCTACAAATGGCCTATTCTATTTGCAAGACAAGGATACCAAAATCACAGGATTTTTAAAAGAAATATTAGAGCAGAGGTCTTAGGGAAATTCTGGCAAATTAATGGACTTACAATATTTGGGCAATATTAGAGTATTTTCTTGGTAAGCCAAGTCTCTACTTTGAGGAATTAGTTATAATAAGGAATTTTGTGACATTTGGGGCTCAGAATAGGACTTCAGCAGTTACGGAACAAAATGTTCTGAGGTCTTCTCGGTTTGAAGGGATTAGCCAGGCAATGTGCTGGGGTTGGATCTGGGAGACACGGGGGTCTGAGGTGAACCCCTCCAGGTTTGAGGTGAACCCCTTGGGGGTCTGAGGTGAACCCCTTGGGGTCTGAGGTGAGCCTCTCGGGGTCTGAGGCAAATACCTCGGGGTCTGATGTTTGGAAACCTGTCCCATCTTCAGAGAAATGTGCCCCCAAGTTCCCCCTTACCTCTGCCATCCCCTCAGCAACAAGGCACATGCCCAAATCTGCCCATCCTAATAGCCCGTTTTTAGGTTACTTTTGTATAAAATAATTAAATGTAGGCGTTTTCTGGGTTGCTTGTTCTCCACTCTTCTCTCTGGAAAGAGCCCCAAGTGTCCAGCATTTGGTGTCTCCTGTGCTAGATGCTTGTCCAGAATTCTGTGCCAGGCAGATTCTTCCAGGAGCACCATTCGCTCTCCTCCTGACCCCAGCCCTGGGGTCTTAAGCCTTGTCCACACAGGCAGAGAGCAAGTCTGCGCACAGCTTGTCTATGCTGCCCCACCTGCCTGCCCACCCAGTGTTCCTGCTGTGGGGGCGTGGGGGGCAGGGAGCTATGGATCCATCAAAGGGCAGGACTCCGCCCCTCAATCTCAGGACCTTATGATCTCCATCTCGCTGGAGAGGCAAGAACCACACGTTAAACATACTGACTTACAGGAAAGGGACATCGTGTCCTCTGTGGAGCCTGGCTAGATGCCCACGACAGGCTGGGAGGCCTTCCCCCGAGGCACATACTAAGCCCGCCTGGCACCTAGCTCCCTTGGGGTCCGTCAACCACGTGAGCTTCCTGTCTGTGTGTTAACTGCTGAATATGTAGGACCCGACTGGGATAGATGCTTAACAAATGCCTCTTGAGTGTGTAGCCAAGTGAGTAACATAGACAGTAAGTGTGTCTAGAGCTCCAAGGCTGGGACACCTAGAAAAGTGCATCCTGGGGAAGGTGGGCCCCCATCAAGCCCTGAAGCAAGGGCGGGACCCCAAAAGAGAGGCTTGGTGGGGGGACAACCATGTCAAGCAGAGTTGTCTGGTGGGACCACTGATACCCAGGTGAGAAGACATGAGAGAGGATACGTCCAAGCCCACCATGCCCTCTGGGTCTGCGTCCAGAAAGTTCTACTTCTAGAGGAAATGACTTTGCCAGGGAGCAGAGGGAATGTGAATAGCAGGTGAATTCCTCCTCCTTGCTTTATCATTTAATCTCTATATTCTCCATGCACATGTAAACACACAAATAAACTTACACATTCTAATAAACTATTACATTTATTATACAGTAGGAAGCGTTGCCAGGAAACCAGTTGTCAAGCAAAGCTATATTTTGAAGAGTGGGAGGTGTGTAATTATCTTTAAATACTTTCTCTGGGTAGTAATTACTCCACCCCCACCCCAGCCCAAGCCCATGTGGCTCTCCTGAGTGGCTGTCACATGAGCATATAATTCCACGGGCTCCACCCTGACCGTCAGTCACAGTGGCTACCGGGGATCCACCAGAGCACCTCCAGATCCCCAGAACAGGCCCCCAGCACGTGGCACCTGCATCCACCAGTCCCAGACTTGGGAACAGAACTTAGTCAAGCTTTCATCAGCATGAGACAGAGGTGGAGTTAGTTCCTCCAAACCCTGGAAGAAAGTGGCCACAATTCTATTAACTTCTGAATCAGTTATGGCTGATTTCTGTAAATGAGATTGTCTCTATTCAAAACACATTCTTTGCAACTACAGTGTAAATTATTGCCCACTTTAAAAATGCACAAAGTGAGAGTTAAGTTTTATCTGGGGCAAAGTGAGGACTATAACCTGGGAGACAGCATTTCAGCTAGCTCTGAGAAACTCCTCCAAAGAGGCAAGGGGAAGGTCAATATATATGTGATTTTTGGTGAAGGGGGAGTTCATACAATCAAGCACACATTTTTTGCAGGTTTCTGCTAGTCGTCTGTAGGTCACTGCAAATCACGAGGAGCAGACATCACCATGAAGGATTTTTGTGTTTTTCTAGCTATAAGGAGATGTAAGACATGGGCTCATAAAACCATCTCCTGAAAATATCTAACTCTCTCACAACCAGTCCTGCCAGCTTTTTCCAGAGCAGAGGGCCTCATTTCTGCTCTCCACAGAGAGCTCTTTGCAGGGGTGCTGAAGGTCAGCAGCTGCAGCAGCACATGATTTAATCTTTGCAGAGGTAGATGACAAGTGCCCGTGCGAAGGGGCAGTTTGTGTGTCTCTCATGCATGCGTGCTCCATCATGTCTGACTCTTTGTGACCGCATGGACTGCAGCTTGCCAAGGGTCCTCTGTGCGTGGGATTTCCCAGGCAAGAATACTGGGAAATACTGCCGTTTCCTTCTTCAGGGGATCTTCCGACCCAGGGGTTGAACTCATATCTCCCATGTCTCTTGCACTGGCAGGCAGCTTCTTTACCACTGAGCCACCTTGTCACTATTTAAGATTAGTGTCCTGAAATTGTTTTTCTGGGGGAAAAAATGTCCCCCAACTTTGTCTACAGTATTACCCTCCTCAGTCACAGGAAACAAGCGGAGTCTTGCCCTGGCCAGAGCAGGCACCTCAGCACTGCAGTCCAGCACTCAGAGGCCGCCCCCCTCAACTAGAGACCACCCCATTGCCTGTCTCCCTTCACCCCACCCCCACTCTTGCCTGAAAGTCTGTCTAGGGGAATGAAAGGCCCACAGCGCACTTGGGAACCATCATCTTTCTGACCTCCGGGCATTTCTTCTCCGTGTGGTGACCCTCCCCCAGTAGCAGCCATCATCCCTGCCAAGGCTTGGTGCTCCCTCTGGGTGGTGTCCCTGCCCCCGAGGTGATGGAGGGCGGGGTCAGGTCAGAACCCTTCCTTCCCTCCCTGCCCTGCAGGCCACAAGCCAGGTTCTCCTGCAGCTCCTGGGCAGCCAGGCCTCCTTAGATGAGCCCCCCTTCCTAGTCTCAGAACAGATTCCAGCAGAGGCATGCATGGCAGCAGGATTTCCCACGGACCATAGCCACAGAAATAACAGAGCAGAATACAAAGTCAAGCTCTCCTGAGGCCGTCTGGGGTGGGTGGAGGGTCCTAACAGCAGAGTCTGGGACCTGGAGACCTAGGACATGGTGCAGATATGAGTGCAGGTACCCAGAGCCCCTCTTCTGTCCACAAGTAGGGACTCCATCCTCAGCCGCCAGTGGGTGTTCCTACAGACATGACCTGCAAGTACGTCCAGGCATTCCTCTGCAGGGGGCCAATGCTGGTTACTGGCTCTACGCCTCCCACCCTTTCTTTCTCCCCTGCATTCAAGGTCAGGGTCAAAGGCCTGCTAACCTGCCTCCAAAATCGGTCAGCTCATTGTCCTCTTTGCATGAGTGAAGCTGTGGCCTTCCTCATCTCCCGCCCAGCAGCCGGCCGAGCATCCCATCCCTGAGCTGACCCTTGACCGCATGGCTGTTTCATTGGCTGTTTGGTTTCTAGACCCAGATCCCCTCTCGATGCAGAGCCCCACAGTCTCCCTTGCCCTCCCTTCCCTTCTCTCCTTGCACGGTGTGGGCATTTGTTAAATGTTTGGCCAACAGAATTACCAAATATAGCTGCATATTTTCTCAGTATTGAGGATGAAACTGGGGACAAGCTATAAACCCATCCACCAAAGTTATAAAATGCGAGTGTTTCCTTGGGATCTTCCAGCTCCGTGGTTGTCATCTGTGGTTACATAAGAGAACCACCCGGAATCTTAACAAACAGCAGTGGTATTTGTGTGTGCTGTGTCACTTCAGTCATGTCCGACACTGCAGCCCCACAAACTGTAGCCCACTGGGTTCCTCTGTCCATGGGATTTCCCAGGCAAGAATACTGGAGGGAGTTGCCATTTCCTCCTCCAGGGGATCTTCCCAACCTAGAGATCAAACCCAGGCCTCTTGTGTTTTCTGCATTGGTAGGCGGATTTTTTACCACTAACGCCACCTGGGAAGCCCAACAGTATTTGGGGGGGTATTTAAAAATTATTCAACCCCCAGACAATCAGATTTAACTGGTTTGGAGTTGGAGCCTGGATACTGGTGGGTTTTTAAATTTTCCCATGTGATTCTATGCACAGCCAGGTTTGATGAAAGTCTCTAACCAGAGGCCATGGGAGCGAGCATCCCGCCACACGTGGATTGGCTTTCAGGGCTCATGAGTGCCATGAACTCATGTTAGATATGGGGGGTCTGCCCATTGTCCTGAACAGAGCCCTCCAAGAAGGCAGGAAGCTCTGTTGCTGACTCTTCCCACCCCCATTGATGAGGGTGGGGCGCCTGGACTGGGGAGTGGAGGGTGGGTAACACCACTGACTCTGACCCCAACCGGTGTCAGTCCAGGCGCCCAAACTCAAGGACCCTTGGCTTTCCTCTGAAAAGCAGGACAACGCCTGCTCTGCTGAGTTGTTTAAAGACTCAGAGGAGGCATGAGAAGCGCCTGATACGGAGCCAGGCAGACGTGGGGTTCCCTGGTGGGAGCCATTCCTGGTCCCAGTGCTATCGTCACTACCAGCTGTGCTTGCAGCTCTACTTCTGGTGATGCCATCGGTATGAAAACAGGATACCTCCCTTCAGCGTCAGGCCAGACCCTCGCACAAGGCTGGCCCTGCATGGGGCCACAGAAGAGGGGGCACGGTCCCAGAGGAGCAGGACACGCTTCCCCACCCCCCGCTGAGGCCACACTGCCGGCCACGAGCCGGTGACTGTGGTGGGATACTCGGCCCTCAGCCCTTGGTGAGGCTGGACCAGCTCAGGGGAGCGACGTACCCAGTGCAGGACCTGAACTCACAGCAGCCCCCTCTCGTCCCCCTCCTCTGCCCCTTCCAGCCGCTACTGGCGCCGGTGGAATCGGTTCTGCAGGAGGAAGTGCCGCGCGGCCGTGAAGTCCAGCATCTTCTACTGGCTGGTCATCTTCCTGGTTTTCCTCAACACGCTCACCATCGCCTCCGAGCACTACAACCAGCCCCACTGGCTCACGGAAGTCCAAGGTGAGAGGCCGCCAGCCCTCCTGTTACTCAGGCTGATGGGGCTCTCTCCTGGGGGTGGGCAAGGGGAGCAGGGCCAGGGACGAGAGGGCACTGGGTCACCCCGGCCACACCAGGGCCTGGCAGCTCGCCAGCCAGTAAAACAACACCAACTCACTGTACATAGACGGGTCCCACCAGGCCAGCAATGCAGTCCGCCTGTCCCGGCAGTCACCGTGGGTCCAGGAGGCCACGTCAGGAACAGTGGCTTGTTTGACTCTGTCCGATCCTTCACTGCCCACCCGTCGCCCCCCGTGGATTGCCACGGCCCGGCCTCCAGGTGTGCTGGCCCACACCTGCGGGGGGCAGTAAGCACAAAGCCAGGGAGAGGACGAGGGTGGCCTGAGCCGGGGACCTGTCCTCCACGGCTGTCAGTCCCACCACCCCTCGCTAGGGTACCAGCCCGAGGGTCAGGCAGACGCAGCCTGGACCCCGGGGAGTCTCCCGGAACCTGGGCGGGCCCATCTCCTCCCAGTGACGAGGGCAGACAAGGACCCCCCAGCTCCCGCTCTTGGCTGGTGGGTCTGAGCAGACAGATGGCAGCCCCTCAAACCTCACTTCTTGTGTCTGGAAAATGGACATGACAGCAGCCAGGCTGCCTGGAGAGCCGCTGTGGGGTGGGGGGACTCGGCGGGTGAGGGGGCGTGTCGCTGGATGTGAGTCACAGAGGGAGGGCCGGGTACGGGACCCAGCGCGGGGTGTCCCTGCGGGGACCCCCACCCTCACCTCCTCTGCCCCGCCCCGTGCGGCCCCTGCAGACACGGCCAACAAGGCGCTGCTGGCCCTGTTCACGGCGGAGATGCTGCTCAAGATGTACAGCCTGGGCCTGCAGGCCTACTTCGTGTCGCTCTTCAACCGCTTCGACTGCTTCATCGTGTGCGGCGGCATCCTGGAGACCATCCTGGTGGAGACCAAGATCATGTCGCCCTTGGGCATCTCCGTGCTGCGCTGCGTGCGCCTCCTGCGGATATTTAAGATCACAAGGTGCGTGCCGCCCTCCTCTCCCCTCCTTGGAAGCTTTTCTTTCAAGGAGCAAGCGTCTTTTAATTTCGAGGCTGCAGTCGCCCTCCGCAGTGATTTTGGAGCCCAAGAAAATGAAGTCTGTCACTGCTTGCTCTTTTCCCCTATCTATTTGCCAGGAAGTGATGGGACCGGATGCCATGATCTTAGTTTCTCAATGTGTAAGGATTCCAATTACTCTACTTTCTAAACTCTCTTGTCCATCTCCAGAGACAGGACTTTAAGGATTTTTGACTGACTCTGCTTGCTCCTCCTGGGGTTTGCCCAAAGCTATTTTTAATGTGGCATTTCAGGTGCCTTTTAAATAATTCTCAAAACCCCATCTGCTTGGGGCTTTGTCTTTTTTTTTTTTTTACCCAACTTTGTCTACAGTATTACCCTCCTCAGTCACAGGAAACAAGCGGAGTCTTGCCCTGGCCAGAGCAGGCACCTCAGCACTGCAGTCCAGCACTCAGAGGCCGCCCCCCTCAACTAGAGACCACCCCATTGCCTGTCTCCCTTCACCCCACCCCCACTCTTGCCTGAAAGTCTGTCTAGGGGAATGAAAGGCCCACAGCGCACTTGGGAACCATCATCTTTCTGACCTCCGGGCATTTCTTCTCCGTGTGGTGACCCTCCCCCAGTAGCAGCCATCATCCCTGCCAAGGCTTGGTGCTCCCTCTGGGTGGTGTCCCTGCCCCCGAGGTGATGGAGGGCGGGGTCAGGTCAGAACCCTTCCTTCCCTCCCTGCCCTGCAGGCCACAAGCCAGGTTCTCCTGCAGCTCCTGGGCAGCCAGGCCTCCTTAGATGAGCCCCCCTTCCTAGTCTCAGAACAGATTCCAGCAGAGGCATGCATGGCAGCAGGATTTCCCACGGACCATAGCCACAGAAATAACAGAGCAGAATACAAAGTCAAGCTCTCCTGAGGCCGTCTGGGGTGGGTGGAGGGTCCTAACAGCAGAGTCTGGGACCTGGAGACCTAGGACATGGTGCAGATATGAGTGCAGGTACCCAGAGCCCCTCTTCTGTCCACAAGTAGGGACTCCATCCTCAGCCGCCAGTGGGTGTTCCTACAGACATGACCTGCAAGTACGTCCAGTCATTCCTCTGCAGGGGGCCAATGCTGGTTACTGGCTCTACGCCTCCCACCCTTTCTTTCTCCCCTGCATTCAAGGTCAGGGTCAAAGGCCTGCTAACCTGCCTCCAAAATTGGTCAGCTCATTGTCCTCTTTGCATGAGTGAAGCTGGGGCCTTCCTCATCTCCCGCCCAGCAGCCGGCCGAGCATCCCATCCCTGAGCTGACCCTTGACCGCATGGCTGTTTCATTGGCTGTTTGGTTTCTAGACCCAGATCCCCTCTCGATGCAGAGCCCCACAGTCTCCCTTGCCCTCCCTTCCCTTCTCTCCTTGCACGGTGTGGGCATTTGTTAAATGTTTGGCCAACAGAATTACCAAATATAGCTGCATATTTTCTCAGTATTGAGGATGAAACTGGGGACAAGCTATAAACCCATCCACCAAAGTTATAAAATGCGAGTGTTTCCTTGGGATCTTCCAGCTCCGTGGTTGTCATCTGTGGTTACATAAGAGAACCACCCGGAATCTTAACAAACAGCAGTGGTATTTGTGTGTGCTGTGTCACTTCAGTCATGTCCGACACTGCAGCCCCACAAACTGTAGCCCACTGGGTTCCTCTGTCCATGGGATTTCCCAGGCAAGAATACTGGAGGGAGTTGCCATTTCCTCCTCCAGGGGATCTTCCCAACCTAGAGATCAAACCCAGGCCTCTTGTGTTTTCTGCATTGGTAGGCGGATTTTTTACCACTAACGCCACCTGGGAAGCCCAACAGTATTTGGGGGGGTATTTAAAAATTATTCAACCCCCAGACAATCAGATTTAACTGGTTTGGAGTTGGAGCCTGGATACTGGTGGGTTTTTAAATTTTCCCATGTGATTCTATGCACAGCCAGGTTTGATGAAAGTCTCTAACCAGAGGCCATGGGAGCGAGCATCCCGCCACACGTGGATTGACTTTCAGGGCTCATGAGTGCCATGAACTCATGTTAGATATGGGGGGTCTGCCCATTGTCCTGAACAGAGCCCTCCAAGAAGGCAGGAAGCTCTGTTGCTGACTCTTCCCACCCCCATTGATGAGGGTGGGGCGCCTGGACTGGGGAGTGGAGGGTGGGTAACACCACTGACTCTGACCCCAACCGGTGTCAGTCCAGGCGCCCAAACTCAAGGACCCTTGGCTTTCCTCTGAAAAGCAGGACAACGCCTGCTCTGCTGAGTTGTTTAAAGACTCAGAGGAGGCATGAGAAGCGCCTGATACGGAGCCAGGCAGACGTGGGGTTCCCTGGTGGGAGCCATTCCTGGTCCCAGTGCTATCGTCACTACCAGCTGTGCTTGCAGCTCTACTTCTGGTGATGCCATCGGTATGAAAACAGGATACCTCCCTTCAGCGTCAGGCCAGACCCTCGCACAAGGCTGGCCCTGCATGGGGCCACAGAAGAGGGGGCACGGTCCCAGAGGAGCAGGACACGCTTCCCCACCCCCCGCTGAGGCCACACTGCCGGCCACGAGCCGGTGACTGTGGTGGGATACTCGGCCCTCAGCCCTTGGTGAGGCTGGACCAGCTCAGGGGAGCGACGTACCCAGTGCAGGACCTGAGCTCACAGCAGCCCCCTCTCGTCTCCCTCCTCTGCCCCTTCCAGCCGCTACTGGCGCCGGTGGAATCGGTTCTGCAGGAGGAAGTGCCGCGCGGCCGTGAAGTCCAGCATCTTCTACTGGCTGGTCATCTTCCTGGTTTTCCTCAACACGCTCACCATCGCCTCCGAGCACTACAACCAGCCCCACTGGCTCACGGAAGTCCAAGGTGAGAGGCCGCCAGCCCTCCTGTTACTCAGGCTGATGGGGCTCTCTCCTGGGGGTGGGCAAGGGGAGCAGGGCCAGGGACGAGAGGGCACTGGGTCACCCCGGCCACACCAGGGCCTGGCAGCTCGCCAGCCAGTAAAACAACACCAACTCACTGTACATAGACGGGTCCCACCAGGCCAGCAATGCAGTCCGCCTGTCCCGGCAGTCACCGTGGGTCCAGGAGGCCACGTCAGGAACAGTGGCTTGTTTGACTCTGTCCGATCCTTCACTGCCCACCCGTCGCCCCCCGTGGATTGCCACGGCCCGGCCTCCAGGTGTGCTGGCCCACACCTGCGGGGGGCAGTAAGCACAAAGCCAGGGAGAGGACGAGGGTGGCCTGAGCCGGGGACCTGTCCTCCACGGCTGTCAGTCCCACCACCCCTCGCTAGGGTACCAGCCCGAGGGTCAGGCAGACGCAGCCTGGACCCCGGGGAGTCTCCCGGAACCTGGGCGGGCCCATCTCCTCCCAGTGACGAGGGCAGACAAGGACCCCCCAGCTCCCGCTCTTGGCTGGTGGGTCTGAGCAGACAGATGGCAGCCCCTCAAACCTCACTTCTTGTGTCTGGAAAATGGACATGACAGCAGCCAGGCTGCCTGGAGAGCCGCTGTGGGGTGGGGGGACTCGGCGGGTGAGGGGGCGTGTCGCTGGATGTGAGTCACAGAGGGAGGGCCGGGTACGGGACCCAGCGCGGGGTGTCCCTGCGGGGACCCCCACCCTCACCTCCTCTGCCCCGCCCCGTGCGGCCCCTGCAGACACGGCCAACAAGGCGCTGCTGGCCCTGTTCACGGCGGAGATGCTGCTCAAGATGTACAGCCTGGGCCTGCAGGCCTACTTCGTGTCGCTCTTCAACCGCTTCGACTGCTTCATCGTGTGCGGCGGCATCCTGGAGACCATCCTGGTGGAGACCAAGATCATGTCGCCCTTGGGCATCTCCGTGCTGCGCTGCGTGCGCCTCCTGCGGATATTTAAGATCACAAGGTGCGTGCCGCCCTCCTCTCCCCTCCTTGGAAGCTTTTCTTTCAAGGAGCAAGCGTCTTTTAATTTCGAGGCTGCAGTCGCCCTCCGCAGTGATTTTGGAGCCCAAGAAAATGAAGTCTGTCACTGCTTGCTCTTTTCCCCTATCTATTTGCCAGGAAGTGATGGGACCGGATGCCATGATCTTAGTTTCTCAATGTGTAAGGATTCCAATTACTCTACTTTCTAAACTCTCTTGTCCATCTCCAGAGACAGGACTTTAAGGATTTTTGACTGACTCTGCTTGCTCCTCCTGGGGTTTGCCCAAAGCTATTTTTAATGTGGCATTTCAGGTGCCTTTTAAATAATTCTCAAAACCCCATCTGCTTGGGGCTTTGTCTTTTTTTTTTTTTTTTTTTTAATTCCTATAGAAAAGAATACTTGCTCCCAGGTATTGTCATAGTATCTTAATGTTCATTCTATTTTTATCAACAATTTACCTATTTCTAATCTGAAACTACTGCCAAGAAACCATTTTAAGTCTGTCTTTATCCTTGAGCTTCCCAAAGCCAGTCCACAGGAATTTTCAGATCCCCAGTAAGTCTATGAACAGAACAATTTCATCATCTAATTAAAAGTTCCTTTAGCAAAGGTCATTGTCTTCCTGTTTTCCAGTCTCCAAACCCTCTGGGGGCTTCTAGAAGACGCCAGAGAGACTAGCTGTGGGGGGATCCCATGCCCGCTTCTGAACCTCGTCCCTAATATGTTCCAGAGCCCAGAATGGGCCTAAAATAAGGTCTGGGAGTGTGCCTGGTGGTCCCTTGAGATGGGTCAGCCTGGCCCTGCCTCAAACAAGTCTGTTTCGCCCTCTTCTTTGAAAATCTCTCGGAGACGCTATTTTTAACAGTGTTTTCTGGACCAGTGATTGTGATTCTCAAACCAAGTTGTCCTCCTCAAAGAAGCTCATTAAGGAGCTTGCCAAACCTAGAGATTTTAACCAGAAACCCCCCAGGGTATTCTAAGCCATGGCTCTGATAACCTCACTTTGAGACACTCTGGCCTGATTTTCTGCAGCCATCCTTTGTCCTCTTTCTTGTCTAAAATTATGAACCTTTGTATATAACTGGAAATCGTGATCTTTTCTTGGCATTCACTTCTCTAGACTGTAGCCCCAACCCCATTAAGATGGTACTTCTGACGGCTCTCAACTGAGAACACTCGTAATGATGAAGACCTAACATGAATCCAGCCAAGTTTTTAAATTGATTTTTTCCTTCTTCTTCCTTTTTAAAAAATTATTTATTTTTAATTGAAGGATGATTACTTTACAATATTGTATTGGTTTCTGCCATACATCACCATGAATCAGCCATAGGTATACATATGTCCCTCCCTCTTGAACCTCCCTCCCACCTCCCACCCCATCTCACCCCTCTAGGTTGTTACAGAGCCCGGTTTGAGTTCCCTGAGTCATACAGCAAATTCCCATTGGCTCTCTAATTTTCCATACGGTAACGCAGACATTTCCATGCTTCTCTCTCCACCCACCCCACCCCCTCCTTCCCCCACTGTGTCCACAAGCCCCTTCTCTGCGTCTGCGTCCCTGTTGCTGCCCTGTGCTGAAGTTCATCAGTGCCATTTGCTAGATTCCGTATATACGTGTTAATACACAACATTTGTCTCTCTCTTTCTGATTTACTTCACTCTGTATAATAGGCTCTAGGTTCAACCACCCCATTAGAACTGATTCAAAAGTGTTCCTTTTTATGGCTTATATTCCACTGTGTGTATGTGTACCGCAGCTTCTTTATCCATTCATCTGTTGATGGACATCTAGGTTGCTTCCATGTCCTAACTATTGTAAATAGACCTGCAATGAACATTGGGGAGCATGTGTCTTTTTCAATTTTGATTTCCTCAGCGTATACGCCTAGCAGTGGGGTTGCTGGGTCACATGGTAGTTTTATTCTAAAGGAATAGCTTTTTTGAAGGAATCTCCGTACTGTCTTCCATAGTGGCTATATCAATTTACATTCCCACAGACAGTACAAGAGGGTTCCCTTTCCTCCACACCCTCTCCAGCATTACTGTTTGTAGATGTTTTTGGCGGTGGCCATTCTGACCGGTAAAAAGTGACATCTCATTGTAGTTCTGGTTTGCATTCCTCTAATAATGAGCGATGTTGCGCATCTTTTTTCGTATTCGTCAGTCATCTGTATGTCTTCTTTGGAGAAATGCCCGTTTAGTCTTTTGCCCACTTTTTGATTAGTTTGTTTTTCTGGTATGAGTTGTATGAGCTGCTTATATATTTTCGAAATTAATCCTTTGTCAGTTGTTTCATTTGCTATTATTTTCTCCCATTCTGAGGGTTGTCTTTTCATCTGCATTATCTTTGAGTGAATGACCAGGGCCTTCCAGCCACAGGAGGTTTGAGGTCCTTTCTCCTGCTTCGGGGCTCTGTGGGGTTCTAAGTGTTGCATGGTTTTAATATCTAGTTTGTCTGCTGTTTGTCAGCCTGACATTCGCTCTGTGGGGAGGCAGAGGAGCTTTGGTTTGATTAGATCTGGATGCGATGCCAGTTTACTAATTGCATCTCATTTTTTAAACAATTGGTCTTTAAGTGCACCACCATCCCTCCAGCCATTGCCATTTTCCCTGAAGCCCTAAATCCTTTCCTTACTTCTGCAACTCCCTTCCCAGGCCCTGAGAAGTGAGACCAAGCTAACTCAGCATAGACAGCCCCACTGGTGAATCCTGACCACAGGACCCCCACAGCCCAAAGCGCAAACCCTCCAGTCTCTGAGCGTCTCGGTGTCCCGGTCAATCTGGCCCAGCCGCAGATCGCCCTCCCCCTGCCATCTCCCAGCCCTGACTCTTCCCAGGGACCCAGGGAGGTTCTGCGCTCGTTGTGGGCCCCTGTTACAAAGGTGACTTTGACATCTACCCACTTCCCAGGCTGGGGGCCCACAAGCCAGCCATCAGTGAGGAAGGTGCTGGTTTTCTGGGATTAAGGAGACAGGTGAGGACGACGCTCCGCTCCCTGCCTCACTCCACCATGGCCGCAAGGCCGGCCAGGGGACTCTAAGAGGCTCAGGGAGCACCTCCCCAGTCCCATGGTCCAGGCAGGCTGCCCTGGAGGTTTCTCCCTTTTGAGCCCCTCTCCCAATTCGCCCACCTCCCCCCACACATGTCTGGGAACCACAGTCTGTTCTCCTGACACGTACCAGTGTGAACGTGGTCTGGCCGTGGAAGGTCGGGAGCCTCAGACCTTATGTTATGGAGGAATCCATGGGGAGACGTCGGGGCCATGAACACCTGCTCCCTCAGTGATGGTCTTACCTGAATCACTGATTAGCTTGCTCACGCGTTCATTCATTCTTTCCTATTGTCCTCTCTCCTTCCTTTAACGTCAGTGGATCAGATGTTTTTGGTGTGCTCTGATTTATTGCTGTCTTAAGAACACCAGCTGTGATACTTTTGTAGCTCCTCACCTGGGCCTCAGGGTGGCAGCTGGAAGGGGCAGGGGGGAAAGGGCAAGTAAGATGCTGACCTGGGTGGCAGGTGCCAGGAGGTGGTTTGCTGCTGGTGGGGTGAGGAGGCCTGAAGGGCGACCCTGGGCCAGAGACAGAGCTGTGCTTTACTGTGATGGGATGGGCCGTGGGGGCCCCGTCATACCAGCATCTCATGCAGAGAGCTACCCCGTCATCAACTGAGACGACTGGGCGCCCCTGGGGACACGAGGAGCAGGAGGAGAGTGTTCTCCCTTCTGGCCAGAGGCTCTGCCGCCGTCAGCCCCTCCAGGCCTCCTCCACATGCATTCCCAGATCAGCTCCTGGCCCATGACAGGTGATACAACCTGCTCTCCATCACAGCCTCTGCTCCCTGCAACCAAGGCCCTGGTCTGCTCCCCAGCCAGCCCTCCTCCCCAACTCAGCGACTTTTCTCTCTCGGGTCTGGGGCCTGCTAGGCTGGCGCCCCTGCGCCCCTGGCCAGCAGACAGCTCTGAGCCTCAGCGCTCACAGGCTAGAATAGACTAGCCCAAGTCTATTAGTTAAGCTAGTTAAGTGAAGTCACTCAGTCGTGTCCGACTCTTTGCAACCCCGTGGTCTGTAGCCCACCAGGCTCCTCTATCCATGGGATTCTCGAGGCAAGAATACTGGAGTGGGGTGCCATTTCCTTTTAGGCTAGCCTAAACAGACTAGCCTAAGTCCATTCCCCTCATGTCCACAAGCCTCCGGAAAACTAAGGCGCCGATGCTTATGGTCATTGTCTTTCCCAGAATATTCTGTGCAGTTTAGGGGCTCTGTGACCTTAACCCACATGACCTTAACCCCCGCTCCCCACCACCGGCTGATACAGCTGGGTGTTCTCATTACAAACATGCTCCAGAGTTCTGGTTCCTAAATACCGCCTTGCTGCCAGGCGCTGGTGCCCTCACGACAGTGGTCTTATGGCTCCGGGTAAGGCTTGGGAGTCGGCATGTAGGAAGTGGCCCCTCCTCAGTGCGTCCCTCCAGGCAAGCTGGGAGCTTTAAATGTAAGCAGGGTGAGTGTTCTAGCCCCACAGAGATTCTCTGACTCCCTCGCTTCAAGCAGAATGGTCAGTACAGCCTCTAGCTGACAGGAGCCCAGCACACACATGGGGCTGGCCAGAATCACCTAAGGACAGAGACAGCAGGTGGAAGGAAAGCCTCTGCCCTCACACTCTCAAGCCTATTTGGTGAGACAGATGAGGAAGATGTTTGAGCATTTCCAGAGCAAGTGCATGTAATGTACATTGTTGTTTAGTTGCTGAGTGGTATCCGACTGTTTGAGATCCCCGTGGACTGTAGCCCGCCAGGCTCCTCTGTCCATGGGATGCTCCAGGCATGAATACTGGGGTGGGTCGCCATTTCCTTCTCCAGAAATGTATCTTAACATTCTGCAAACAGAGAGCACGTGGCTGGCAGGCAGAACAGAGTGGAGAAAAGCTGTCTGAAGGAGAAAGGACCAGGAGAGACTCCAGGTTGGGGAGAAGGTCATGTTTACGTTCAAACTGCTGGCCCATCTGCTTCTGTCACTTAATACGGAAGCCGTTCGCGGGAGAAAGGGGTCTGGCTGGGGCGCGGCTGCCACGCTGCAGTGGGGGTGGCTTGCATGTCACTGTCTTGAGCAGCAGAAACAATTCCCTGTCTGTCTCAGTGATAAGCTGGGAATATCTTAAGTGGAGGAGACTGAGGTTGTGACCTGGAAGGTGGCTGGGCGGGGGTGGCTCTGGGGGATACGAGAGGCTGTGTCCTGGCACATGCCCACCTGGAGGCCGTGTCCCTTTTGCTGCACCTGAACCGACCCTCTCCCAGGTCTCTGAGCCCTTCCAACCATTCGTGTCCCACTCCCTTTTCCAGGAGAGGGTTTTCCCCCTCCCCGTCCGTCCCCACGATGAGGAGCATCTGTGTTTACAGTCAGCCACAGGCTGGAGGGGTGCAGGAGGGATGGGGATGGGTGGGGTGGTCGCAACTCAGGGTTTCTGAAGCTTGACTGTTTACCACAATCCTCTGGGATCCTTGTGAAAAACAGGTTTCTGGGCCCCAACCACAGCTATTGAATCAGAACCTCCAGAACAGAGGCTTTTTAAAGAACCAACTCTTTGAATAGGGTGAATCTGGGAAACCACAATAAGCCATGCACCCTCTCTTATCCATGAGCCACCCTGCCCACCCTCACCCAATGGGGACCCCACTAATGCCTGGGCTGGGAGGAGGGCTGCATTTTGGAAAAAGAAAATTTTAATGTCTTTTTGTCTGAAGATCAATAGTGGGAACAATAATTACTAAGCTTTATCACCTGTGTGCCAGGCACTATACTGAGATTTTTTTTTTGAGTTGGAATTTATTTTTTTCTAGTTTAATTGAGAAATAATTGACATGTCAGTGTCTCGGTTTAAGGTGTACAGCATGACGGTCTGTTTTACATATACTGTAAAATGATAGGTTTAGTTAACATCTACCATCTTATAGAGATACAGTGTATTCAATAAAAAGAAAAAAAATCCTTGTGTTGAGAACTCAGGATTTACTCTGTTGACAGCTTTCGTATACAATAGTGTTGGCTACAGTCATTGTGTTGTACATTACATGCCTAGCATTTATTTATCTATAACTAAATAAATGCTCTCTTGCTTTTTCCATGATCCAGCAGATATTGGCCACTTGATCTCTGGTTCCTCTGCCTTTTCTAAAACCAGCTTGAACATCTGGAAGTTCATGGTTCACGCATTGCTGAAGCCTGGCTTGGAGAATTTTGTGCATTACTTTACTAGCGTGTGAGATGAGTGCAATTGTGCGGTAGTTTGAGCATTCTTTGGCACTGCCTTTCTTTGGGATTGGAATGAAAACTGACCTTTTCCAGTCCTGTGGCCACTGCTGAGTTTTCCAAATTTGCTGGCATATTGAGTGCAGCACTTTCACAGCATCATCTTTTAGGATTTGAAATAGCTCAACTGGAATTCCATCACCTCCACTAGCTTTTTTCATAGTGATGCTTCCTAAGGTCCACTTGACTTCACATTCCAGGATGTCTGGCTCTAGGTGAGTGATCACACCATCATGATTATCTTGGTTGTGAAGATCTTTTTTATAGAGTTCTTCTGTGTATTCTTGCCACTTCTTCTTAATATCTTCTGCTTCTGTTAGGTCCATACCATTTCTGTCCTTTATCGAGCCCATCTTGCATGAAATGTTCCCTTGGTATCTCTAATTTTCTTGAAGAGATCAAGTTATGACCAACCTAGATAGCATATTCAAAAGCAGAGACATTACTTTGCCAACAAAGGTCCATCTAGTCAAGGCTATGGTTTTCCAGTGGTCATGTATGGATGTAAGAGTTGAACTGTGAAGAAAGCTGAGTGCCGAAGAATTGATGCTTTTGAACTGTGGTGTTGGAGAAGACTGTTGAGAGTCCCTTGGACTGCAAGGAGATCCAACCAGTCCTTTCTGAAGGAGATTAGTCCTGGATGTTCTTTGGAAGGAATGATGCTAAAGCTGAAACTCCAGTACTTTGGCCACCTCATGCAAAGAGTTGACTCTGATGCTGGGAGGGATTGGGGGCAGGAGGAAAAGGGGATGACAGAGGATAAGATGGCTGGATGGCAACACCAACTTGATGGACATGAGTTTGAGTGAACTCTGGGAGTTGGTGATGGACAGGGAGGCCTGGCGTGCTGCGATTCATGGGGTCACAAAGAGTCGGACACGACTGAGCAACTGAACTGAACTGAACTGAAATAAATGCTGCTGCTGCTAAGTCGCTTCAATCATGTCCAACTCTGTGCTAGGAATTTGTAACTGGAAGTTGGTACCTTTTGACCAGCTTCATCCCATTCTACCTGCCACCACCACCTTGCCCCCAGTAACCACAAATCTGATCTCTTTTCCCGTGAGTTTCCTGAGGGGTTTTGTTTGGTTTTGTTTTTGTATTTTCTAGATTCCACATATAAATAAGATCGTATGGTATTTGTGTTTCTCTGTCTGACTTACTTCACTTAGCATAATACCTTCAAGGTTCATCCACATTGTTGCAAATAGTAACATTTCCTTCTTCTTTATAGCTAAATAATATCCCATTGTAGATAATGTATACCGCATCTTCTTTATCCATCTATCTGTTCATGGACACTTAGGTTGTCTCCTCATCTTGGCTATTGTGAATAATGCTGCAGTGGAAGTATTCTTTGTGTATATCCCCAGAAGCAGAATTGCTGGGTCGTGCGGTAGTTCTAGTTTTAATTTTCTTGAGGAAGCTTAATTTTGTTTTTCACAGTAGCCGCACCAGTTTACGTTATTCCCACCAACAGTGCACAAGTGTTTCCTTTTCTCCATGTTCTCGACAACACTTGTCTCCTGTCTTTTTGGTGACAGGCATGCTAAAGGGGTGAGGTGATACCTTGTGGTTTTGATTTGCATTTCCCTAATGATTAGTGATGGTGAACATCTTTTAACATGTCTGTTAGCAATCTGGATGTCTTCTTTGGAGAAAAGTCTATTTAGGCCTTCTGTTCATTTTTTCGTTGGATTATTTGGGATGTTCTTTGTTTTTTGCTATGGAGTTGTATGCATTCTTCATATATGTTGAAGAATATGTCTTTGCATCTTAATCTCTTATCAGATATATGGTTTGCAAATATTTTTTCCCGTTTTGTTGGTTTTTTCACTTTGCTGAGAGTTTACTGTCAGAAGTTTTTAGTTTGATGTTGTCTCACTTATTTTTTTTATTTTGTTGCCTGAGTGTGGAGCTTTTAAAAAATCGTTATCACATGTAATCCTCCCAATAACACAATGAAGTGCAAGCTGTCACTGCCCCTATTTCTTCAGGTGGGGAGAAGAAAGAAAGAAGGGAGGTTGAGCAGCTTGCCCAAAGGCATGTGCAGAGCTGGGCTGGAACCAGGCTTCTGAGCCTGGGCCCTGAACTGAGTCACTCACACTCCAGTTGTGAGCTGGCCAGCCCAGTCCCCGCTCCACGCTGCCCCAAGGGAAGGGCAAAGAGCAGGGAGCTGCAGTTGGTCTCAAAGCCCCTGGCAGGTGTGGCAGGCGGAGGGAGGTGATGAAGCTAATGCCCCCTCGTCCTCAGGTACTGGAACTCCCTGAGCAACCTGGTGGCGTCCCTGCTGAACTCAGTGCGCTCCATTGCCTCGCTGCTGCTGCTGCTCTTCCTCTTCATCATCATCTTCTCCCTCCTGGGGATGCAGCTCTTTGGGGGGAAGTTCAACTTTGATGAGATGCAGACCCGGAGGAGCACCTTCGACAACTTCCCACAGTCCCTCCTCACCGTGTTTCAGGTATGGACCTTTCTCTGCCAGATCATGGCCAGGGAGGTGGGGGAAGAGGGGGCAGAAAGCAGGTACCGGGGGAGTCGGGGAGCAGAGAGGAAGGGGATTCCCACTCCCACGGAGCGGCCAAAGCTAGACCAGGTCGGTCACGGGAGCCCAGGAGCGTCTGTAGCTCCCCACCCCCAAGCCCCATGGAATTCCACTCTCGGATGGACCCCTGGGGTAAAAAAATAAAGATCCAACTCAGTGGCTTAAAAATCTGTTTCTTAGATGTGGAAACTTTAATTCAAATATATTCAGCACAAAAGCCCAAAATATCCACAAAAGAGAGCAGACGGCTCTTGCTGGGGAGGGGAGAGGAGGTTGCTCCCAGGAAAATATGACCACCATCAAATTTATGACTTTCGTAGATCTGTTGGCTTAGGGCCAAGTTCAAATAGCACTGAAGTTTAAAAAGAGATCAGTTTACAGATTAAATTGAACGATAACGTAAATGTTGCCAAAATCTTATAGATGGTACCCAAAGTCCTCATGCTTGGGGAAGCCTGGGGGACCACGTGGCACCTCAGTGAACATGGTCACTTTGATGCCTTAGCCCTAGGGTCGGCTAACGGCGGCCACCGAGCACTGGGCCTGGGCTGTAGGAGGTGTTTTTCCCAGGAAGCGCTTACAGCGCTCGATTAATCATTTGTGCTGGTGGCCCACGCACTCGAAGGAGAGGGCTGGACCTGCAGGATCACAGCTCAGAGTCCCGGGAGGAGAGCGGGCGGCAGGAGGTGGGGAGAGGAGAGAGGTGTCAGAGGTTTCTATATGGCAGGGGGCCGGGCAGGGGAGCTTCGGGCTTGCTGTTGGTCTAACGCTGTGTCCCTCGTTGGTGGGACTATGTCATTCAGATCCTGACCGGGGAGGACTGGAATTCGGTGATGTATGATGGGATCATGGCTTATGGCGGCCCCTCTTTTCCAGGGATGTTAGTCTGTATTTACTTCATCATCCTCTTCATCTGTGGAAATTGTATCCTTTGCGCCTGCCTCCCCCGCCCCCTGTTGCCCCCCTAACTTGTAGCTCAATGCCAGTAGGTGCGCCCAACGGGTCCTGACCAGGGAGGACCCAGGGCTACCCTTCCCCAGAGAAGAAGGAAAAGGCACATGCCCAGCCCAGACCACCTTAGTGGTGCAGGCAGGTCAGGGTGGGAACCTGGAGCTGGGCCCCGGGGGGATGTGAGTCCATCCCCCTGAGCTGCCGTGGTCCAGGTGGGCAGTGCCCAGTGATGTTGGCCTTGCAGCTGCCCACTCAAACCTCATCATGAGACACCTGCTGCCCTGGCCGGGGGCCTGCTGAGGGAGGAAAAGCCTCACCCCGGAAGTGACCTTCACCTGTCACCCTCCCTCTGAAGCTGCTCAGGGGGATGTTAGCCACAGGCACACCGGACAGGCTGCGGGCAGGTTCCCAGGTCCCCCACGGCAGGCAGCCCTCCCCTGTCATATCCCCCGGGGTTCTGTGCAGAGAGGCTTGTAAAGTAGAATTACAGATGAGCTGGACTCAGAGGTCAGCTCGCAGCCTCAGACACACCCAGGGCTGTCCACCTAGTGTCCTGGAAACAGGGTGGAAATGGCAGCAGCTCCCACCTAGCGGGCTGAGCAAGGCTGAACTGGGTACCGCACGCCCAGCCCCTGCCCTTGGGGGCCGGGCCCCTCAGCTTCCCGTGTGAACCAGAGCCACCCGGGGCCTGGAGTGGAGGGCGGCCTGACCGGCATTAACCTCTTGGCTGGACTGGCTCTGATCCAGTTCTCTGACCCACGGTACATGCATCCGAGTCGGGAGTGGGGGAGAAGAAACAGCAGACTCCGCTCAGTCAGGAGCCCAGCTGACCCTCCTGGGGCCTCTGTCTGAACAAGGTCATGGCAGGGAGTGGTCACCCTCCCTGCTCAAGGAGTGGGCAGGGAGAGCGGGCACCTCCTGGTGGCGGTAATGACCGCCCAGCGCCACAGCCCGCTCGAGGCAGCTCTGTTCACAGTGTCATTTACAGGCGGTCGTCTCTGTGGGAAGCAGCATCGAAACCCAGCAATTAGAGCGAGGCTGGGCTCCCTGCCTCCCACCCCCAGGCCCGGCCTGTGTGCCTGCCTGCTCCGGATCCCCCAGGAAACCCCAGGAAGCTAGGAGGGCAGTGCGGAGGGAAAGGGGGGCTCAGTGGGCTCGGAGCCCCTCCCCATGGGGAACTCCGGCCCTGCACGTCCTGGCCTGGCCCCTGGGCCCACCCACCACCCCAAGTCCAAGGGTCATTTTCTTTAAGAATGGACACAAACAGATATCCTACTGAACGTGTTCTTGGCCATTGCCGTGGACAACCTGGCTGACGCCGAGAGCCTCACGTCTGCCCAGAAGGAGGAGGAAGAGGAGAAGGAGAGGAAGAAGCTAGCCAGGTAACAGCGAGGCTCCCGGGCCAAGCGCAGCCCGGCTCCCAGATGCCGTTCCCGTCAGTGCTCAGGAGAGGCTGGCCTGCCCTACCGTCCTTCTAGGCAGGGTTAGGTGGGGCCCCCTACCGTGAGCTGGGCCTCTCCCCTATTCCTGGACATCACTCTAAGCGAGGAGCACCATGAATTTTATCTCTGGGGAGGTGTCCTGTTTCCCCACGGGTCCAGGAGTTAGGAAATTCTCTTTTGAGAAGAGGGTCATGACGGATGATGGGAGTAGAGGATGGAATGGGAGGGCAGCCAGTCGGAGGAGAATCTGGAAAGATGATGCCTCTTCACTGTCCTGTAGCTCATCTCTTCTGATGAGCAGAAAAGACAGGACCCCATGCCGTCCTCGTCTGTGTCGAAACGGACGATCTGGGCCACACCTGTGCCAGATACTGAGCAAGTTCTCAGGAACCTTTGGATTAGATGGAGGCTGAGTCGGGGAGAAGTTGGGCATTCAGCTGAGTTCTGGACAGAGCCGTCCGGGGGCAGAGACCGGGGAGGACAGAGCCGGGGGGAGGCCCAGTGCCCCGAAGATTGAGCCACACAGCAGGGCCCCCAGAAGACAAGTGGTCCCAGGCCCTGGCGGTCTGGACCCCAAGGCACCACAAGGGCAGCACCCTATTACTCGGGTCAACATCCCTTGCTCTTCTCTCCTGCTGACGTGCCAGGACCGCCAGCCCAGAGAAGAAGCAAGAGGTGGTAGAGAAGCCGGCCGTGGAAGAGACCAAGGAGGAGAAAATCGAGCTGAAATCCATCACGGCAGATGGAGAGTCCCCACCTGCGACCAAGGTATGGGCTGCTCTGCCCGGGAGCCGGGGCGGCGGGCAGGGAGGGAGAGGGAGGGGGAGGGGACTGCAGTGCTGGGTGGGCTGCTCTGCCCGGAGGCCAGACACCGGGGGGGGAGGACCCTCAGGACACCAGCAGAAGGCTGGCCTTCCTCCTCTGCACGCCTACCTACCCCGGCTCTGTCCCCCTCCTCTGGCCTCTCTGTCCCCCAGGAGAAGTTGGGCATTCAGCTGAGTTCTGGACAGAGCCGTCCGGGGGCAGAGACCGGGGAGGACAGAGCCGGGGGGAGGCCCAGTGCCCCGAAGATTGAGCCACACAGCAGGGCCCCCAGAAGACAAGTGGTCCCAGGCCCTGGCGGTCTGGACCCCAAGGCACCACAAGGGCAGCACCCTATTACTCGGGTCAACATCCCTTGCTCTTCTCTCCTGCTGACGTGCCAGGACCGCCAGCCCAGAGAAGAAGCAAGAGGTGGTAGAGAAGCCGGCCGTGGAAGAGACCAAGGAGGAGAAAATCGAGCTGAAATCCATCACGGCAGATGGAGAGTCCCCACCTGCGACCAAGGTATGGGCTGCTCTGCCCGGGAGCCGGGGCGGCGGGCAGGGAGGGAGAGGGAGGGGGAGGGGACTGCAGTGCTGGGTGGGCTGCTCTGCCCGGAGGCCAGACACCGGGGGGGGAGGGGGACAGAGAGGCCAGAGGAGGGGGACAGAGCCGGGGTAGGTAGGCGTGCAGAGGAGGAAGGCCAGCCTTCTGCTGGTGTCCTGAGGGTCCTGTACAAAGGGACAGTTCAACCTAGACTCGGGGGCAATTTCAAGACTACTGGAGGCCTCTAAACCATGGATCTTATCTAACCGGACCCTCCTCCTCTCCCTTGGCTGCCTAGATCAACATGGATGATCTCCAGCCCAACGAGAATGAGGACAAGAGTTCCTACCCCAACCAGGAAACTGCAGGTACCAGCCCGCCGCCTGGCCTGAGGGAGGCAGTGGGGGGGTGGAATGGGGGTGAACACCTGGCTCTAAAGCTGGGTGCTGGTCCCTGTTTCCCCACAAGCGGGGGCCTCACTTGATCCCCCAACTCAGATGCAGCATCACTGTTTATCCTCTGGGGGAAAACTTTGCTCAGTTATTACTGTGATAATGATAACAGAAGACTGAACACGTTGTGCTGGAGCAGTGCCTTTGGGCCTTTTGGAAGCTGGATTCCATATACATGTAAGGTTTATTATAGCCTATGTTGTAAAATCGCTATTAAGTTACATAACTTATTAGGATAACATATGTCGCAGCATCTTGCTTGGTTAATAATAATAGTAAATTCCAAATCTGTCCTGCCCGCTCCCGGGAGGGGGTGCTGAGCACAGCAGGGCTCCGCTGCAGACGCCCGCTTGCGGCTCTGCACGACGCTGTCGGGTCTCCCACAACAAGAGCGTCCTGTCTGCAGTCTGATCCGCAAACTGGCAGGTGGGCCCCTGGAGAGGGTCTTTCGTCAGGAGCCAGTCCCCTGCATGAGGACACCACACCCTGCGTGGGCCTGGCCTGCCCTCCTTCTGCCGAAAATTGTGGGTATCATCACCTGCTTCAAGCTCAAAGTCAAAACAGACCATCACGGCGCTACGGGTCTTGCTGACCCGGGTCCCCACACAGGCTAGTCTGTGTGGGGGCATAGCTCCCTCAGAAACCGGACTGCGGCCGGCCTCCTTTCTCCTGTCTCGATGGTCTTTCTGCTGGGAAAGAGGACTTGGCTTCCTGGGGCTCAGACAGAAAGGAGGGCGGAAGGGTGTCCCTGAGCCGGCATGGAGCCTTTTGAAGCCTTTACAGCCCTTGGGGCAGAAACCGTTACAGAATTTCAAAGACACACCAGAAATAGCCACTGAATGCAGTAGGCGGGTCTTGTCTTGATCCTGGATGAGCAAATAAACCTTAAAATGATATTTTTGAGGCAGTCAGGGAAAACTGAATATGGGCAGGGAGCTAACTGATGTTAAGAAGGTTTTGTTCATCACGAGACCCCCTGCAGGGGATGCCCGTTCCTAGTCCCCACGAAGCGACCACACTGCAGAGCAGGGGCCTGTCAGGCCTCCCCGCCAAGCTTAATCTCCAGAGCTCGAGGTTGGTCAGAGCCCCCAGTTCTGTACACACCACATTTCAGAAACATCGCCTCACTCAGGAGGAAAGCTTTGTGCTGAGATGGGGCTTTTATCTGCTCGATTCATGTGTGCGAGTGAACGTACAGATGTTCTTGAAGAGTCACTGAGGACTTAAAATTAATAAGTGCACATGAGAAAGAAATGTGATGACCCCAGGGAACATGTAGCTCAGTCCAGAGGCTGTGAGGGAGGCCTGGGCTGTTGCGGGGACTCCAGGGGCTGAGCAGTGAGGTAGCAGCTTCATGGAGCAGGATGGTCCTCACTGGGTCTGCAGTTCGGGGAACTGGAGAGGAAAGACGTGACTTCTGGACCATTCTGTTGTCATGGATACAGAGCTGGATGAAACCAGGGAGACATCCACTCGTTGACTTAATCACTACTTATAAAGCACCTACTGTGCTCCCCGCCCTGGGCAGGCACTGGGAGCTCAGCCATGGGGGCAGATAAGCTGCTGTTGTGAGGGGCCCACATTCAGTGAGAGGCAGACACAAAGCAAGAAAGCAAACCAACCAGAAAGATACTGTCAGGGAGATCATAAAACCATGGCCTGCCTGCAAGTTAAGGACGCACCTGTCTGCAGAGGAGCCCAGGGAGATCAGAGCAAGAGAAATGGAGGGGGTGCGGTATGAGCAGGTGGGGCGGCCCCAAAGGCCACCCACCCTTTCCCCTGGCCTGCAGCCAGCCAACTGAGGACACCTGGCCATGCGCCCGTCTCACCTGGTTACCTTTCTGGTGTCTGATCACTAGGATGACCAGCCACCCCAGTCTGCAGGGCATTGAGGGTTTCCTGGAATGTGGGGATTTCCATTTAAAAAGCAGGACAGGGGTTGAGCTGGTCACCCGACTCACAACCTGGTCTCGTGTGCTGCCAGGAGGCTTCCTCCAGCAGAGATGAGCCCCAGAGGTGCCCATGGGAGAGAGCTGGCCGTCCTAGTTGGTCCCCTGCGTTTCCAGAGATACCGATGATGTCTGATTCCTGTCCGTAGGAAGGTGTCTGGAAGTGGGCAGAATGATGGTAAAAATAAGTGGGAGCCGTGGAGCTATTTAGGACAGTGCTTTTTTCCTGCAGGAGAAGAGGACGAGGAGGAGCCCGAGATGCCCGTGGGCCCCCGCCCGCGCCCCCTCTCTGAGCTGCACCTGAAGGAGAAGGCTGTGCCCATGCCAGAAGCCAGCGCCTTCTTCATCTTCAGCCCCAGCAACAGGTGTGTGGACGGGGTTGGCAGGGCTCCACTCTCTCCATCATGCCAGCCAGCAGGTATCAGCGTCCTCCAGCCCCGACCCCAGCACGCCCCACAACTTGTGTAAACAGGCACGGGTTTAGAGGAGAGAGCCCTGGATTATGAATCAGAAGACCTATGTTTTGTTTTTCTTTCAATTACTTGAAATGGGTAAACCCTGTTTCTACTCTGTTGGTGATTACATTTAACAACCCCTAAAGTTAAACAAGATCCTAAACCTTCTGCAAAATAGAAGGAGGTAAGCAACTAAACTGCATTAACTCCTTCCAGCTCTCCCAGCTTAGGTGTTGTGGTTGATGAGTAATTCGATACCGACCTTTATTTCCAACCTGACAAATTAGATATGATTACCTGGGTAGACAGGGTGTGTTTAGATTTACATACCACTTACCATTCTATTTGTTCAATTTTCACGTGTCTTGGTCCATCTTTCAGAAATCATTTTCTTTCCTCCTAAAATACATTCTTTGGAAGTCTTAACGGTAACTTCATTTGACCTCTGTTTATCTGTAATTGCTTCCATTTCTTGCTTTTGAGAGACAGCTGTGCTCTGTGCACACTTTCAGGCAGAGAGGTTATGGCCCTCGCCGTATTAGATGTGTTACTCCACTGTACAGTTGGAATTCCCACTCTCGTTTCTCTGTAGGAATCTGCCTCTGGTCTCACTCTTTTAACATCATCCATGGTCTCTGGAGAAGGCAATGGCACCCCACTCCAGTACTCTGGCCTGGAAAATCCCATGGGCGAAGGACCCTGGTAGGCTGCAGTCCATGGGGTCGCTGAGGGTCAGACACGACTGAGCGACTTCACTTTCACTTTTCACTTTCATGCATTGGAGAAGGAAATGGCACCCACTCCAGTGTTCTCGCCCGGAGAATCCCAGGGACGGGGGAGCCTGGTGGGCTGCCGTCTATGGGGTCGCACAGAGTCGGACATGACTGAAGCGACTTAGCAGCATGGTCTCTGGGGTTGTGATACGTTCACTACCACGTGTTTCTCTCCATTTATCCTGCTTGGAATATATTATGTCTCCTAAGTCTATGGATTTATATTTTTTTGTTAGTTCTTGAATAATGTTAAGGATTAGGATAAGAACAGCTATTTCTGGGAGAGTTGCAGGATAGTCTGTTTACACACTGCCTGGTCTTCCTTCTCTCGGGCTGGTCCAAGGGGACACATGATAGGCCTGCATATTCTGTCCTTCCCCTCTCACGCATGCACTTCTTCATAACTTTCATCTCCTAGTCTCTGGGTTCAAATTCTGGGTCATTCTTTGGATATATCTTCCAAATTCTTAATTCTCTCTTCAATTCTATCTATGTTACTGTGTAAACCAGTTTTTGTATCAAGTTATATATTTTTTTCATGTCAGACAGTTCCATGTATTGCATTGTTTTCCAGATCCAGCTACATCTGAGTTTCTTGTTAATTCATCATCTTTGTGGTCAAGTCTTTTATCCCATTCAGTTCAGTTCAATCACTCAGTCATGTCCGACTCTTTATCCCATTAAATATTTCAGATATAGTTGTTCTATCATCGGTATCTAATATTTCCAGTATACAGAGTCTCTGGGGAGAGGTCTAACTCATTTATTTGACTTTCTTCTGATTTGCCAACTTAGTGGCTTATTTTCTTGAGTGTTCAGTGATCTTTGTGATCTCAATACCCCATCTTAATTAGGGAGATTCCCGTGGACCTGAAGAAGGACTGCGAAGCTTTCTTCCAGATGCTCTTTGTGTGCGTGGCTCAGCCTAGGGGTCCCTGGCCCTCTGCCCCATCTCCTGTTGGCTTAAAGATTCCTCACAGCAGTCCTGCCACTGGCCTCTGTCCTCAGGCACCTCTGCCCAACCTGGGCATGTCCAGCAGACCCCGGCTCAGCAGATTGGCTTGACGGAGGAGGGGATCACTGCAGACTTTCCTAGCTCTCATGAAACCAGAATGGTCTTGGAGAGCTCGTCCTTTCCAGGATTTGGTGCTTCCGCATCAGTAAGGTCTCTCAGAGGATTTAGTCAACCACATGCCAGAAGCAGAGGTCTGAAGGCCTGATTCAAACCCTGAGCCACCCCACACCCCTTCCCGCAAGACTATCCTTCCCAGATTCCATGTTTTCATCTGTAAGATGAGATAGTACCCCGTCAAGAGGAGACAGCACGTGAGACACCCTTGGCATCCAAGGATCTACTGTGAGTGCCCCGGGGTCAGGGCTGTTGGCCTCTCACTGCGCTGAGGTTCAGGACTGAATTACTGCTGTGGCAGACAATCTCCTTGGAGCCCGGGCTTAACCAGCCTGGCATCATCCATGCTCTGGGCGGCTCTGCTGCTCCCCACACGGACACATGTGAGGTAGATCTTATGAGGTCAGTATTTTTAATAATGGGGAACCGAGTCCCCAGATGAAAGCTCATGAATGATGTCATAGCAGTACATGAAGATGCAGAAGTTCCTGAAGTGCCAGACGTAACCCCAAGGCCCTGTGGCGGGGGGCACTGTGGGGCCAGCTGCAGGGCTGTGTCTCCCCTGCGGCCAGATGGCTCAGGCTGAAGGGCCCACACCCCGCCCGCACACGCATCTACACCCCGAGAAGGAGCAGAGACCCCACCCCCATGTGACAGCCCCCCTCCCCCTGCCCCCGCAGGTTCCGCCTCCAGTGCCATCGCATCGTCAATGACTCCATCTTCACCAACCTGATCCTCTTCTTCATCCTGCTCAGCAGCATCTCCCTGGCCGCCGAGGACCCCGTGCAGCACACCTCTTTCAGGAACCACGTATGCACCTCGTGCCCCGCACCCCGCCCCCGTGACGTGACCCCCTGGCTGCCTGACCCTGTCCTTCAATGAGGAGCCTGCCCTGAATCTCATGGTCAGAGCCACAGCAGACATCTCCCTAAGAGATGACAGCTTTGGTGCAAATCCATCTTAAGACCCTTAGCAGGAGGAGACCATGAGCCCCGAGCCTCAGGCCAGCTTGACCCTGATGTCAGACCGCACTGCCTGCAGATGCTCCCCAGGAGCTTCGCCTCCCGGGAACTGGCCCATCCTGTCCCTGGGGGTCAGTGGCAGATGGCACTCTGATGAGACCGCCCTCATAAGGAGGACCTCACTGACCCTCTGCAGAGTCGAAATTGAATTTGGAGCTCGCCTCAGGCTCTGGTGAATTACAATCAAAGGCCAGAGTAGGACCTGCCATATCCCAAGCCTTGAAACAATGGCAGAGCCTAACCAGGCGGGCGTGAAGCGGAGTCCACCACCCTAAAGCCAGGCCCCTGCGAGCCAGCCGGGAGTCCTGCAGCCCACGTGGCCCACAGGTTTCTTACTGGGAAGGCCCTCGCTCTGACCCATCACCTGAGACAGAGTGAAGCATGAACCCCGAGCCTGTCCCCAGCCTGGGGTGTGCCCACCACACCCTGAGGGGCACGGCCAGGGTAGGGTCCCGGGAACGTGAGAGACTGGCTCATCCCCTGATGTGAGTTAAGCAATTTGCATCTTTATGCAAAGAAAGCAAACCCCACTCTGTCCTTGAGACACATATCCCATGGTCTGATTTTGGTTTGTAAGTAAATTGAATTAATGAGAAAAGCACCCAACCGGACCAGGACCCGCTGAGTCGGCTCTGGGAGCCCGCTCACAGATCTGGGGCCTTCAGGACCCTGGGCTGTGTCAATGCCGCTGGTCTCCCGTGGAAAGGCTGCGTGATTTGCGGTGCGACTCCCTGCTGGTGACCCTGCTCCCATTCTGTGGCTCCATTCCCCCATCCCCACCCTGTTTCTCTTTGTTTTGCAGATTCTGTTTTATTTTGACATTGTTTTCACTACCATTTTCACCATTGAGATTGCCCTGAAGGTAACCCTGCCCTCTGCTCCTCTCCTGTCCCCCCCCACTGGCTCCGCTGCTCTGTCGCTAACGCACACTCTGCTGCTGTCTGTCACTCGGAGCCGCTAATCCGCTGTGCTTGTCTTTCAGGTCCTAGGCAATGCAGACTATGTCTTCACTAGTATCTTTACCTTAGAAATTATCCTCAAGGTAATGCACGCAGCAAGGCCTCTGCCTCCTCTCTCTGCACCGTCTCTTCTCTCTGGTTTCCTTCACTCTGGTTTTACTCTTAAGCCTAAAGCTGGAGGAACTGGGGCCCCTGACTTTGTTGTGCCCGTGCACAGTTTGGGCACTGATGCTGGCTGATACCAGGCACTCCCCCACACCGCCTGCCCACCACCACCTCTGCGAGCCACGTCTGGCCCCGGCAGGAACCCTCTCCATATCCTGCCCAGAGGGAACGGCACATGAAGGACAAGAGCCAGAAAATGGCAAAGCACAGAGCGTCAAGAGGCCCTCTGCCTGTGCCCTCAGGATGCCCTCTGTCAACACAGGCCAATGCCAGTGTCCCAACCGAGGGCTCTGGACAGACCCCTGCACACACCTCTGACCCCCACCAAAGCTTGCCCCTCGCCCCTGCCCAGGCCTGGAGGAGGCGGCTGTGCCCTCCAGGGCTCAGTGCGGAGCCCAGAGTCCACACGCGCTCCCATCCTGTGACCCCAACACAGTAGAGCCCGCCTCCGAGCATCCTCAGGACGACAGAGGCTTGCCCCAAGCTTTATTATTGTTTCTATTAATATACAATCAATGGGGCTCCCCAGGTGGCACTAATTGTAAAGAACCCACCTGCCATAATGCAAGAGATGTAAGAGACATGGGTTCAATCCCTGGATTGGGAAGATACCTGGAGAAGGGAATGGCTGCCCACTCCAGGATTCTTGCTGGAGAATCCCATGGACAGAGGAGCCTGGCTACTGTCCTTGGGGTCGCAAAGAGTCAGACATGACTTAAGTGACTTAGCACAGCACAATATATTACTTCCATCCACTCTGGTAGGAATTCCAAGCTCCCCGGGCCACCCGAGCCTCAGGGGCATGTTCCAAGTCAGGGGCGTGTGTCCGCCCACTCTTCTATCTCAGAGCCTGGGACTCACCCTGACCCCAGTCAGCAAGCGGCTCAGCTCAGTGCCTCCCACAGGGAGACCACCCCAGGCGCCCTCCCCCTGGTTCCCGGCTCCTCCCACCCTGCACAGGAAGCCCCAGACCCTCCTTCCTGGGCTCCTCCAGGCGGGGACAGCCTGTCACGTCCAGCTTTAGCCTGAGTGGACACTTTCTCATGCCTTCTATGTCCCGACCCTCTGGTTCCAGCTAACCAGGTGTTAACAAGAGGAAACCAGAAGTGTTCCTTGAGTTTTTCTCTCTGACCCCCGGGGGTGGGGAGGGGGACCAGACTGCCCAGGCTACATGGAGACCCTTCCCTGGACTCCAGACCCAGGGAGGCGAACGAACACCAGGCTCTTCTGAGTCTCAGACCCTCCCCAGAGCACCTCTTCCTCCAAGGTTGCCGGCTCCTGGGAGGTCCTCTGTCCCGCCCACCTGCTCCTTCTTCTGCCCACTTTTATGCTGACTGTGCTCTAGGTTGAGCCTGGCCCTAGAACACTGCCTGCATCTCCTCCCCCCAGGTCCCTCTGCCCCACCTGTAGGCTCGGCATCCTGCCTGGGAGAGGTGACTGTCATGCATGAGGGGTGTCCAGGGTCAGAGACAGTTGAAAGGCCTGGGCGTGTTCAGCCTTCCAAGGAAAGGCTTGTGGGGCCAAGACAGTTGGACTGAATGATGCCGAGATCTGTCACTGAGAGGAGGGAGATGGAACCAGGACCCACGAGCAGAAATTACGAAAGATGTGTTTAATGAGCAGTATTGCTGCCTGGAGAGGTGCTGGCTGGACGGAGGGGCATTCTGCTCTCCCAGCTCAGAGTTCAATCCTTTTCTCTCCCCAGCAAGGCTTTTCCTGGGCAAAGGTTAGGACTTCAGGAGCAGGAGTGTGTGGCAGTCAGCAGATGGGGTAGAGGGGGCCCTGCACTGGAACCCACAGTGAACTGTCAAGTAAATGCCCCATTTTTCCAGTGTCCACTTGCCCTTTCTCCTGTGGCCACTCTTCCTCTGGTCCTGCCTGGGCAGCCGCCCTGCATACACACGCACACACACACACATACACACACACGCACAAGCCAGCCTTCTGGGCTCAGAGCCTCTCAGTTAACATGAACCATGGAGCCACCTGGGTCTGCTCTCGGGGGCCCAGACCTACACTGACAAGGAAGCCCCCCACCCCAAGATTATAGGCCTTTGGGGCACTTCTCCAGCTGAATTCCCCTGCAACCTTTTATATAATCTACCCACTTCTGGAAACTATTGCAGGACACAGGTGTCTGAGTCCCCTGTGACCCCCTCCTGCAGGAGATCAGTGGGAAGAATTAGGTTGCAAGAGCTATTTTTGCCCATTTCCCCTGTGTTTGCTCTTGAATCACTCTGTGAACAAGCTGCCCTGGGCATGCTCTGATTCCAAAGAAATAAATTGGGCTTCCAGGTGACCAGGGAGCTGCTCCCAGGCTCTAAGCCGTCAGCTCCAGATTTTCCCCACTGGCTGTCGCTCATGGTCATGGCCTTTCAGCTCTTCACCTGGAAATCCACTGGCCCTTAGATCATGTCAACGAGACTGGACAGGAGTTCCTAGAGCATGGACAGGGCTCTGAGTGGGGTAGGGGACAGCAAACCCACAACAGCCATCACCCCCAAAGTGGTCCCTTCCTAGTCTTCAAGGGGCTTTTTGTGGGTCTGTAACTGCCTAACAACCACATGAGGGGGCTGCTGCTCTACAGAGGGGTACTCTGAGCACAACCCCCCCCATCACAGGACGAACCCAGACGTACCCTAGGACGAATCCAGTCATAGCTCTCTGCTGCGTCCAGTCCTCTGTAGTGAAGCTCCCCTACAGGGCTTGCGTCTGCAGGATTGTGTCCGAAGGGCTTTACCTATAACTCCCAAGAGCACTTACAACCCGCCAGGGAAAAGGTTGTCATCACCTCATTTCTCTGATGAGACACAGGGAAGTTGAGTAACCTGCTCCAGGCACTCAGAGCGTGGTGGGTGGGATTTGAACTCAGGCGACCAGGCTCCAGAGCTGGGCTCACACGGTGGTGCCCACAGCCCCCTCTGGACACACAGCTCCAGAACCAGATGGTGGAGTGGAGCTCGAATCCTGGGCGCAGACCAGCAGCACTTGTGAGGCACGGGAAGGGATAGATGCTGGTCGCCAGCATTCCTGGTAGAATTTCTCACTGAGCACTAGAGCTTGCACGAGCCTGAGAGGTTACCTGGGGCTAAACCAGGGAAGTTCCGGGAAGTCAAGGGGCTGGTCCTCGACTGGGCGAGCCTCCACCTCCCCCAGATGCCCAAGTCCTGGGGGCCCTGAGGTGGAGAGAGTTTGGAGAGGGCATGGGAACCCAAGAACACAGTCAATCCAGGAAGCATCAGCAAGGGGCCTCACGGGGCTGCAGTCACAGAAACGTGATGAGGGGCAGTGGGAAATGGGGGCAGGGCCCTTGAAAGGGCTGCAGATACAGGACTGAAGGTCTCAGGCACGTCCTGGACAGGAGCCTCTGGGCTTTGCATCGCTGGCAGCAGACACTTTCCAGGCACAGCGTCTCCTCCTGTCCTGCCTGCCCCAACCCTCCGTCACCTCTCGGTTCTTCGTCTAGGCCCTGCTGGGAGTGCTGTGGCGGGGAGGGAGGGGTGCAGGGTCTCTGGAGCCCGGGAGCTGCTCACACGCCGCTCCCTGTGCCCCCAGATGACGGCCTACGGGGCCTTCCTGCACAAGGGCTCCTTCTGCCGCAACTACTTCAACATCCTGGACCTGCTGGTGGTCAGTGTGTCCCTCATCTCCTTCGGCATCCAGTGAGTGGGGCCCGAGGGCCTGAGAGAGGCATGGGGCAAGGGAGAGGGCCAGAGAGGACCGCGAGGGAGCGCCCTGTCTGCGTCCACAGCAGCGCGAGGGCGCTGGGACCAGGACGGGGCCTCCCTGGCGGCTGTGGGCCCAAGGAGGGTAGAGGCCTTCTGAAGGAAACTAGCAGGCGAGGGTGGGGGACACTTCAGAGCAACCCCCATCCCCCAGGACAGGGCGCTGTGTGCCCCTGGAGGACGGCTGTGGCCTGTCCTCCCCTGGAGAGGGGGCCCAGGCCCGGATCCCCAGGTGTGCAGGGTCTGTGGTGTCAGAGCCGTTCCTCCAGGCCTGAATGTCCTCTGTACAAGGGGGTGTGGTGGGCAGCCACCGGGGACCAGGCTTGGAGGTGAGCACCAGGTGCCTCCCCCACCTGAAGCCCCGCCGTTCATACAGTATTTCTTCAAGTCCATGATGCGAAAAGCCACCACGGGTTCAGATTACAACAGGCGCCACGCGGGATGCCAGGTGGTTCATGTGCATTTTCTCTTTTGAGCCTTGCAATAAGCTCATGAGGTGATCACTGCCCCGTTTTACAGATAAAGAAACGGGCTCAGAACAGTTAGGAAGTGTATCCTCTGGCCGGGGTCTGGTGGAGCTCTGCCTCTCTACATCCCCTTGACTGGGCAAATGGCCTCGAGCAGCACCTTGTAATGCTAATGACACGTGGTAAATGCTTTTCCCATGATTTGCTCACCGGCTCCCCGGCTCCCAGGATGGCTCCAGGTCCCTGCAGGTGGGAGACTTTCTCCAGGACTCCCACGCGCTCCCCCTCTCTCCTGCGGGCCCAGGAGCAGGAGTGGCTCACCCCACCGTCCCCTCCCCCAGGTCCAGTGCCATCAACGTGGTGAAGATCCTGCGAGTCCTGAGGGTGCTCCGGCCGCTGAGGGCCATCAACAGGGCCAAGGGGCTGAAGGTGAGCCGGCCGGCCTGAGCAGGGCCCCAGCCCAGCCAGCTCCCACCAGGGCTCCATGCGAGGCGATAGCTGGGCAGGAGGCGGGGACAACAGCAGGCCTCTGGGTTGCAACCAGGACCCTCCTGCTGGCACCTCAGCCCCACTTCATGTCCTGGTTCCAAGATGCATGGAGCCCCAGGAGAGGCCGCCGTTCCCAATCCCAGCTTCTCAGCCAAGCTTTTGCAGAAGGAGACCACATACAACCTTGGGCCCTGTGCAGTGATGAGGCCCCTGGGTCACTGCCCCAGAGTATGGGTGTTAGCGGGGCTTTGGTCCATGGGTCACCCGGTGGGATATGGGCCCCCCAGGCTCCATCACCCTGTGAGCTGGGAGCACACTTTGCTCCTTTGAGTCTGAGCCCCACCACGCCCCACTCATAGTGGAGGGCTGCCCCCGCCCCCTCTGAGAGGGCCGTGAGACGGGGGAACTCAGCCAAGGCCAGGCCTGACCCCCTGCCTCCCCCCACAGCACGTCGTGCAGTGCGTGTTCGTGGCCATCCGCACCATCGGGAACATTGTGATCGTCACCACGCTCCTCCAGTTCATGTTCGCCTGCATTGGGGTCCAGCTGTTCAAGGTGGGGTCTCAGCCAGATCTGCAGCCCCCTGTCCTTCCCACCTGTCAGCTCCCAAGGACATGGACGGGAGCAGCCACAGGGGACACGGTGGGGACAGTGCTGGGTCTCCCTGGGGAGGGATGCAGCTGCCCCACAGCCCCGCCTGTCTTTCAGACCCAAGGAGGACTAGCTAGTTCCCAGGCTGGAGGAGGACTAACTAGCTTCCAGACCCAAAGGCTAACTAGTTCACAGACACAAGGGGGACTAACTAGTTGCCAGATACAAGGGGGACTAGCTAGTTGCCAGATACAAGGGGGACTAACTAGTTCTCAGATCCAAGGAGGACTAACTAGCACCCAGACCCAAAGAAGACTAAGTAGTTCCCAAATCCAAGGAGGACTAACAAGTTTCCAGACCAGAGAAGAACTAGTTCCCACACCTGAGGAATACTAACTAGTTCCCAGACCCAAGGAGGACTAACTAGTTCCCAGACATGAAGAGGACTACTTCCCAAACTAGAGAAGGACTAACTAGTTCTCAGACCAGAGAAGGACTATTTCCCAGCCTGGAGGAAGACTAGTTGCCAGACTGGAGGAGGGCTAGTTCCCAGACCCGAGAAGGACTAACTGGTTCCCAGAGCAGGACTAACTAGTTCCCAAACCAGAGTAGGACTAATTCCCAGCCCAGAGGAGGACTAGTTCCCAGCTCAGAGGAGGACTAACTAGTTCCTAGCCCAGAGGAAGATGAGTTCCCAGGCTGGAGGAGGACTAACTAGTTCCAGACCAGAGCAGGGCTAGATCCCAGCCCGGAGGAGGACTAGTTCCCAGCCTGGAGGAGGACTAGTTGCCAGACTGGAGGAGGGCTAGTTCCCAGACCTGAGAAGGACTAACTAGTTCCCAGAGCAGGATTAACTAGTTCCCAAACCAGAGTAGGACTAATTCCCAGCCCAGAGGAGGACTAGTTCCCAGCTCAGAGGAGGACTAACTAGTTCCCAGCCGAGAGGAAGACTAGTTCCCAGCCTGGAGGAGGACTAACTAGTTCCAGACCAGAGCAGGGCTAGATCCCAGCCTAGAGGAGGACTAGTTCCCAGCCTGGAGGAGGACTAACTAGTTCCAGACCAGGGCAGGGCTAGTTCCCAGACCAGAGAACGACCAACTAATTCCAAGACCAGAGCAGGATTAACTAGTTCCCAGCCCAGAGCAGGACTAACTAGTTCCAAGACCAGAGCAGGACTAACTAGTTCCCAGACCAGAGCAGGATCAACTAGTTCCCAGCCCAGAGGACGACCAACTAGTTCCCAGACCAGAGCAGGACTAACTAGTTCCCAGCCCAGAGCAGGACTAACTAGTTCCAAGACCAGAGCAGGATTAACTAGTTCCAAGACCAGAGCAGGACTAACTACTTCCAAGACCAGAGCAGGACTAACTAGTTCCAAGACCAGAGCAGGACTAACTAGTTCCCAGACCAGAGCCTGACCAACTAGTTTCCAGACCAGAGCAGGACCAACTAGTTTCCAGCCTGGAGGACCACCAACTAGTTCCCGGCCTGGAGGAGGACTAACTGGTTCCCAGCCCGGAGGAGGCCAGCGTGTAGGTGGTGCTGCTCCATCAGCACCCGGCCCTCCAAGCGTGGCTGCCCTCAGCCCTGCCTTCCCTTCGAGAGAAACGTCCCTGACCCCTCTGTGTGGTCACCCACCTAGACCTGCGGGCTCCCTGTGACCAGCAGCATGAGTCCCCCACCCAGATGGCTGCAGAGCCCTGGTGTGCCAGGTTCTCGCCCTGTGCCTGGCAGGCCCTCCCCTTTCTGCCCCCGTCCTCCTCTCTCTGCTCTTCTCCACCTGAAGCTCTGCCCCCACCATGCACACGGGCCCCGCTGCCCCCAAGTTTTCCACCTAAGTCCAGCCATCCTCCTCCCTCAGCAGACCTGCCTCCCGAGCTCTGCTTCACCCCTGGGTTCCCTGTGATGGGGTCCCCGCGGCACGGCGCGTTTTCTGTCTGGGCTTGGCTCTCCTCACTCTTCTGTCCCAAGACTCCAGCACAGAGCCGGCTGCAGATAGAATCACTAGACAGTTTTTGACCAACTCCTCGATTCAGGAACCTCTCCATCACTGTGCTCTTCCACTTTCCAGGGAAAGCTCTACACCTGTTCGGACAGTTCCAAACAGACAGAGGCTGAATGCAAGTGAGTGCGGCGGGGACAGTCAGGCCAGCTGACTCGGGGTGGGTGAGGCTTGTCCTGAGAGGAGGGGTGCCCCGTTCTTCCTCCAACAGCAATGGCAGCTGGATTTTACCCATGGGTTGTCTGGTCCGGTTGACATAGCACATGAGATCATCTACTCCTGAGGTCTGCTCAGTGGCCAGAACTGTGGGTTTAAGCTCAGCCATCCCATCCCGCCCGCAAGCCAGGAGTCACAGGTGGTGGGAGATGGGAGACCCCAGAATGAACTGTCTCCCTTCCGCAGGGGGAACTACATCACATACAAGGATGGGGAGGTGGACCACCCCATCATCCAGCCCCGCAGCTGGGAGAACAGCAAGTTCGACTTTGACAATGTCCTGGCCGCCATGATGGCCCTGTTCACCGTCTCCACCTTTGAAGGATGGCCAGAGTAAGTACGCATACCCTGGCCAGTCTCATTGGTGTCCACACTCCTTTCAGAGACCATGTTTATCTCCATCCTCCCTAGGTGACGAGGGTGTTTCTAGAACAAGCTGAAGGCCATGCTTGCCAAGTCACTTCAGTCATGTCCAACTCTTTGAGACCCTATAGACCATAACCCACCAAGCTCCTCTGTCCATGGGATTCTCCTGGCAAGAGTACTGGTGTGGATTGCCATTCTTTTCTCCAAGGGACCTTCCCAACCAAGGGATCGAACCCAAGTCTCTTACGTCTCCTGCATTGGCAGGCAGGTTCTTTACCACTAGCACCACCTGGGAAGCCCAGACACAGGCTACCTGAGTGTAAACTAAACCACCGCTGATGATCTGAGCAAGCCTGGGCATTTATATTGAGTGCTTTTATCTAAATGAGTATCTGTCCTCAGAAGGATCTTATGTTCACTGCAACATCCCCCGAGTCTCTGCTGAGAAACAACAAAGCTGTGTTACTAGTCACCAATATCTCCAGTTTTTGAAATCAATGCCCATGCTTTGCATTACATTTAGACAGTTCTTGCCAGTTTCAAAACACCTTCATATTCATTATATCGACTGCCCTGCCAGGTAGGAAAATCCGGAACTATTGTTCACACTTTGCAGATAAGGAATCTGATGCTCAGAGAGGTTGAGTGATTTGCCCAAGCCACACAGTAGCAAGAGACAGAGCTGGGGCTTGAACCAGCTCCCCGGCCCTGCGCGGGCTGTCTCCCTGCCTCCAGGTTGCTGTACCGCTCCATCGACTCTCACACAGAGGACAAGGGTCCCATATACAACTACCGCGTGGAGATCTCCGTCTTCTTCATCATCTACATCATCATCATTGCCTTCTTCATGATGAACATCTTCGTGGGTTTCGTCATCGTCACCTTCCAGGAGCAGGGGGAGCAAGAGTACAAGAACTGCGAGCTGGACAAGAACCAGGTAGCCCCCAGCCCCCGAGGGCGAAAGGCCGGGCGGTCAGGAGGCTGAAGCCTGTGAAAGCTGCCCTTCTGCAGAGAAGCCGAGCTCTGCTTAGGAAAGGAACTCCCCCCAAACCCCTGTCAGGGGACCTCTGGACCCCTGGTCCACGCCTTGGCTCTAGACTCACCATTCTGGCTGCTTAGACCCTAATGTATTACCAGGTGGATGACAGTAGAGACGGAGCAAATAGACTGGTTGGGTTTAGAAGCTGGAAGTGGAAACTGGAGGAGAGAGGAGGGCTTGGGTGAGTCCCGTCCTGACCTGGGGTCCGGGTACAGCGCGGAGGTAACCGGAGTCTAGTCAACCAAAGACCCCTTGGCCGCGAGCTATGACTTCTGGTCTGTGGACACTGGTATCTAAGACGACTGACTCAGGATGGAAAAGGAGAATCGCGGAGAGACAGGCCTCCAGAATAGTCTTTAGCTGGAAATATCTGAGAAGACGGACTGTCAGTCAGTCAGCAAGCGTTTACCAACCATCCCCGAGATGGAAGGAAGGAGACAGGGCCCCCTCAACTACATCCTGATGGGGACCAACCAAAGTGGGTTCTCCCTCCTTAGGGGAATGATAGAACCTCAAAAAATGTCCAAGTAACATCTGGTTCAACCTGTGAAACAACCCCACCCATCTACCCTAGCAGCAGTGCGGGAACTAACA
>SJYT01008720.1:251502-380378 GCA_006410635.1 Cephalophus harveyi
GTGGAGGCGGGTTACAGGGTCCCAGGGCCTGGCTCCTGCCCCGTGCTCGCCCGCTATTAACCCCTGTCCACCGCTCTGCCTGCCTTCCTCCCTTGTCTCTCCCCTCAGCCGCAGTGCGGACCCAGGTGACCCGCCCGTCTGTTCCAGGTCCCTCTGGTGAACAGGAGACTCCAGTCTTCCCTGCGAGCGAGTTGCCCGCCGCCCTCTCTCTTCCCCCTTGGCCCCAATAACGCTCTGTCGCCGGGTTTTCTAGGCTGGATGCGGGACGTCCTGGACTCTTTTCTGGTTCCTGCTTCCATCCTCTCTCTGCCTGAACCCCCTACCCCTTCCCTCCTGAAACCGTTTTCCCCCCTGGAGGTAGCTCCCCAGCATTTTCCAAAAGTGATGTTGAACACATGCACATTCGTCCTTCGTTTGGGGTCCTCACTCTGTCCCCCTGCCCTCAAAACCGGCGCTCCCCATGTGCCTGAAATGCCATGTCAGCACCCGGGAGGGGTTGGTTCTTTCCTGCTCACAGCTCAAATGGGAGAGCAAGTCTCTTTCTGCCCCAGGGGCCCTGTGATATTCAGAGAAACACTCGAGGAAGCTGACAAGATGGCCAGGGTTCCAACTGACCCTCACTTCCCGCATGCCTTGGGCCAACCTCCACTCCCTGCTGGTTGTCCAGAGAGATGTGTATAAGAGACAGATGCTCTTCACCGGCCTCTTCACAGTGGAGATGGTCCTGAAGCTCATCGCCTTCAAGCCCAAGGTAGGTCTTCTGGGATGGGCCTTCGATCCACAGCGCCGGGGGCGGGCTTGGGTCGAGGATGGCAGAGTCTCAGCCAGGGACTGGATCCTCCTGGCGATGACCGCTGCAGCCCAGGAGCCTTCAGTGCTTGTGCCAGGCCGACTCCTTGAAGCAGACTCCCAGTCCCTGGACTGACCTGAGGTCTGGACACAGGGAGCAGGGAGGTGCCTGAGCCAGCCTCCCTCCATGGAGGAGGAGTCGCCCTTGCCCCCACACATCGTCTAGAAGAGACTGGAAACCAAACCTCACCAGGCCCAGCCCCCCAAGACCCAAACGGGGTCTGTTCTCACGCGGGCACTGCACAGACTAATACCCGCCATCATATCGTCCGGGTTACTAACCCCTCCCGTCTACCCTAGCGGCAGTGTGTGGAGTATGCCCTCAAGGCCCGGCCCCTGCGGAGGTACATCCCGAAAAACCAGCACCAGTACAAGGTGTGGTACGTGGTCAACTCCACCTACTTCGAGTACCTGATGTTCGTTCTCATTCTGCTCAACACCATCTGCCTGGCCATGCAGGTCAGTCCCGTGGGCCGGCCGGGGTGCCTGGGTCTGGGTAGGGTCAGGGGCAGAACGGGGCTGGGAGGTGTTGCCATTTCTCTGGCCGAGTCGGGCAGGAGGGGCACCTTCCCGAGGGATCAGAATGCCAGGACCCTGAGCTGAGATAGAGGGCGATGGAGCACAGGTGACCTTGCAATGGCATTGATCGTCCGGGGATGCCAGCTGTGTGGAGCCCACCTGAGGCCAGGTGGCCACGCAGAGCTGACCCCAACGAGAGCAGGGCCCAGGCTGTGCCCGCCTGCATTTGTGGGAACGACAGAAAGGGGAAGGACCCGCAGGGCTTCTTGAGCCCGCCTGGCTCCCGCAGGTGTGGCCGGCCCCCGGGCTGCGTTCAGGAAGGTCTCTGTTGAGGGCGTGGCTGGGAGCAGGGAGCCCCCGCCTTATTTCACAGCCCCTCCGCCCCCGCCCCCACNAGCCGTGTTCTTACTGCACCAAGCCTCCCTCGCCCGAGGGACCTGAGAGTCCAGAGTGTGGAACCCAGGCTGAATGAAGAGAATGAGACCCTAATAAATGTCATTTAGTGATGATCATGGTGCTTTCCCACCTCCTCCAGGGCAGCAAATAGGCTCTTTTCACTTTCCCTTCCAAGCCCAGTCCCATTTAGGGGCAGAGAAGACCATGGAATGTCCCTGGCCATCTTCTGTGGGGCCCTGTTCCAAGCCACATGGCCAGGGGGCCGGCAGGCTCAGAGCCCACAGCAGCACACTCCAGGGAGGCTGGTGGGCTGGGCGGTCGCTGAGCTGAGCCTCCACCTCAGATGACAGCTTCCAGGAGGGAACTGGCATGGTTTTCTCCAGTCTCATGAGATGTGCGGGTTAAATAGTTCAAAGGCTTGAGTCACTCTGCGTTGAGTCAGACGTGTTTCTGATGATGTCAGGTGCTGCTGCACAGCCCTGTGGGGTCTTCCTGAGTCAGGCTGCAGAGCTCAGGGGATGCACAAGACAGACCTGCCCTAAGGAGCAAGCGGCAGTGACGTTGCATGGGCCTAAGCCCGGAAAACACTGTCCCTGAATCCTGCAGACCCAGGAACAAGCCAGTTACCTGGGAAGAAGCCAGTTAGGGTGCTCGGAACCATAAAGCGCCCCATCTCCTGTACATCTTGCTTTCTGTCGTGAGAAAATGGGGTAAAATCAGAGCGACGTTTCCAAAGAAGTAAGACAACCACCCAGGGCATCTGCATTTCACATGCAGAAGGGTCTGCCTATGCTTAAAGAGAAACGGAAAAAGTCAGAGTGTAGTCCAGTCGTGTCCGACTCTTTGCAACCCCATGGCCTGTAGCCTGCCAGGTTCCTCCATCCATAGGATTTCCCAGGCAGGAATACTAGAGTGGGTTGCCATTTCCTTCTTCAGGGGATTTTCCTAACCCAGGGATTGAATCTGCGTCTCCTGCATTGGCAGGCGGCTTCTTTACCACTGCGCCACCTGGGAATCCCTCATTAAGGAACAGATTCCAGAAGCATCGCCAACATTTCCAGGCAGAAAACCAAACCAGAAAGTGTCTGCAGCTCTGGTGGAAATACTGAGCTGGCTCCACCCGACAACCAGGGCTCCTAACGTGACCGCGTGTCTGTGTTGCATGTCTGCAGCCATGAGCATCAGCTGAGGAAGGACTGTCAGAAAACAGGGACGCGGGGGTGGACGTCAGACCTGACAGCGGGTGTCTGAGGCTGGCCTGCTCGGCTTCCTTCTCCATCGCTTGGTCTCTGTGGTTGGTTGGTCAGTGGGTCAGTTTGTAGTCTGGCCTTGATCTTTCCGCGTCCTTGTGGTAACTGATGTTTCTGGTCTTCATTTCCATCTGTTCTGCTCACCACTTTGAAAAATTAAGTCAGTTCAAGATCTCCTCCCGGTCTGTCTGAAGAGTGGGACAGGTGACAGGCATGTCCTGAACACCTAGTGGCCAGGGGATTTCTCCCCCAAGCAGGAGAACTGCCCTGGACATTCCCAGTGGTCTCTGGGCCCTTTGAGACTGTGCAGGACTGAACTGGTCAGCATGAAAAGGCTTTGGTTAGAAGGATCTGAAGTTCATTGAGTAGCTGGAATGTCCTCATATGAACGGAAATTTATCAGCAAAGACAGAAAAGAACTTTTAAGATACACTTGGTGATAAGCACTGAAAAATATCCAATAGCTAGGAATGCATGTGTGCCAAGTCGCTTCAGTTGTGTCTGAGTCTTTGTGACCCCACGGACAGTAACCCGCCAGGCTCCTCTGTCTGTGAAACTTTCCAAGCTTGAATACTAAAGTGGGTTGCCATACTCTCCTCCGGGGGATCTTCCCAGCCCAGGGATCAAACCTGAGTCTCTTGCCACTCCTGCATTGGCAGCTGTATTCTTTACCACTAGCACCACCTGGGAAGCCCCGGATTCAGGCAGGTCCCCTCAAACCCTCGTCCTGGGTGGTTCTGCAGTGGAGTCCTGCTGTGGACTCAGGTGCCAACAGGGCAGGGAAAGACTCTCCTGAGACCTCAAAGGAGCCCAGCTGGTTCCCATCCCATTCCATCCCACCAGGGGAGGCTGTGGGCGCTTTTGCTCTGCCCCACACCGAGCTCACCTCCAGGTGCCCGGAGCACTCATCACATGTCGGTGAAATGAGTGAGTGAAGGCCTTTGGAACTTTGCTGGGGAGGAAAAGCTTAACTCCAAAGAAAAACCAGAGCAGATGTCCAAAGCGTGCATTCCTCAAACAACTTGGAGGGCCACCACCACCCACCCTGGGTCGCCCCTGCCTCCTGCTGCTCCACCTCCATCACATACTGTTTGAGCTGGGAGGTGCCAGCCTCTTGAAGGGTAGGTCACAGGATAGAGCTGGCGGGGAGGTGGGAAGCAGGAGAGGGAGCAGCTGTGTGCCAGCCAGGCCGCCCCACTCAACACCAGCAGCCCTCGATCACTACGATGTCTAAGGACATCGTGACGTCGTGTACAGTTGACATTATCTCTGCGAGATAGGATTTCTTTGGAGGAAATGATGCTGAAGCTGAAACTCCAGTACTTTGGCCAGGTCATGTGAAGAGTTGACTCATTGGAAAAGACTCTGATGATGGGAGGGATTGGGGGCAGGAGGAGAAGGGGACGACAGAGGGTGAGATGGCTGGATGGCATCACTGACTCGATTTACGTGAGTCTGAGTGAACTCCGGGAGTTGGTGATGGGAGGCCTGGCGTGCTGCAATTCATGGGGTCTCAAAGAATTGGACATGAAAAAAAAAAAAGAGTTGGACATGACTGAGTGACTGAACTGAACGGCAGCGGTTCCCAGTGTGACACTCCACTGCCAGCTGCGCCCACCCCCCATCTCCCAGACCCATGACCTGGAGCCCAGGAAAGACCAGAGCTTCTGGGACTAGGGGCACCGCTTCCCAGGCTCAGTCCAGCCAGGCTATGACTCGGCCGGACCTCCTTCCCTGGTCAAGCACACACTGTCTCCCCCTGCACTTTAGATCCTGCCTCCTCAGTCCTCACTAGGATTCAAGATGAGAACCCCTGAAGGAGCTTGGGGTTCTGTAGCCCACCTTCCCTCTCCTCCTCCCACAGTCCTGGGCTCTGCCTTCCCCACTGCCCAGCCCCACCCCCAAAACTGACCCTGTGCATCAGGCCTCCCTGGGAGGGGCAGACTAACTCCAGCAACCCTGACAGTCACTGGACGCACTGGGCTTCCTGCAGGTGCAGGGCTCACCTGCGTCCCACCTCGCCCCCACCATCACCGGAAGGTCGTCATGGGTGGGGAAAACGACACAGAGAGGTGTGGTCATCCGCTCAGGGTCACCCAGCCAGGAAGTGGCAGAGGGAGGACTTGAACCCAGACACCCTGCCTCCAGGGCTCACACACTGCACGGCCTCCTTCAGCTTGGAACAGCTCCAGGCATGGAGTGAATCGGGGCACAGATGATCCGAGAGAGGAGAAGTCCGAATTCTCACGCAGGGGCAGTGCATCATGGGATGCTGGGGCGGCAGCCTCTCCTTCCCAGAAACAGTGGGCTGAAGCCAGGGCTGGTTTGATCCATAAGCCAGTGAGCAGAGGGTTGGCGCACTCAGGAGAAGGGATAGTTCCTAGCAGATGCTGGCCTGTCAACCCCAGGACACACCCAAGGCCTCCCAAGGCTGAGGGTCCACTCACCCTGCAGGCTTAGAGAAGGCTTCCAGCCCAAAGCGCTATCCCTGCAATGACCAGCCCTGCCTGGCTCTGAGGAGCTGGACCTTGAGAGGTTTGGTTCACCAGGTCAGCCGGAAACCCTTTTCCTGACCCTGACTTCCACCAAGGAGAGAACGGGTGTGTGACCTGGCTCCGGTCAGCCGGACTTCATGAAAGTCTGTGGTATTTTCCCGGTCTGCTTCCTCCATCACCCCACAAACCTGTGTCACCCGAGATTTCCAGCAAACAGTCCCATCCACCTGGGGATTGGCAGGTGTGTCCTGGCAGCCACTGACCTCCTGGAGGGCGTCAGCTGTTTCTGGGGTGGGTGTGGAACGGGGTAGAGGTGGGGCTGAGAGCTGAATCAAGCCGTGTCCATGGTCCAGCTTGGAAGGTTGATAGATTGGGGGCAGATGGGTCAGGTTGGCTGGCATCTTAAAGGGACCCTGTCACGCCCCTGCTCGGGCCATGTGTAAACCTCCTCTGGGCGGAAACTGGTGGGCTCTGCGGCCAGTGGAGGCCCTGGACCCACAGGTCAGATAGGTCAACCGAAGGCCCCAGCAGCACAGCCTGCAGAGGGCAAGGGCAGGGCGTGAGCAGAGGGAGCCTCCGAGGGGGGCGGCCCGGTCACCGTGCAACCAGAGAGCAGGGGGGGCAGGCGACGCTTTTGTGGAGGCGGGTTACAGGGTCCCAGGGCCTGGCTCCTGCCCCGTGCTCGCCCGCTATTAACCCCTGTCCACCGCTCTGCCTGCCTTCCTCCCTTGTCTCTCCCCTCAGCCGCAGTGCGGACCCAGGTGACCCGCCCGTCTGTTCCAGGTCCCTCTGGTGAACAGGAGACTCCAGTCTTCCCTGCGAGCGAGTTGCCCGCCGCCCTCTCTCTTCCCCCTTGGCCCCAATAACGCTCTGTCGCCGGGTTTTCTAGGCTGGATGCGGGACGTCCTGGACTCTTTTCTGGTTCCTGCTTCCATCCTCTCTCTGCCTGAACCCCCTACCCCTTCCCTCCTGAAACCGTTTTCCCCCCTGGAGGTAGCTCCCCAGCATTTTCCAAAAGTGATGTTGAACACATGCACATTCGTCCTTCGTTTGGGGTCCTCACTCTGTCCCCCTGCCCTCAAAACCGGCGCTCCCCATGTGCCTGAAATGCCATGTCAGCACCCGGGAGGGGTTGGTTCTTTCCTGCTCACAGCTCAAATGGGAGAGCAAGTCTCTTTCTGCCCCAGGGGGCCTGTGATATTCAGAGAAACACTCGAGGAAGCTGACAAGATGGCCAGGGTTCCAACTGACCCTCACTTCCCGCATGCCTTGGGCCAACCTCCACTCCCTGCTGGTTGTCCAGAGGCTTTGTGGTGGCATTTCTGCTTACATGGACAGAAATGCTTGGGAACTGAGAAGGCCCTGTCCCTGTGACCTGACCTCCGCACTAAGAGTAATGGCCTGGACAGCATGTCTTGTGATCCAGCTGAAAGGGGGCACAGCTGGGAAGTGAGGGGTCGAGGAGCAGGATGGAGCTGAGAGAAATAGGCAAACAGAAGACGCCTGGCTCCTAAGAGTCAGGAACACAAAGGGAGAGTTGGCCACCCCCAGGAGGGCTAGGGAAGGGGGCCTGGGAGATGCCTAGAGGCGGGGGCTTCCCTGGAAGGAGCAAAGGGGCATATGTCCTCTCTTAAAGTAGACACATTCCCCTTGCGCCGACCCTCCCCATTCCACCCTCCGGGAGAATGGCCGCCCAGCTCCCGGGATCCTGAACTGCGAGTGTGCATCCGCGTGTCCCAGAGCATTACTCTCTGACCCCTCCACTCTGAGAGGACCCGTCCTGTCTTTGCAGAGAGTTTGCCTACCTAGGGCTCCTCATGGAAATGGAGACAGTCAGTCATCCACATGCTTCCAGAAATGTTTCAAAAACATGCGTCTGTTCCTTTCCCCAAATACAGTGTAAAACAGGCAAAATGCACATGTGCAGGACAAGGGGCTGTGTTCAGCACCCTGCTCCCTACCAGGCACCAGGCGTGACGGCCCGTGCGCTCCTCCCAAGAGGCCTCTGTCCCAGGCCCCCACCCTGCCTGCAGGCTGTGAGAGCCCTGTTCTCTCAGGGCGTCTCAGCAGGATGCTGGTCACAGTGATGATGCTGGGGACGGGGCTTTGGAGACGCAGTCCAGGTCCCCCACGCACACATTTCCAGGCTTTGGGCCTGACCCAGCCTCCCCTTGAAGTGAGGAAAGCCTCTGGACAGAGGCAAATCCAGGGCTAATGCCCATCTGGGGCTGGCACGAGGGTGACCTGATTGTAGATGCTGCTCTGATGATGTAGCACCCTCGTCATCGCGAGCTTCACCTGAGTCACCACCGAGCCCAGGGGCCTGGCCACCCACCTGGACCACACCGATGCTGCTTGTGATTCCCAGATCATGCCTCAAGGGCCCTGCCCCGTGTCACCTCCGTCCCTGCAGGCACCCCTCGGACACGAGAGTCGGAGGCCTGGGAGGTGCTGGGGACACAGGAAGGGTGGCCAGGGGCCGGGTCTGAGGAGGGGCACCCGGGAAGGCACGTGGCGGGGTGGGCCGGCCGCCCCTCCTGGGCTCGGACTCCAGCAGCGCCGGGCGGCCCCGCGGGCTCTGTGCCTGTCTGTCTAACCTTCCTTTTCACTCCCGTCCTGCCGCCCCGTGTAGGGCTACTTTAGTGACCCCTGGAATGTCTTTGACTTCCTGATCGTAATTGGCAGCGTAATTGACGTCATTCTCAGTGAGACGAATGTGAGTATGACTCTGCCCAGGACGCCTCCGTGCCCCCCTCTCTCTTCACCCCCTTTGGTTTATTTTTTGGTTTCCTGTTTTACCCGCTCCAGTCATGCTTTCTCTCGCACCTGCCGCCGTCCTGGGGGACGTGAGCCCCGCCACTGTCCCCACTCCGCCGGGCCGGGCAAAGGCTCCCGCTCCTCCCGGACGCCCGCCCGGCCCCCGACTAACCCACTTTTATCAGGCTCCGTGAGCAACAGGTGCAGGCGTGCACCTCCAGAACTGTGGAGTGGTAAGGGGTCCAGTATGCCCACATAACCTCTTTCTTTTCTCATTTTTTTCTCTTCTCTCCTTTCTTTCATGCTTTTGTTTTGTTTTGTTTTCATTTTCCTCTTCCTTTTGTTTTGTTTCCTTTGTCGCTGGTTTTTCTCTCCCTCCCTCCCTCGGCTCCTCTGCCCATGCAGCACTATTTCTGTGATGCATGGAACACATTTGACGCCTTGATTGTTGTGGGTAGCATTGTTGATATAGCCATCACCGAGGTAAACGTAAGTACCGGCGTCCCGCCCTGTGACGCCGTGCCTGCCTCACGCTCACCCCCATCGCTCTCCTTCGCCTCCTCTCCTCCTCCCAGCTCATTTCCACTTTGTTATTCTCATTTGTTTGTTTAAATTGGTTTAAAGGATTTTTTTCTTGTTGTTTTATTTTGAAATTTCTTTATTCTCTTTTTCTAACATGTGGAACGAATTAGGCCCTCCTCTCCTTCCGAGTTCTGACTCCTGCATCCTTTCCGCTCCTCTTTACAATCAGCCTGGCATGATGCACACTGTCTAGGAGGACGCAGCCCCAGGACCCCAGAGTAAGGCAATGGAGGGCTGTTTACAACCCCTGGGCAGCTGCCAGGACGGGGACCCAGCCCCTTCCTGCTCCAGCATCCGGCAAAAGCCTCTCCTGAGGACCCCGGGCGGGCAGAGGCTCCCACTTGGCCAGCCCTCTCAGCCCGCCCTGCCCTGTATTCATGCTGGAAGGGCCCCTCACTGGGAAAGCACTTGTATCCCTCTTCTCTGGAGAGGGCTCCTCCCTCCCACCCACCCCCTTCTGCTTACTTTGGACCACCTGGCCCCACATGAACCTGCCCTGAGGACCAGCCTTGCCTCTGCCTGGCTCTCCCTGGCCCGGCCCCCAGCCTAGCTCCAGGGCCTCCTGCATCTGCTCCTGGGAGCTGCCCCTCCTAGACAGTCTTCAACCCCTGCACACGCTCGTCTGTCCCCGGCATGCTCAACCTTCTCTATCTGTAGGCAAGCCCTCTTGCGGCTGGTCTTTAACATGTGTGGTTTAGTTCCTTGTCATGGTTTTTTATTGGTTAAGAGACTTGATAATGTTTGCACAAATGTTGATCTACTGAACCATTGAGTAACAGCTCAGAGCAAATGCTGAAGGGTTCTGATCTAAGGTGTCAGAAACCCCCTGTGACCGTCAGCCCCTCTACTCCAGTCCTTAACTGCCCCTCCACCCCAAAGCTGGCTGCCAGTCATGGAACTGACATTACTTCTTGTCCTGATTCCCCATCAGAAGCCTGTCTGCCCCTTCCCGGGGGTGGATGCTGGGAGGAGGCCATTACACCCTGCCGTCAACCTCACCTCTCCCTGCTTGACCCACTGCCCAGATTTGGTTGCCCCTCTGTCTCAGGGATCCCCTGGGGTCGCTTTGTCTTGTGATGTGTGTGTGTGTGTGTGTGTGTGTGTGTAAACTCCTGTGCACATGCACTTCCTTGACCTTATCCGGTAAATCATCGGAGCACAAGGAAACTGAGCTCCCCTCAACCTAGGCCTCTTCTCCCTCGCACCACTCCCTGCTCCTCCATGTGGCCCCAGGTTGCTCTCAGATCCCTGCACATGCATATCCCTGACCAGGGCCCTGTGCTCAGACCAAGGGGCCCTCTGGGGGAGACCAGGGAAGGTCAGGGTGGGCCTGCCTCTGGAGGAGGGATCTCTGGGGGGGGTCTGTGCAGGAACCAAGGGCAGGAAGGTAACAGCAGAGAGGCCCCTGGTGCACAAGACACACCCAATCCCAGGGTCTTCCGGGGTTAGGTCAGAAAGCCACTGTGGCCAGGCCCGCATCATCACTCAGCCTGCTGTTTTTTTTCTGTGCACATGCATTTACACACAAAAAAATGAAAGGCAAAGGAGAAAAGGAAAGATATATCCATCTGAATGCAGAATTCCAAAAACTAGAAAGGAGAGAAAAGAAAGCCTTCCTAACAGATTAATGCAAAGAACTAGAGGAAAACAATAGAATGGGAAAGACTAGAGATCTGTTCAAGAAAATTAGAGCTACCATGGGAGCGTTTCATGCAAAGATGGGCTCAATAAAGGACAGAAATGGTATGGACCTAACAGAAGCTGAAGATGTTAAGAAGAGGTGATAAGAATACACAGAAGAACTATACAAAAAAGATCTTCATGACCCAGATAACCATGATGGTGTGATCCTCACCTGTAGCCAGACATCCTGGAGTGCGAAGTCAGTGGTCCTTAGGAAGCATCACTACAAACAAAGCTAGTGGAAGTCATGGAATTCCAGCTGAACTATTTCAGATCCTAAAAGATGATGCTGTTAAAGTCCTGCACTCGATACGCCAGCAAACTTGGAAAACTCAGCAGTGGCCACAAGACTAGAAAAGGTGAGTTTTCAGTCCAGTGCCAAAGAATGGTCAAGTTAGTGTTAGTCGCTCAGTCGTGCCCAACTCTTTGTGACCCCATGGACTGCAGTCCACCAGGCTCCTCTGTCCATGAGATTTTCCAGGCAAGGATACTGGAGTGGGTTGCCATTTCCTTCTCCAGGGGATCTTCCCAACCCAGGGATCAAACCCAGGTCTCCTGCACTGCAAGCAGATTCTTTACCGACTGAGCTACAAGAATGCTCAAACTGCTGCACGATTGCACTCATCTCACATGCTAGCAAAGTAATGCTCAAAATTCTCCAGGTGAGGCTTCAACAGTACATGAACTGAGAACTTCCAAATGTTTAAGCTGGATTTAGAAAAGGCAGGGGAACCAGAGATCAAATTGCCAACATCCACTGGATCATAGAAAAAGCAAGAGAATTCCAGAAAAACGTCTGCTTCATTGATTACACCAAAGCCTTTGATTGTGTGGATCACCACAAACTGTGGAACATTCTTAAATAGATGAGAATACCAGACCACCTTACCTGCCTCCTGAGAAATCTGTAGCAGGTCAGGAAGCAGCAGTTAGAACTGAATGTGGAACAATGGACTGGTTCCAAATTGGAAAAGGAGTATGCCAAGGCTGTATATTGTCATCTTACTTACTTAGCTTATATCAGAGTACATCAGGTGAAATGCCAGCCTGGATGAAGCACAAGCTGCAATCAAGATTGCCAGGAGAAATATCAATAACCTCAGATATGCAGATGATACCACCTTTATGGCAGAAAGCAAAGAAGAACTAAAAAGCCTCTTGATCGAAGTGAAAGAAGAGGGTGAAAAAGCTGGCTTAAAATTCCAACATTCAAAAAACTAAGATCATGGCATCTGGTCCTATCACTTCATGGCAAATAGATGGGGAAACAATGGAAGTGGTGAGAGACTTTATTTTCTCCAAAATCACTGCAGATGGTGATTGCAGCCATGAAATTAAAAGATGCTTGCTCCTTGGAAGAAAAGCTATGACAAACCTAGACAGCATATTAAAAAGCAGAGACTACTGACAAAGATCTGTCTAGTCAAAGCTGTGGTTTTTCTGGTAGTCATGTATGGATGTGAAAGTTGGACCATAAAAAAAGCTGAGCTTGGAAGAATTGATGCTTTCAAACTGTGGTGCTGAAGAAGAATCTTGAGAGTCCTTGGACAGGAAGGAAATCAAACCAGTCAATCCTAAAGGAAATCAGTCCTGAATATTCATTGGAAGGACTGATGCTAAAACTGAAGCTCCAATACTTTGGCCACCTAATGTAAAGAACTGACTCATTGGAAAAAAACTCTGGTGCTGGGAAAGATTGAATGCAGGAGGAAAAGGGGACAACAGAGGATGAGATGGTTGGATGGCATCACCAACTCAATGGACATGAGTTTGAGCAAACTCAGGGAAATAGTGAAGGACAGGGAAGCCTGGTGTGCTGCAGTCCATGGGGTCACAAAGAGTCAGACATGACTAAGTGCCTGAACTGACTGCTGTTTTTAAACAAAAAGTAAAGACAAAGGAAAATTTTCTAGGATATAAAATTTCTACCCCCAAAATTGGCTGTTGGGGTTGGGGTGGTGCAGGACCCCAGGACTGGCGAGTGACATCACATACAGAACCACCATCTGTACAACGGTTGCCATTGACAATTCGTCATGGCCTCCAGCTCTGGAGTCCATCCCCCTGAGCCTAACAGTCAAGGGTGATCATCCCCATTGGCCAGGGCACAGGTGAGGGCATGGCATAAGTGAGGGCGGGGCGTAGGTAAAGGTGTGACACAGGTGAGGGCGGGGCACAGGTGAGGTTGAGCCCCTGTGGAATTGAGCGTAGGTGAAGGTGCAGCCCGTCAGTGCCCTTCCCACCCCTCGACTGGAGCCCAGGCCTCCCGGGGGGGCTGGCTCCCCACGCCTGGGGCTCGCCCTGCTGTCTGTCCCATCCGCAGTGCCCTTTGTTAACTCGTGAATTCCACATCCCCCTCTCGGGCATGGCCTCCTGCTGGCCAGGATCGGCTCAGCCCATATGTTCCATGGTTTATATCCGAAAGAACCACAGGAGGTTTTTTATTTTCAAAACAAGAAGTGACAGGCCAGCGCCCCTTCCGGCTGGAAGCCGCTCAGCCCCTCCCAGGCTTCCTTCGCCCACGTGGAGATGCTCCTCACTCCGTAGATGGAGGAGTCTGTCAGAAATCATGGGGAGGGTGGTCCGGAGATAGAACGGGGACAGTGCCTGTAATGGAGAGCAAAGCGGGGGCTGGAGACCCTCCACTGTTTCCCTTCCCTCCCACACATGCAGTTAGGAGATGCACCTTGTCACCCCAGGCAGGGGCCAGAGGGCTGGACGCGGGTCAGACCAAGTGCTGGAGTCCTAACGCTGCTCCTCCATGGTCTGGGGAGCGTGATATTACTGCCCGGTATTGAAGCTCAGCTAAGACCATTCATGTAGAAGCCTGGCATACACTGTAGAGCGCTGTTGAAGGGGAGAGAATGTGGCACCAAGCCAAGGACATTCTTTCCAAGCTCCCTGCCAACACCCCTGCCAATCACAGACTCACAGCCCTTGTTCCCAGAGGCGCTGGACTCTTGGTTGACGGGTGTGGCAGGATCAAGGCAAGCTCACTGACTCCTGCCTGTAACTCAAGCCAGACAGGCCTGGCCCATAGCAGGGACATGGCCCTGCACCTGGACGGCAGCTAGGATCAGGGGGTCCAGTTACAGGAGCAGTGGCACTTCATCCCCAGGCAGGGCCCTCTACTGCAGGATCTGCCTCCTGCCAGTGGCAGCCTGGGGCCTGGCGCTCCCTGGGGCAGGGAAGAGCTCGGCACCAGGACTTCGCTGGGTACTGCTCCAGCTCCGCCCCCCACCTTGAGTTTTCTAGTCCTCCTTTCTTCACCAAACCTCCCTTCTGGGATGAACGTTCCATTCCAGCCTTAGGATTTCTGGAGGCTCCTCACCTGTAACTCCTCATCTTTGACTGTCTTTCCTGAAATCACCAGATGCTGTCTTCATCCCTTTAGATACTGCCCAGGTTCAGATTCACCCCCTTCTCTTCAACAGCTCCGTCCTCCCGCCTCTCCCGGGCTCTGGTGCCCCCTAGGGAGGCGGGCTTCCTAGGAACCATCATTGTCTTCTGTGTGCCAGGCACCTGGGATCCATCATGGACCAAACAGAAGCCCATCCTCAAGAGCCAGCATCCTAGGGCCAGGGGACGATCAGGCACAGAAAGCCAGAAATCTCACAGTATGCGAAAGATGAGAAGTACCAAGTGAGGGCATCAGAAGATGGGGAGCGGAGAAGACAGGTGCTGTTCTCAGAAGATGAGCTGTAGTGAAGAGGTGAGTCTAAACAAAGCAAAGACCTAAAAATGGAAGGAAAACACGCTGCTACTTGGAAGAAAAGCTATGACAAACCTAGACGGTATTAAAAAGCAGAGACATCACTTTATGGACAAAGGTGAATATAGTCAAAGCTACGGTTTTTCCAGTAGTGATGTATGGGTGTGAGAGTTGGACCCTAAAGAAGACTGAACGCTGAAGCATTAATGCTTTCGAATTGTGGTGCTGGAGAAAACTCTGGAGAGCCCCTTGGACACAAGATCAAACTAGTCAATCCTAAAGAAAATCAACCCTGAATATTCATTGGAAAGACTGATGCTGAAGCTCCAATACTTTGACCACCTGATGCAAAGAGCCAACTCATTGGAAAAGACACTGATGCTGGGAAAGATTGAAGGCAGGAGGAAAAGGGGACGACAGAGGATGAGATGATTGGATGGCATCAACTCAATGGACATGAGTTTGAGCAGGCTCTGGGAGATGGTGAAGGGCAGGGAAATCTGGCGTGCTACAGTCCATGGGATCACAAAGAGTCAGACACGACTGAGCGACTGAGCAGCAGCAGCAAAGACCTGAAGGAAGTGAGGTGATGCCCTTGTGGGTCCCTGGGTGGGACGAGCAGGGCGGGGGGTCAGGGAGAGCACCAGATTTGGGGCTTCACCTGAGCACGAAGGGGAGATTTTGGCACCTTTAGGAAGAAGTGTCCATGGTCCAGGAACCTGTTTGCTGTGCACAGGAATCAAGGATGAAGCCGCTCCACCATTTGGAAGGGGGACACAGCATCCAGGCATGAGGCCTCTGTCTCAGGACAACCCCCTTGCTCTGGGAGATGCCTTGGATCCCATGATGTGACCGGAGGAGGCCCCGGGCCCCAGCTGTCCCTGTCTGTGGCCCAGCTGCCTAGCCCCTCCCGACACGGCACCTCCTCCTCCTCGTGTCCCTGAGGAAGCCCCCGCTCCTCCTCTGTCCCTCAAGTCTCGAATTCTTTTTCCAGAAGGAAATCTGTGGAAGCTTCCAGGGGTTCAGCCAGCACCCTCCCCTCCGCCCCGCAACCTCCCTCCCCTGCTGATAGTGACAGGAAGTGTTGGAAGGCCCAGGTCCTTCGTCAGGATCACAGGTGTCCCTAGTTGGGGACAAGGAAGCCATGTGACCGAGAGCAACAACTCGCCTCAGGGTTGAACACCTCCTGGCAGGTCCACATGTGGAGATCGGGGGCCGTGGAGTCAGAACACTCACGTGGGGATGCTTGGACACCCGGACCGTGGGCCAGTGGGGCTTGGAGACCAAAGGGCACAGGAAGTGTGGAGCGCCCCCACGCGCGCGCACTGCCTGCTGGACAGGAGGAGAAAGTGGGCGGAGGGGACACGGACGGGACAGGACTCGGCTCAGAGCTTCCAGGATGCATGCTGGGGCCCCAGGCGGGTGCTGCCCACCTGGCTCCTGGAACCAGCTGTCTTTTAACCACAAACCCATGGGCCTGGCTTCCGACGACTGCCCTCACTGGCTCCCACTTTGGCCATGTCCTGTGTCAGAGCGTCTGCTGCACGCCCACCCCCTCGGGCTGAGTCAGAGCCTCCCTCCCTCCATCCAACCCGCAGACCACGCCTGGCTCCCGCCCAGCTTCCCTGCCCCCACCACGGCCGAGGGGCCAGAACAGATGGCAGTGGTCTGCCTGGCCTGGGTTGCTTCTGAGGTCGATTAAATCAGACGGGTGGTCTCGGGCCAAGCTGAGGGGGGAGCCATGATCCTTGCCACCTTCCTGTGCCGCCCCCACCCCTGCTCCTGGAGCCCCTTCGAGCCCCTCCCCTCCTCAGCACCATCCCCACCCAGTGCCCCCAACTAGCCACCAAGGCGCCTTGTTCCCAAAACACAGGTCACAGAGGGCAGTATTGATTCAGGAAGCTGGCTGCCAGGAAGTAACAATGCCTTTAAAAGAACAGAGTTGAGGCTGGACCTAGTGAAGCACCTTGGGCATGGACGTGAGGCCTTCAAGAGCACGACCCCTAGTGAGAAGGTGGACCTTGGCCTCCCCCTGTCCCAAAGGGCACTTTCTCCTCTGCTTGTAAGTGAAGCTGGCTCTGAGAGGTTGAGCAGAGCCCTGCTCGCCAGCCGTGAGCGGGGCCCGGACAGGCCGCAGTCCAGTTGGACATGGGGAGCCACTTCCTGAGCCTAGCCTCCGCCTGCAGAACGAGGTCCATGCGCTGGGCAGCAAATTGATGAGGCCTCCAGGGTGGGGGCAGAGAGTGTCCCAAAGCCAAGGCCTGGAGGAAGATCCTTCCCTCGGGCCTGAGCCAAGAGGCCCCTGGAGGGGGTTCTCAGCCTGGCCATATTAGCTCTCCAGCATCCCAACAGCCAGGACTCGATGGGGACCCACTCTCTCTGAGCCTTCTGACCAAGACCCTTTGCCTTTCTGTCATCTCATTTCCTTTTTTTTTTTTTTTTAATTTAATTGGAGGCTACTTTACATTGTAGTGGTTTTGCCATACATTGACATGAATCAGCCATGGGTGTACGTGTGTTTCCCATCTCATTTCCTTTCCTCTCCTGCCCCATTCTTAGTTTTTCTTTCCACACGCAACCCCCTGTGCGTGCGTGCCCTGTTGCTCCAGTCATGTCCGACTCTGCCCCCCCGTGCACTGTAGCCCGCCAGGCTCCACGGTCCATGGGGTTCTCCAGGCAGGAATACTGGAGTGGGTAGCCATTTCTTCCTCCAGGGGATCTTCCCAACCTAGAGATCAAACCCGCATCTCTTACGTCTCCTACGTTGGCAGGTGGATGCTTTATCACTAGTGCCACCAGGGAAGCCCTTCAACCCCCCTCCTTTGCCCTCAATCAGAGGACAGGACAGAAGGAAGCAGGCGGGGCACAGCCCTGTTCAGCCACACGGCCAGCCCTCGAGTCAGCGGGTGATGCTCGTCCCTAGCAGCCAGCTCAGCCAAAGACCATCCACGGCGGAGGGACCTCAGCTATTCCCTAAGCTCGTGGAGCAAGTGAGGGAGCCAATCTCTGGCCCCAAAACGCTGACCATGCCCCCAAAGCACTCACTCTCTCATGTCACTTCCTGCTTCTGCTTATTCGTTTCCTTGAGTCTGTTCTCCACCCATCAGGCTCTCTGTGTCCATCTCTGTCTCTCTCTCTGTCTCTGTGTGTCTGTCTGCCCCACCCCACACCACCCACATATGGGACTTTGTGTTGTTGTGAGTGCTCGTGACAAACTGACTTTGTTCGAGCTCTTCTTGTTGGTTGTCTGCTTGAATGACTGTTCCTCCCAAGGAAGATAAAACAATCCGGGTGATCTTGTAATCAGCCCCGTGTAGTGTGAATTCTGCAGGTAACAGCACATGGCGGGCCATCAGGCTGCAGATGAACAACAGTGCGGCTCCTGAGGCTCCAGCCACTCCCTGCATGACTGCCAGCACAAACGGGCCTCCCCAGTTCAGCCACCAGAGTCCCGCAGGGGACATGGATCTGATCCCTGGCCAGGAAACTAAGGTCCCACGTTCTGGGCAGCACAGGCAAAAAAGAAACAACAAAAAGTTATGCTTAAAAAATAACATTAAAAAAACCTAATATCCCAAAGGAAGAATACCAAATGTTTAAGAAGTAAAATAAGTAGTGTTAATTCTGTCTTGGCCAAGGCTCACTGGGCTGGACCAGGTGACCCAGGTGGGCGGGCCCTCTGAGTCAGCCCTTCTGGTCCCCTTCAGGCTGCGATTGACCAGAAGACTTCAAGCCTCTGCCCCGGGATGTTAGGAGTATGGGCAGTTCTGGTGGTTTTCAGGGTGCATCCAGATGGAAGCAGTGGCCAGAGCCCCAGCCCTAAGTGTGTATGGAGGCCTTGTGCCCCTCGCCCACAGAACCCCTGAAACATGGAGCTCCTGGGTGTTCATGCAGGCCACAGGCCCCTGACCCACTGGAAGCTTCCCGTGTGCATGCGTGTGCGTGTCTGTGTCTGTCTCCGTGTCCATGTGTGTCTGTGTCTGAGTCCGTGTTCCGTCCCGGCCTGCTGGCCAGGTCCTAGACACCCGCCCCGTGCAGGCACGTGGGTGGACCTGGCAGCCAGGCCCCTCGGGGAGCAGGGGCAGCTCTCCGCCGTGGTCTATAAGTGACCAGAGCGGCGTCCTCTCTCTCCCCTCCTCCTCCCATCCCTCATCCCGTGTCCCCGCCAGTCCACAAAAAGGACACCTCCCAACTTGCTTTGGGAAAAAAGGAATTTGCTGAGAAATCTACTACCAAAGGAGAATTTTTGGCCTGCGAGCAAATGTCTGGTTGTGCACAATTCCGTCCTTCAGAAGCCCTGTTATTCGTTGTCCTTGTTTGTACCTTGAGAATAAAACACAGGAGCAACGCTCTGACAGTGGAGGGCGGCTGTGGAGGTGGAGTGAAGGTGGAGTTGGCGGCTCTGGGAGCCAGGACCGTCCAGGGGCCAAAGGGCAGGGTGCCTCCCCGGGTGCAGCTCTGGGCTGCCCAGAGCTCGCCTACAGCTAGTCCCCTGCCCCCTAACGAGCCTGTGGTCAGGCCTGTGAGGACAGCTTCCCAGGGCATTAACACTAATGTCCTCAATTGTATGTGGGGCTTTCAAATTTAAAAACCAAGTCCACACTCGTTATCTCATGCCTGTGGCCACAGTCCATACCCGGGGACCAGGAAGCCCTGCCACACGGGGGTACCCAAACGTCGGTCCTCCCTGGAACCTGGAGGGTCACCGCCCCGGGGCTCCTTGGCTCAAACACCTATGGGCCAAAAGCGGCCAGGGGCACAGACAAGGCCTTTCGGCTTCAGCTGGCAGTGCTGGGTAGGTGTGTGCAGTGCCAGCCCCTGGAGGCTGTCTCAGGACACAGAGCTGATTAAAAATGCACGAAATCCACCTTCAAAATCCAGAAGACCTCAGTAATAACGAGTGTGAATTAGTCAGTCACCAGAGATGGTTCTGGGCAGAACACCCAAGAGCCTGGCTGGGTGGGAGCCGGTGGCAGACATGCCCCGCGCCTGCCAGGCTGGGGCCCCCGCGCCTGGCCCTCCTGCCCTCTGCTGCCACTGGGTTGCTCCTGTGTCACCGAGACCTGGAACGCGGGCCTCTTCCTGGGAGACTCATTACAGCTTATCTCTGTCTGCCTTTCTTTAAAGCCAGCTGAACATACCCAATGCTCTCCCTTTATGGTAAGACCGAGCCTCCAGACCATGCTCTCAGCTTCTGTGGCCCCCCTAACGTCCCCACTGCCTCCCCCAACCCCCGGCGTCTCGGAGCCCGGCCCCAGTGCATGTCACCCACCCGTGTCTGCCATGCGCCTTGCCTGCCTGGTCTGCGAGCTGTCAGTGCTGTTGGTGTGATGTTCTGTCCGTGAGCTTTCCTGTGGGTGGCAGTTCACTGTGACCTTGACCGTCTGAAAAGCCACTGGGAGAGAATCAGACCAGAGGGCCAGTTCCTGTTAAACTTCCTAAGGACCTGCTTGTTGGCATCTCCAACCTTAATCTGGTGTGGGGTTTACACGGGACACTGGCCTGCGCCACGGCGAGGCCCCTGGGAAAGAGGAAGGAGAGGTGATGGAGTGGAGGTGGAGAGGCAATGGGTCCCTCCTGATCACCAGCTCCTGGGAGCTCTGATCAAGGCCCCAGCGAGAGGTTAAGGTGGGATCCTCGCCTATGAGGGGCATTAGGACTGGGCCACACACCCGCGTCCCTGAAGCAGGCTGTGTGGCTGGGGCCGCTCCTGCTGCAGGAGTCTTTGACTAAAGTGGCAGAGCAGCCACTTTGAGTGACCTTGAAGTCACCTTGCAACAGCTGTCTCCAAGAGGCTGCAGTGAGACTTCGTACGTGGAACCAGTGTGAGTTTGTAGAAGGACTGGAGTGTGGGTTGATTCCCCAAGCCCCGAAGTGAGCAGATGAGGCACGACCCAGGGTGGCATTCCTTGACAAAGCCATGCCCGTGGCTGGAAGGGCTGACCCTGGGCGTCCTGCCCCTCGCCTGGTCAGTAGAGCATTGGGCACCTGCAGTATTGGGCGCCCGGGACCACTCAGGCCGCAAGCTCGAGTTTGGCTGTTTAACAAGTCAGATGTAGATGCCCCTGCGGCACCCACTTCCCAAGCTCACCGCACAGCTGAGGTTCCATGTGAGCTGGTGCTTTCTTCCTCTCCTCCCGAGCATGGTGGGGCAGGGGAGTGCTGATGACTGAGTTACAAAGCCCTGAGCCTCCTCTGCATCCTCCCTTGGTGGACACAACCTCCTTTTAAGGAGAGAAAGTAGAATTTCAAGTAGGTACACAGATGATAGAATATGCAAAGAGGAAGGGCAACAAAGACTTCAAACCACACAGGCGGGTGGTTTCCCGTATTGGGAGGTGGGCGGCCTGCTGCCAGCTCCTCCCAGCCCTGGAGAGCAGCTTTGGTTCAGAAAGAAGGCTAGGTGAGCCTCTCCCGGGGAGGAGCAGGGTGTGCGTGCAGAACCTGCCCCTCGGGGTGTCCTGTTGTGTTGGAGATGAGCGGAGAGGCCCCTGGAGCAGCTGCAGGGTTAGACACGGGACGCGAGGGCTCCCGTGCTGGTGGGATTTTCATGGGTGTTGTCAGGCTGGATCTGACCTGGAGATGGTTAGAAGTAAAGCCAGAGGAGCTGGGAGTTGAGAAGCGGTGGCCACACAGGGCCCAGCAACAACCCAGAGACGCCTCCAAGCAGGAGGCCTGCGGCAGGAGCAGTAACAGGAAGCCTGAAGGTCCGTTCTCTCCTGGTGTCAAAGGGCTGGGGGCTGCACTAGTGCTGGGGAGCCAGCCAGCTCCCGGGGCCAGCACCCCCAGCTCTCTGTCCTGTGTGGGCAGGAGGGGGTCAGGGGTCTGTCTGTGCTGAGTGCCCCGAGGTCTGGAGGCAGACTGTGACAGGGCAGCCGGTCTTGTCCCTAGACCTGGCCAGGCACCTGCCGGCTCTGGCCCTCGCCCCCTCCAGGACACCCTGAGCAGGGCCCCTTGGTCCTCTCACACCCAGGCCGGACTCATCCAGGGCTCAGTCTTGCTGCCCTGGCCCACCCAGCCCGTGCCCCCAACCCTTCCAGGTCTGCAGCCTGGAAACCAAGGCCCGAGGCGGGTGGAGGGCAGCAGGGGGCCAGCCAGGCCTGGTCCCGGCACCGACACCCCAGGCCAGCCCGCAGCCTGGGCGGGGGTGCTGTGTAAAGTGGGGGAGATGATACCTAGAGTGCCGAGTCTGGGCAGCCAGGGAGCAAGACCCCTCCGTGGGCAGCCCACCAGGACCCCAGAGCCACCTGGCAGAGAGCCGGTCCCACTGGGAATGAAGGACCCTGAGCCGGGCCGGGCAGGAGGGAGGCTGGGGCCCCTGGAGTGGTTCTCAGCCTAGATCTCAAAGCAGATGGAATTCCTACAGAATCACCTGTTCCCCCCACCCCGCCCCGCAAGGAGGTGGGGAAGACTAGGGGTGTGGGGAAGACGATCGGGGCCAGGGCACTGCTGGGCGCTGCCAAGGCCAGGGGCTGGCCCTCCCACCCCTGGGCGCCTGAGAGTCTAGTGCAGCCCACCACCCCGCTCGCCTTTACCCCCACCCCGGGCCGTGCCGAGCAGCCTCGCCCGCCCACCCGCCTGGTAACTGCTGTGTTAACGGCCCCAGAACGCGGAGGAGAACTCTCGCATCTCCATCACCTTCTTCCGCCTCTTCCGGGTCATGCGTCTGGTCAAGCTGCTGAGCCGCGGGGAGGGCATCCGGACACTGCTGTGGACCTTCATCAAGTCCTTCCAGGTAGCCAGCCCTGCCCACCCCGCAGCTCCCCTTGGATGGTGCTCCCAGCTTAGGCATCGTCAGCATTGGGCAGTCACCACCCCCCAGGGGTGGTCCAGCAGGGTCTGCTCTTCACACTGCTTGCAGACTTCACCAGACCCCCCAGGACTTGGTGTCCCCGAGGGGGCTTAGAGCTGCCAACTGCAGGGTTGATCTCTGCTCCCAAGAGTCACTTTCTCCTAAAAGTGGGATAGCTGGCCCTGGCCCTGCCCTCTCTAACGAGTCTCATATACATCTGAGGTTGGAAGAAGCACAGCTGTTAGGTCCCCAAACTTCCTGAAGACACTGGCATAGGGACCCCTGTACCTGAGACTCCTGACTGTGGACTTCCTGAGACAGAGATCCCCAGTATGGGGGTGCCCAGGGACAGGCTCAGGGTGGGTCCTGACCTGAACATGTAGGACTGAAGTTGCAGCCAGAGGAAGAGGCCAGGCTGTCGGGGCACTCCACCCCACCCCCCAGGACAGGTGCCTCCCCACCCCCTCCCGGCCATCTGCTCCTGAGGTCTGAGTGGTCTCAGTGCGGATCAGGCCTGGGCATACCCCAGAGTCCCATAGCCACGGGTGACTACACACTCACCCACCACCGACTTCCTGGACTGGGAAGGGGGCTGAGGTGCAGGCCTGAAGGTGGACGGACACCCCATGGGCCTGAGGCACCACCTGGAGGTGTGCGGGCTTCGTCCATGCCCTGCGAGCCCGAGGCCTCCCCAGGAGGAGGCAGGGACACTGAGCAAGTAAAATGCAGGGACCAGCCACAGGCCAGTGCTGCCCGAGCGTTTTGTGGGCCTTAAGTCAGCCAGACCCCCAGATCCCTGAGGTCACTACTCTTCCTCGCATTTCTCAGGTAAGGACACTGAGGCTCGGAGCGGCTAAGCCTGCCCATCACCCATAGCTGTGCTGGTGGAAGCAGGCTTGGGCCAGGACCTCGCTGTTGTTTAGGGCCCCTTGGTCCTGCCTTTGCTCCACCTGGGGAACAGCTTATAGCTGTGGGGGGACTGGTGGGCATCCCCCCAGCCCTCTGGCTGCATGAGGGCAGGCGGGCAGCAGGAGGGCGTTGTGCCCACTCTAGATTGTTTCTGCCAAGGGGGCATCATGCTGTCTCGAGCTCAGCGCCCAGTTTTCTGGGTCCCCCACCCCAGATCTCAGGTGCCTGAAACCAAGGGGAGGGGAAGGGTCAACACCAGGCTCAGGCTTCCCTCAGTGCCCAGAACGTCTATCTGACTCCTGGAAGCGCCCCCCGAGCCTGGCAGCAGCTGGTGGCTCCAGAGATGCTGCCGCAGGGAGGGGTCCCACCACCGGCCTCACGCATGCGTGTCCCGCAGGCCCTACCCTATGTGGCCCTCCTGATCGTCATGCTGTTTTTCATCTACGCCGTGATCGGGATGCAGGTAGGACGGACTCCCGGCCCCCAGCCCACTTCCCCTGACTCCCCCCTTCTGGGGTCAGAGAGATCACCGGAAGTGGAACTCCTCCCCCCACCCCCATGGTGTCCCGTGGGTGCACAGCTCAGAGACCCGCTCTCCCCATGGCCCACCGGATTCTGCTTCCTATAGAGAGAAACTCCCCCAAGTTACACAATGATTTGTTAATTATTCCTCAATGAAGTTTTCTTTTAAAGAGGAAAAAAAAGGTTGTCTAGAATCTGCAGCCAAAAGAGAGGAAGGCCAGTGAGCCTTGCTCCTGCAAGACAGAGTTGCAGTCTCTGCCTCCACCAGCTCTCCCAGGGCCCCTCCCAAGGCCTGGGGGTGCTGTTCTTGGATGTTTGTCCAAAGTGGAGGGCTGAGATGGGGGCTGGACAAGGCAGCAGGTGCCTGCCCCCACAAGGCCCTCTGAACTTTGTTCAGCTTATGAGCTAGTCTGTCCAGGGTCAGCTGTGACCCCTAAAAAGACCATTGGATGCTGGGTGGGAACCAGGACCCCGGTGTCCATGGCTCGCTGACCCCATCCTCCCCCCTGCCAGGTGTTTGGGAAAATCGCCCTGAATGACACGACAGAGATCAACAGGAACAACAACTTCCAGACCTTCCCCCAGGCCGTGCTGCTCCTCTTCAGGTGGGTTTTCTGACAGCCAAGACCTGATGCAGCCAAATAAATACATATTTTAAAAAGGAAGACAACCTCTTTCATGTACAGATAATGTTCTGGTCTGGGCAGCCTGCCATAACAAATGCCACGGATGGATGGATGGATGGAGAGGCGCGAACAGCAGGTGTTTTTTCCCCACATTTCTGGAGGCTGGAAGTTCAAGGTCAAGGTTACCAATGATTCCTATCCTGATGGGAGCCTCTTTCAGGGCTGCAGACAGTGTCCTGAGGCCTGTGTCCCCGCGCTGTGGAGAGAGAGGAGAGCGTGTCTCTCTCCTGCTCTGATAAATATGCTGCTCCCATCGTGCACCCCCAGCCCCACGACCTGTTCTAAACCTAAGTGCCTGGCAGCACTGCCACACTGATGTTTGGGGCTGCAACACGCAAATTCTGAGGGGACACAAACATTCCATCCGTATCAGGCAGTAGCTAATCCATAAATAGATGAGTTCATACACCATCCCTGTCTCAATACAATAGTGCAAGTTTTATCCCTTGCAATAAGACAAGAAAAGTAAACCAAAGGGTAGGAATTCGAAAAGAAGAAACAAAATTAAATGCCAACGAAATGGATTGCCGAAGACAACGAGAAACAATCCAACTTAAAAATGAGCAGAGAAGTTGAGGATTGCTCCAAAGAAAATATGTGAATGACCAATGAGCACATGAAAGATGTTCAACATCAGGAATCATCAGAGATATGCAAATTAAAACCACAGTGAGACACCACCCCACCCCATCAGGATGGCTACTGTGAGAGCACAAGTCCTGCTGAGGGGGTAGAGATGGTGGGACATCTGTGCGGTACTAGTGCGAATGTAAAATGCCAACAGCCGCCGTGGAGGAACAGTATGATGGTTCCTCAAAATATCAAAAACAGATTAAAAATTCCGTATGACCCAGCAATTCCACGTGTGAGTATATGCTAATACCTAAAAGAATCGAAAGCAGGGTACTGCTCCTGAGGTCTGAGTGGTCTCAGTGCGGATCAGGCCTGGGCATACCCCAGAGTCCCATAGCCACGGGTGACTACACACTCACCCACCACCGACTTCCTGGACTGGGAAGGGGGCTGAGGTGCAGGCCTGAAGGTGGACGGACACCCCATGGGCCTGAGGCACCACCTGGAGGTGTGCGGGCTTCGTCCATGCCCTGCGAGCCCGAGGCCTCCCCAGGAGGAGGCAGGGACACTGAGCAAGTAAAATGCAGGGACCAGCCACAGGCCAGTGCTGCCCGAGCGTTTTGTGGGCCTTAAGTCAGCCAGACCCCCAGATCCCTGAGGTCACTACTCTTCCTCGCATTTCTCAGGTAAGGACACTGAGGCTCGGAGCGGCTAAGCCTGCCCATCACCCATAGCTGTGCTGGTGGAAGCAGGCTTGGGCCAGGACCTCGCTGTTGTTTAGGGCCCCTTGGTCCTGCCTTTGCTCCACCTGGGGAACAGCTTATAGCTGTGGGGGGACTGGTGGGCATCCCCCCAGCCCTCTGGCTGCATGAGGGCAGGCGGGCAGCAGGAGGGCGTTGTGCCCACTCTAGATTGTTTCTGCCAAGGGGGCATCATGCTGTCTCGAGCTCAGCGCCCAGTTTTCTGGGTCCCCCACCCCAGATCTCAGGTGCCTGAAACCAAGGGGAGGGGAAGGGTCAACACCAGGCTCAGGCTTCCCTCAGTGCCCAGAACGTCTATCTGACTCCTGGAAGCGCCCCCCGAGCCTGGCAGCAGCTGGTGGCTCCAGAGATGCTGCCGCAGGGAGGGGTCCCACCACCGGCCTCACGCATGCGTGTCCCGCAGGCCCTACCCTATGTGGCCCTCCTGATCGTCATGCTGTTTTTCATCTACGCCGTGATCGGGATGCAGGTAGGACGGACTCCCGGCCCCCAGCCCACTTCCCCTGACTCCCCCCTTCTGGGGTCAGAGAGATCACCGGAAGTGGAACTCCTCCCCCCACCCCCATGGTGTCCCGTGGGTGCACAGCTCAGAGACCCGCTCTCCCCATGGCCCACCGGATTCTGCTTCCTATAGAGAGAAACTCCCCCAAGTTACACAATGATTTGTTAATTATTCCTCAATGAAGTTTTCTTTTAAAGAGGAAAAAAAAGGTTGTCTAGAATCTGCAGCCAAAAGAGAGGAAGGCCAGTGAGCCTTGCTCCTGCAAGACAGAGTTGCAGTCTCTGCCTCCACCAGCTCTCCCAGGGCCCCTCCCAAGGCCTGGGGGTGCTGTTCTTGGATGTTTGTCCAAAGTGGAGGGCTGAGATGGGGGCTGGACAAGGCAGCAGGTGCCTGCCCCCACAAGGCCCTCTGAACTTTGTTCAGCTTATGAGCTAGTCTGTCCAGGGTCAGCTGTGACCCCTAAAAAGACCATTGGATGCTGGGTGGGAACCAGGACCCCGGTGTCCATGGCTCGCTGACCCCATCCTCCCCCCTGCCAGGTGTTTGGGAAAATCGCCCTGAATGACACGACAGAGATCAACAGGAACAACAACTTCCAGACCTTCCCCCAGGCCGTGCTGCTCCTCTTCAGGTGGGTTTTCTGACAGCCAAGACCTGATGCAGCCAAATAAATACATATTTTAAAAAGGAAGACAACCTCTTTCATGTACAGATAATGTTCTGGTCTGGGCAGCCTGCCATAACAAATGCCACGGATGGATGGATGGATGGAGAGGCGCGAACAGCAGGTGTTTTTTCCCCACATTTCTGGAGGCTGGAAGTTCAAGGTCAAGGTTACCAATGATTCCTATCCTGATGGGAGCCTCTTTCAGGGCTGCAGACAGTGTCCTGAGGCCTGTGTCCCCGCGCTGTGGAGAGAGAGGAGAGCGTGTCTCTCTCCTGCTCTGATAAATATGCTGCTCCCATCGTGCACCCCCAGCCCCACGACCTGTTCTAAACCTAAGTGCCTGGCAGCACTGCCACACTGATGTTTGGGGCTGCAACACGCAAATTCTGAGGGGACACAAACATTCCATCCGTATCAGGCAGTAGCTAATCCATAAATAGATGAGTTCATACACCATCCCTGTCTCAATACAATAGTGCAAGTTTTATCCCTTGCAATAAGACAAGAAAAGTAAACCAAAGGGTAGGAATTCGAAAAGAAGAAACAAAATTAAATGCCAACGAAATGGATTGCCGAAGACAACGAGAAACAATCCAACTTAAAAATGAGCAGAGAAGTTGAGGATTGCTCCAAAGAAAATATGTGAATGACCAATGAGCACATGAAAGATGTTCAACATCAGGAATCATCAGAGATATGCAAATTAAAACCACAGTGAGACACCACCCCACCCCATCAGGATGGCTACTGTGAGAGCACAAGTCCTGCTGAGGGGGTAGAGATGGTGGGACATCTGTGCGGTACTAGTGCGAATGTAAAATGCCAACAGCCGCCGTGGAGGAACAGTATGATGGTTCCTCAAAATATCAAAAACAGATTAAAAATTCCGTATGACCCAGCAATTCCACGTGTGAGTATATGCTAATACCTAAAAGAATCGAAAGCAGGGTATCAGAGATCCCTGCACCCTTATCTTCATGGCAGCAGCCTTCACAGTAGCTACAGCGTGTCAGCAACTGTAGGTCCTTTGAGAGAAGAATGGATGGGCACAATGTGGTTGCAACACAGTGGAACGTGATTCAGCCTTAAAAAGGAAGTTCTGACTCCTACTATGACATAAACAAACCTTGAGGCCATGATGTTCAGTGAAACGAATCATAAAAGGCCAGGTTTCCTGTACGATTCCACTTACGGGAAGCACTTGGTCAAAATCATTGTTGTTGTTCAGTTGCTCAGTCATGTCGGATTCATGTCGACCTCATGGACTGCAGCATGCCAGGCCTCCCTGCCCTTCACCATCTCCCAGAGCTTGCTCAAACTCCTGTCCCTTGAGTCAGTGACGGCATCCAACCATCTCACCCTCTGCCCTCCCCTTCTCCTCCTGCCCTCAATCCCTCCCAGCATCAGGGTCTTTTCCAGTGAGTCAGTTCTTCACATCAGATGGCCAAAGTATTGGAGTTTCAGCTTCAGCATCAGTCCTTCCAAAAAACACCCAGGACTAATCTCCTTTAGAGTGGACTGGTTGGATTTCCTTGCTATCCAAGGGACTCTTCAAGAGTCTTCTCCAACACCAAAGTTCAAAAGCATCACTTATTCGGCACTAAGCCTTCTTTACGGTCCAACTCTCACATCCGTACATGACCGCTGGAAAACCGTAGCTGCTTTGACTATATGGACCTTTGTTGGCAAAGTAATGTCTCTGCTTTTTAATACGCTGTCTAGGTTTGTCATAGCTATTCTTCCAAGGAGCAAGCATCTTTTAATTTCATGGCTGCAGTCACCATCTGCAGTGATTTTGGAGCTGAAGAAAATAAAATCTTGTCAGTGCTTCCAATTTTCCCCTTCTATTTGTCATGAAGTGATGGGACCGGATGCCATGATCTTCGTTTTTTCAACGTTGAGTTTTAAGCCAGCTTTTTCTTGCTCCTCTTTTACCCTTATTGAGAGGCTCTTTAGTTCCTCTTGGCTTTCTGTCGTTAGAGTGATATCACCTGCATATCTGAGGTTGTTGATGTTTCTCCCTGAAATCTTGATTCCAGCTTGTGATTCATCGAGCCTGGCATTTCATGTGATATACTCTGCATATAAGTTAAATAAGCAGGGTGACAATATACACACTTGACATACTCCTTTCCCAGTTTTGAACCAGTCCATTGTTCCATGTCTGATTCCAACTGTTGCTTCTTGCCCTGCATACAGGTTTCTCAGGAGGCAGGTCAGGTGGTCTGGTATTCCCATCTCTTTAAGAATTTTCCAGTTTGTTGTGATCCACACAGTCAAAGGCTTTAGCATACTCAATGAAGCAGAAGTAGATATTTTCTGGAATTCCCTTGCTTTTTCACTTTTTCCCAGCACAACCAATAATAAATAAGTAAAAACAAATTTTTTTATTTGGTTACCTGGACAGAAGAAGATAAAACATATTTCTATCTCCTATAGAACCCCAAAATAAATTTCATAGTAAGAGTTATTATGAAATTATTATGAAAAGCAAAATTTGGATTTTTTAGAACATATAGAAGGATATTTTTATGACCTAGAATACAGCAGGATTTTTCAGACATGATGCAAAAAAGCACAAAACTAAAGAAAAATTACAATTTGACCACACTGAAATTTAAAACTTCTGTTCTTTATAATACACCATCAGTGGAACTGGGAACAAGCCACAGAATGGAAGACATTGGTTGCGAGGAGTGTAAGTAACAGAAGACTCATATAAAGAACGTATGAAGATGCCGCAGATGAACAGGAAGACAGCCCGGGAGGCAGACCGCAAACACCAGCCAATCAGCAGATGAAATAAGATTTTTCATCATTTTAAAACCAAATTAAAACAGCAGTGCATTATCATTTCACACCCATCACATGAAATTCACTAATACCAAGAGCTGACACACCTAAACTCAGAAACTGAATAGAAGAGGGGGGAATGGAGTGGCAGGGGTGGGGGGAGCGGTGGACGGACTGGGGAGGGGCTAGTAAAAGGGCTCAAACTCTCAGCCGTCAGATGAGCGAGGTCTGAGGTCTAAGCTGTAAAATGGTGAGTGTAGTTGATGACATGGATCGTATCACTGAGACTTGCTAAGACAGTAGAATGTAAATGTTCTCACCAAAAATATAGGATAAAGCTGTGAGGGGATGGGTGTGTTATCAGGTGGGAGGAGCCCTTTCCAGCGGGCACACACCTCAGATCGTTGTGGTCTACACTCCAGCTCAAAGTCTTGTTTGTCAGTCACGCCCCAGTGGAGCTGAGGAAAGAGCTGGCACATCTGTAGAGCAGTGGTATCTCTCCTGCCTGATGCCAGAGCCTGAATTGGATGGACGCTTGGAAAACAAGCAGGGTCAAGCACAGGGAGGACCCACCTGCTGTCCACTGGCGAGTCCACCTGGAAGCCGGCTTCCATGAAGGCCCTGCGCGGTGGCTGCAGGCTCCCTGGTGACAGCGTAGAAAGGGAAAGCCTTCTCAGGCGGTGGGCTCTAATGGAATATAGAGCACCTGCTACACAGGGTGAACGAGCCAGAACTAAAATGTGTCCAAATGGCTAAATCTCAACACTTAACAGGAATTGCAGAAAAAGGGACTTTGCAGAAAAGATGGAATCTGTTACCCTTCCCATAAAACCTTCAGGCATGGAGACAGTGTTGTGTGTGTATATTCTGTGGCTATGCCAGCACTGGGGGCCTGAAAACCCCAGACCCAATTCAGTGGTTCCCCCAGGAGGACAGCTGTGTGAGCCGCTCTGGGCATGGTCTCTCGCAGGTGTGCCACTGGGGAGGCCTGGCAGGACATCATGCTGGCCTGCATGCCTGGCAAGAAGTGCGCCCCCGAGTCAGAGCCGGGCAACAGCACGGAGGGGGAGACGCCCTGTGGCAGCAGCTTCGCCGTCTTCTACTTCATCAGCTTCTACATGCTCTGCGCCTTCCTGGTAAGCCGGATGGGGACGGCGGCCTTGCGTGCTGGGCGTGCGGTCCAGGCTGGGCTGGAAAGCCTGCGTCCCTGGAACGGTCCAACAAGCTGGGAGGGGCAGGAGCTGGGCCAGGTGAGCTCAGCCACCCCCTTCTCGTCTGTTCGTGGCTCCTGCCTTCATCCCCAAGGACAGGAGGCCGCTTCAGCATCTCTGGCACTTTGATGAGGAGCGAGGGAAGGGGGGCGGACAGTCTCCCCTGTCCTTGGCAGCCCCACCTTGGCAGCTGGGTGTAAGGGAAACTGCCAGCCCACAGTGGGGTTCATGCCACATAACTGAGGGGAGCTGGTCAGGTCCTCAGTCAAGAGAGCCAAGTCCTGGAGGCCAGCGTGCCACATGGTGCCACATGGCTGGCCTTCAGGAGCGCCAGCCTCCGAGCACGTGGCCCTGACAGCCACACATGCAGGATGGGCCACTGAGGCAGCTCTCTGTGCCCGTCCTCTGCAGATCATCAACCTCTTCGTAGCCGTCATCATGGACAACTTTGACTACCTGACGAGGGACTGGTCTATCCTGGGTCCCCACCACCTGGACGAATTTAAGAGAATTTGGGCAGAGTATGACCCTGAAGCCAAGTGAGTGCCCAGAGGGAAACCCGAGCCCCCAACCTGAGAGAGGGTTGAGTGACCACATGTGGGAAAGAGAGTCGAGACGGGTTAGCACTGGGCGGACCCACTGCAAATCCTGACCTGCACAGGACGCCAGGGTCAAGGGTCAAGAGCAGCAATAGGAAGCCTTAGGCTGAGTCAAGACCATGTCTGCTCTTTTCCATTGAACAGGCAGATGGTCATGATGTTGGAGCAACCAGTATGTACTTGAGTCAGGACGTCTGGGCCAGGCGGGGCCTGGCTGTATCCCTGCCACTGGTCCATCAGTCCAGGCATCATGCTTGGTTGACTCTCAGGAAAGTGTCAGATGGTTAGATGGTCAGATGGTTAATTGATGGAATCAGCAGTAAATACCGAGAATTTCATTGCCTGCTAAAATCCTTCCACCTTTCATTGCCTACCGAAATACAGCACTGATGGAAAATTGCTCCTTAGAAATCTAAACATGTAGATTGGTTTTTGAGTTTTACCACCCAGTTCTACAGCTCGGCACCAGTTTGATCACTAGGGTCCAGCTGTGGAGAGTTCCTCCCACAGGAGACCCCACCCTTGGGCACAGGAGTCCTGGGCTGCCGGCCTAGACCTTCCTCCTGACCTTCCCTCCTCTCCTGCCTCTACCAGGGGACGCATCAAACACTTGGATGTGGTGACCCTGCTCCGACGGATTCAGCCCCCCCTGGGTTTTGGGAAGCTGTGCCCTCACCGCGTGGCTTGCAAGGTAAGAGATGGCCTGGGCTCATGGGAGACACAGCCTGGGGGGCGAGACACCTCCGGGCACTGCGGGCAGGCAGTGCACCTCTGCGGGGGTGAGGGTAGTCTTCAGGAGCCTAAAGAAAGGATTGAGCCAAAACAGGCACTGGGGCTCCTTCCTGCGGCATATATGTCCTCAGACAGTAAAGGAACCACGGAGTGACATGCACACACGTTTTGAGGCTCCCCCCACCCCACTCCCACATCCTCCTGCCTCGGAGGCACCTCAGGGGTTCCACAGGCGGGTCCTTCGAGAACCAGCGGCTGTGCTGACTGCTGCGCCCCCTCCCCAGCGCCTGGTCTCCATGAACATGCCCCTGAACAGCGACGGGACAGTCATGTTCAACGCCACGCTGTTTGCTCTGGTCCGGACAGCCCTGAGGATCAAGACGGAAGGTAAGGTCATGGGGGTGGCCAGGAGCCCTAGTGGGCCAGCCAGAGCCGAGCTCGGCGCCTGCGGGGTCCCGGGGCCCCCTGCCCTTGGGCTGTCAGAGCTGTAGCCCAGCGTGATCCTCCCCACCCCCCTGCCCCGGGGACATCAGCGGGACCAGGCCTCTTCAGGCAGCCTCTGTTACTTGAGTGGCCTCCTTGCCTGTAACTTTTAGAGATTCTCCCAGTGACCCCTCGGGTGAAGCTCAAATGGCAGGAGGTGAGCGCTTCCTGAAGCGGGCTGAGCCCTTGCATCGTGGGGCTTTACCGGCTGCAGGTGGATCTCAGATGTCCAGCTCTCCTTGCAGGGTAAACCCTTGTGTCGTCAGGAAGGGGTCACAGTGGACGTGACCTTGGTCCAGATCAGCACAGGCCCGCCCACATACAGGCACAGCCAGCCAGCAGGGGGGGTCAGAGCCCCCTGCACTTGTTCAGGGCCGTGCCACTTGAGGCAAGAACCGTCTTCTGGTTTGTACCACAGCAGCCCATGGCCGGGAGCGGCTGGGCTGGGCTGTGCTGACCCGCCACCTTCGTGGCCGATTGGTGTCAGAACTGCTCTGGGAGGGCGGAGGTGCACCCAGGAAGCTGCAGCGGCTCCCAGCCTCCTGCAGCAACTCTTGGAGCTGGGGCATGCTTGAGATGGAGTCCCAGCACCTGCCCTGAATGCCAAGTCTGCATCCTGTGCCAGCCGCGTGCGTGGTCACCTGAGCAAAGTCTGAAACCCAGCGACACAGTCACTAGAGAAAACCCGGAGGTGTCGTTTTTCCCTTCAGACCTTTGGATCTGAGGCTCAGGCTGCCCATCCCATCTCCCAGAGGAGCCCTGGACAGGAGGACAAGGGGGCTAGACCGTGATGACACACGCCGCTCTCTCCACCTCAGTTTCTTTGTGAAACAAGAAGGCAGTGACATGTGGCATTCAGTTCAGTGGACAAGCCAAGAGGCGCCTTCCCTCGGCTAAATCCTCCTGCAAAATGACAGAAATATCCAGGATGAAGAACAAGAATCCAGGATGAAGAATCAAGACCCATGTCAAAATTACGAGCTAATGTTAAAAAAAAAAAAAACAGTAGTTCAAGTTTGGCTGCTCAATAAAAAGAAACTCAGGCTGAAGAGTGGCTAAGGCCACAAGTCAAGCTGGAATAGGCATGAACAGGCCTATTTCTGCCAACAAAAGACTGGAATGGACATGGTTGGGTGTACATGCGTGTGTGACCAGGAGGGCTAGGAAGGAAGCCCGCTGACACGTGAGCTGTGGTTGCCACAAGCCCTGGAGCCAGCCACGACTTCTGTTCACTACTTTCACCTTCTTCCCTTTCCCACACTTTCCGCAGTGACTGTGATTACAATTCTGTCCAAGAGGGAAGGTTTGTTTTTCCAAGGAGGGAAGAAATGAAGACTCCTGGAAGGAGCATGCTGTGGTCCTGAAGGCTTGATATAAAGTGAGGACGTACATTTTCATCCTATGGAAGAAGGAGATACACCGATGCCTGAAGCCCAGAGTCAGCATCATCAAGATAGCCGTCAGACTGAAGCAGGTCCCAGCCGAAGAGGCAGACACACACAGCCCGTCCCAAGGAACGCACTCCTGAGACCAAGAGAGAAGCTGGCCGCATGGAAGCTAGTCAAGCCAGGAATTAAAGGAAATTCACCCACCAGCAAAGCGCTGGCATCTCAGCCCATCCTGCTCTCCCACTGCCGAGTCCCGTGTCACCCCGGCCACTGTGGGCGCCCGCTCAGAAGATCTGGAGTCCAGCCATGGGGCAGAGACTTCTCCGCTCAGGGGCCTCCAGGCCAAAATCAGCCTGTTGACCAGGATGGGTCCGCGTCCCGGGGCGAGGGGGAGAGTCCCCTTCCAGCCCACTCAGGCTGTCGGCAGACTCACTCCCCGCCGACCGGGACCGGCCTGGCTAGGCCCCTACAGCCCCGAGCTCCACGCCGCCGGGGGGCTCCCTTGTCTGTGGCCCACTTCACACATGATTTTTGTTTGTTTTTTTGTTGTGTGCTGTTTTTTGTCGAGGCCTAAGTGACATATAACATTACGTGAACAAGGTGAACAATATAATGATCCTGTTATTTATGTCGCAAAACAACCACCACACATCTAGACAACACTCTTCACCCCACAAGGTTACAACGTTTTTCTTGTGACGAGGACTTTTAAGATCCGCCCAAAGCAGCTTGCAGATACACAACACTGTATTGCCGCAGTCCTCTTGCTGTGCTTGACATCCCCAGGATGTGTTTGTTTTATAGCTGGGAGTTTGCACCCGAGAGCGCCCCCCTTGAGAAGGGCTCCTGGGGTGAGCCCAGGCCCCCTGCACAAGCCCCCTGTCCTCAGGGCCCGTGTACGTATCACATCACCTGGTCGCAGGGTGAGACCCCGTGTTCACCGTCCTGGCGCTGCGCAGGGCCTGTGCACTGGTGGTGGTGGGAGGGAGCCGGGGGTGTGCAAGCCCCAGCCAGCCTCCCAGTGCCCTCTCACAGCTGCAGGTCTCAGCTCTCTGAGCCCAGGACTGGAAGTGCGGCCAGTGGAGAGAGTAGACCCCTAGGGGCCCCTGATCTCAGGACCCCATCTCCTGGTTTCTGCCCCACACAAGGTTTTGCTGCCTCCCCAGAAGGAGACCCAATAGAGGCCTTTAACTCAGAGGCCCCCGGGTATGGACACTCCCGCGGGTCTGCAGGGAGACCACTCTTCCTCGCAGTGGCCCTCCTGGCAGGTGGCCATTGGGCTCAGTCTGGCCCTGGCAGCCCCCAAGAGAAACCACGCCTGGGGTGCAGGGTCACCCTGGCCGCTGAGCAGCAGGTGGGGGGCAGGGGAGAGCTGGCCAAGAGGGCACAGAGGTGGGCCACAGGAACCTGCAGAGGAAGAGACAGAACCCACGTTCAGGGCCGCTGGGCAGAGCCCTCGGGCAGCCATGTGGGCTCCCGCACAGGGACCAGCCCAGCCCACCAGAGGCCCAGGGGACAGCTGCCAGTCAGCCTGCGTCCCCCCTCAGGGAACCTGGAACAGGCCAATGAGGAGCTGCGGGCCATCATCAAGAAGATCTGGAAACGGACCAGCATGAAGCTGCTGGACCAAGTGGTGCCGCCAGCAGGAGGTGAGTACCCGCCCCCCATCCCTGGGCACGTGCAGGTCCCACGTTCAGCCTGTGCGAGACCTGCCTGTTCCGACTGGAGCCTGGTCCTAGCCTGAGGTCACTGGGGAGGCCAGGCAGGCCCCTGTATGCCTGCAGGTTTGGGAGAACATCAAGAAGACTGCAAGGTAGGGGCTTTCCCATAACCCACCCGGCTGGGAGCTGTGGGAGTGACGGGGACCTGGGGGAAGAGCCCCCAGGACCCCCTCTTTTGTTACTCCTGAGGGGGGTTATGAGCCCCCAGGACCCCTTTTTTGTTCCTCCTTGACAACCCTATCTGTCTTGCGTATACAATTACTAAAATACAACTCTTTAATACAAAATATATTGTTGGATTGGCTAAAAATTTCATCCAGATTTTTCTGTAAGATGCTCCTTCAGAAAAGCCCAAGCAAACTTTCTGGCCGACTCAATATAATCAAAGTTTTGCAATGAATAAATGCTTAGGGGCAACTGTGCCCAAAGCTGTGGGCACCTGGAGCTTCAGGACCACAGAACAGTCAGTTACCAAGCTCAATTAGGTTTAAAAAGCAAGGTGGGAAATCACTGTGATGATACGCTAATTTTTCTGTGAGAAAGGAGAGGACACTAATACATCTGGGGCTTCCCTGGTGCCTCAGCAGTGAAGACTCTCCTTGCAGTGTAATTGCTGCAGGAGACCCAGGTTCGATCCCTGGGTGGGAAGATCCCTGGAGAAGGGAATGGTTACCCACTCCAGCATTCTTACCTGGAGAGTCCCATGGACAGAGGAGCCGGGTGGGCCACAGTCCCTGGGGTCACACAGAGTCAGACACGACTGAGCGACTGAGCACGCATGCAAGAATATGTTTGCTGACTTGAGAAAGTATTTGCATAAAGAATCTCTGGGAAGATACTCAGGAAATGAGTGAGAAAGGTTATCTGAAAGGAAACGGGAGTGGGATACCCTTCACCGTACACAGGTCTTTTTGTATATTTTTGTCTTTTTCAACCATGTGCGTAGAGAGTATCTTCTCAAAAAAATTAAAATTGATCGCTTCTCAACCTTTTGTCTAAGATCAAGTGTTGTATCTGTTCTTATCAGTTTAAAAAGGTTAAACTGAGAAAACCTAAGAAGCTGAGGACTCCCAGACAGGGTCCAAGCCCCCATTTACCTCCAACCCTGTCCTCCCTTTGCTTTCAGATGACGAGGTCACAGTGGGCAAGTTTTACGCTACTTTCCTGATCCAAGAGTATTTCCGGAAGTTCAAGAAGCGCAAAGAGCAAGGCCTGGTGGGCAAGCCCTCCCAGAGGAACGCCCTGTCCCTGCAGGTGAGGGGCCCTTGCCCCTGGGGACCTCCTCCCACCTCTGCCAGGTTCCAAGCTCCCACGGGTCCCTTCCTGAAAGTCCGAGCCTGCAGGGGGACCCTCCCCTCCCGCCCTGCCTCCTGCACTCACTGCCCTCTGTAGTCCTGGACTCTCAGCCCCCCCTGAGCTCAGGGAGTAGGGGGAAGGGCTGGGGGTCTACTGATGCCTCTGAGACTGCCCCCCAGAATGCCTGTGCCCCAGGTAAACCCCCGGAGCTGGCCTCCTTGGGGAGAAGCAGAGGGAAAGGTGGGTGGTGGGTCGGGTGGGCGCCTGGGCCCTCACGCCCTGTCCCCTCGGCCCAGGCTGGCCTGCGCACCCTGCACGACCTGGGGCCCGAGATCCGCCGGGCCATCTCTGGGGACCTAACCGCCGAGGAGGAGCTGGACAAGGCCATGAAGGAGGCTGTGTCTGCAGCCTCAGAAGATGACATCTTCAGGGTAGGTGGGCACCCCGGCCGCAGCCTACAGCCTCCGTAACCCGGGTTTGGGGCAGGAGGGTGAGTGTCCTGAACCCGAGAAGAACCAGCCCTGTGCCCCCAGCTCTCCCACTCCTCTCCCCACCCCACCCCTGCCACCCCCCTCAGCTCTCATAGCCCTTCTCAAGCTCACAGAGCATCACTGGGCCTTGGAGAAGCAGGAAGCCATTTTCCTAAGGAAGTGCTTCTGAGGAGACGCTTCTTCATTACACATTGCAAAGTGGTGGGCTTGGAGCCACGTTTAAGCCACAGGCCTGTTTTGTCTGCCAACCTTTGAACGCATGGCTCATTCAAAAAATCTAGACTTCCAGCCTCTCTCGCAAAAATCAGAAGACGTGTGGTATCAGGCAGCAGACGCCTGGAAGCCAGTGGCGATCTGGACTTGGACCATGAGGTCTCCAATCCCAAGCGTCCCCTCCAGCCCTCTACCTTGCTGGATACCGAGGCTGTCAACAGTACTAACCATGAAAACTAGAGCCCTCTGGGATTCTTTGGCCCTTGTGCCCAGATCTCTTCACGAACCCCAAGGCACTTGGCTAAAAATCCTACAGCAAGTGAGACGCTGCCGCCCAGATCTGAGACAGAGCTGCTCACCCTGCCCTCGCAGCCCTGCCAGGCTCCCAGGTAGCAGGAACACGGGGTGAGAGGGGCCCGGCCCGTGAGGGTCCTGTCCTTGCCATCCTTCTCCCCCTCACCGTGAAACGTGCCTCACTGAATGGCGCAGGGACACACTAGCATGTCAGCGTGATCCGAGAGGCCCCAGCCTGGCAGAGGCTCCTTGCCCAGGCCAGGGAGAGAAGCTGGGAGACACGGGCTCCGAACCTGGAATCCAGGGCTCTCCGGGGAGGAAGTACAGTACACCCACTGTCCTTCCTGTGGTGACTCTCAGGACTGCTCGGCCAGCGCAGTGTCCAGCTCACTGAGCCAGCCGGGTCCTTGTCTGCCAATCCTCTTGGCACCTTCTGGCCCCTTGCTCTGCCCCTCAGCCCCCACGAGTCTGCCTGCCCCAGGGAGGGGTCTCCATTCCAGACAGTCACTGCGCCTGCCCCCCATCCCATTGGTCCCGGAAGGAGGTCCTGTCACCCCTCCACCTGTTGTTCCCCCAGGGGCCTCAGGGGACTGCCTGGGCCCTTCCAAGCTGCCAGGCCCGCAGGCGAGCGGCCCGGTCAGCTGGGTGCTGCCCGGTGCGGTTGAGCTCCCTCCCTCCCCTGCGGGCCAGCCCTTCACCCACCGTCCTATCTCTGTTTCTCCTCCTGCAGAGGGCCGGTGGCCTGTTCGGCAACCACGTGGGCTACTACCCCAGTGACGGCCGGGGCGCCTTCCCCCAGACCTTCACCACCCAGCGCCCCCTGCACATCAGCAAGGCAGGCAACAGCCAGGGGGACACCGAGTCCCCCTCCCACGAGAAGCTGGTGGACTCCACCTTCACCCCCAGCAGCTACTCATCCACAGGCTCCAACGCCAACATCAACAACGCCAACAACACCGCCCTGGGCCGCTGCCCCCGCCCTGCTGTCCACTCCGGTGCTGTCAGCACCTTGGAGGCCCACGGGCCCCCCTTGTCCCCTGCCATCCGGGTGCAGGAGGCCTCATGGAGGCACAGCAACCAGAGGTAAGCTGGGGGCACGGAGGGGCTCGGGGAGGAGCGTTTGGCCGGCAGACCCACCTCTTGGCCCTCAAGCTGGGGTGGACCACTGCTGCTGCCGGGACCCGGGCCAGAGGGCAGGGGGATGCTCAGGGAGGCACCGTGGCCCCACTGGCCAGCACGTGTCCTGAGGTGCCCACCTCTAGATGGGGCAGAGGAGCCCTGGCCCAACCCCTGAGATGTTTGTGTCCTGGAGACACAGCAGTCTCCGCCCCCCGGGCCCTTCTCAAGTCTCTGCCCAAATCTGGCCTTGGGGCCAACTGGAACAGGACGGGGCCCCCTTCTTCTAGAGCCAGGAGGCCCTTTGATGGGGTGCTTGCCTGCTCTGCCCCAGCCTGGGGTGATTCCTGGTCATCCTGCCAGCATCTCCAGCCCCTGGCCTTTCTCTCCTTCCACTCTCTGCTCCCCGGTGAGCCAGGACCCCTAGCTGGGATGTGCTGGGCTGGTGGTACCCACCCCACGCTCTGGGCCTCGGGCAGCATTTACATTGGCGGCTCTGGGTTCCACAGCCGGGGGATCTGGCTGCTTCACCCGAGCAGGACAGCGGTGCCAGCAGGAGCTCGGGCCCAAAAGTGACCTCTAACCCCCAATCTGTGTCCTGAGCAGCCTTCGTCCCTTCCAGAAGTAGGCCTCCCGCCTTGGTGTTCGTGACCCCTTCCCCACCACCCTGCGTTAGCCAAGGCCCCAGCCCTGGGCCATGTCCCTCCCCTCACAGCTCAGGGCTGAGTGGGGCTGGGGCCAGCTCTGCCCCCAGGGGGTGCTGCCCGCCTGCTGTGATCCTCCACCCCCAGCTCACCCCATGTGCCCCACCACGCCCTCCCCCTCCTGTTCACGCCAGCGAGAGCCTTCCCGTGTCATGTGTCCTTCACCTGGGGGAGGGCACCCCCTCCAGGGGAGGTGAGGGCCTCTCCTGAGAACCGCCCGGATCCTCCCTGAGTGGCTGATGGGCCCCGGGTCAGAGCTGGACAATGACCCGCACTCAGTTCTGAGAAGATGAGCTGAGATGACTCCCAGATTCCCTGTGAGTCTGAGCATAAAGGGACCCCAACTCTCAGGACCTTTAGGGAGAAAGATGGATGCAGATGGGAAAGGGGGACCGGAGACCAGAGCTAAAGACCACATGACCAAATGAACAGAAGCCCAGGGCCCAGGGGAGAGCTCAGCCCAGGGCACATTCTGGCGTGAAGGGTCTCAGCTCAGGGGACTCAGGCTCACGCCCCTCTGCTCAGAGGAGCAAGCCCCTGTGTGAGGCCTCTTCTCTGTGCTTGGCTCTAAGAATCAACACCCAGCTCAAGGCATGTCAGCTATGACCCCAGGAAGCCCCTGCAAGTGCCCGCAGGCCCCACTGTCTACAGCAGCAGGAGGGACAGCCCCCTCCCCCCCCCCAGCCCTTGTTTAGGATCTCACCACCCCACCTTCCAAAGCACCACCTCATGGGCTGCTTCGTTTGTCACAACCGAAGCCACACAGACAGACAGTTGTACTGGTGGGGATGCTGAGGCATGGGTGGGCAACGTGACTTGTGCCAGCGGAAACTGACCAGCTTAGAACTCAGATCTCCTTGGATCCTAATCCCGAGGCCCCTCCCCTGCACGGAACCCTAACGGGAACACTCCTGGGTCCGTCAGTGGTGGTGGTGGTCCCTACCTGCTGGGGGAGGGGAGGGGCTGGCAGCGGCCAACAATTGTCTCCATGCTGGACACTTTAGGTGCCCCTCCCGGGACAGCCCAATAGCCATGCTGTGTCAGGAAGAGGCCCCTGGGGACGAGACCTGTGCCGTGCGCGTGGACGAGGACGCGGAGCACAGCAGCGAGCCCAGCCTGGTCTCCACGGAGATGTAAGCTTGTCCCTCCCTGGGGAGGGGCCCCCAACTCCTCCTCCGGCAGCTGCAAAGAGGAAGGAAGCCCCCCACTCTGGTTAGCTTGACGCTTGCTTGAGAAATGATGCTTCCAGGGAAATATCTAAATGTTGTTTCCCTAAGCTTTTTTGACTGTGACCAGACATCGTAAATATAGTTTACAGTGAAGCTCAATAGATACACACGTGCATACCTTGACTGGCTCAGATGGTAAAGAATCTGCCTGCCATGCAGTAGACCCAGGTTTGACCCCTGGGTCAGGAAGATCCCCTGGAGAAGGGAATGGCAGCCCACTCTAATATTCGTGCCTAGAGATTCCCATGGACAGGGGAGCCTGGGGGGCTACAGTCCATGGGGTCGCAAAGAGTCTAACACAACTGAGCTTAGGACTGTTCCTGAAACTGCATATAATAAAGCTGACAGCAGAGGGCGCCGTTGGCAGCCGTAGCTGAGAACTCCACCAGAGCCAGTTAAAGGGAAGGGTTTTTAAACTGCAGGTCCAGACCTGTGAGGGGGCTGTGACGTTTGCTTAGTCAGTTACAATCGGCACTCTTAAAGCACAGGACGGGGCAGGACAGCAGGAAGTAGCATGGCCAGCCTCACAAAGGCAGCACTGTTTTGTGAAGATTTGTTGCCAAGTCTCATAACTACAAATAACCTGTGACTATTCACCAAGCTGAAGCCCTGTTAGACGCTTTCCTGAGAGAAACGCTTCATCACGAGGAACTGCCAGCCCTTCTGGCTTCTGACATTCCGAGGAGGGATTAATGCGTGGCCACTCACCATCCTCTGTGCCCTCTGCACACGCTCGGTGCTCACAGGCCACTGCCCGGCGTGGATGAGCCGGCCCCGGCAGCCAGTGAGGGGTTATGAGAGGGTCTCGGGGAGGAAGGCAGAGGAGACTGCCTGCCTAGCTGCTCACCCGGCGGCGCAGACAGCAGGGCACAGACATTCAGAGGAGCTAAGGGTCAAACAGAAGCTGGGTCCGCAAGAGTGGGGACGACCTGAACAGTAAGACAGTGTCACAGGAGGGGGGCCAAGCTGGCAGTAAGAGGGACGTCTGGTGGGTTTTACGCAGCACCTTCCTGGCTCGTGGTCAGCACCGCCGGAGGACAGCCGCTGCCCTGAGGGACCGGGGGCAGCCTCGCTGGCGGCAGGAAGGGCTGAGTGCCGAGGCAGCCCCACTAGGGCCTGTGCAGTCAGCCTCGGGCCTGCAGCGGCTGCTTTCAGGGAAGCGCCCGGGCCCGGGCGCAGTGGATGCAGGCTCGGGGCCTGGGGGTCCGAGTCCAGCCCTCCATGCGGCCATCATGCGCCCCAGGCCAGGAGGAGCCTTTCCCACGAGTTCCCCTCAGAAAGTCCAGGAGCCACTGGCTGACTAGACACCCCCACCACCTGTCACCAATGACCACAGGCCTGTGCTCCCGCTGAGCACGGGTGGGCAGGCCGGGAGAGGGTGGGGAGGCCCGCGCTTGGGCCCTCCCTGGGAGGGGCTGCGCAGGCAGCGTCCACCCGCGAGCACGGAGGAGCCCGGGCCGTTCCAGAGAGGAGCTGTGCACCGAGAACTGTGTCCAGCTTTCTCAACAGCGGTGACCAGCCGTGCACACCTGCCAGCACCGGAGGCGTGGGGGGCACGCAGGGCACAGGCCAGAGGAGCCGGAGCGTCACTGCCCCGTGGCCTGAAGAAAGCAGCGTCGGGGTCCCCTCACTAAGGGGGAATCCGAAGTCCTGGGGTGACAGTCTCAAGTCCTCTGTTCCAGGCTCTCCTACCAGGATGACGAGAATCGGCAGCTGACTCCCCCCGAGGAGGACAGGAGGGACGTCCGTCTGTCCCCAAAGAGGGGCTTCCTGCGCTCCGCCTCCCTAGGTAACCCCATCCCCTCCCGCCTCCCTGGGCAACCCCACCCCCTTCTCTAGAGGCAGTCAGCCCCTCCCCAGTGATGACAAGGCACACAAGGGTGACCAAGGAATGTCAAGGCCTGGCTGCGGTGGCCTCCCGGACGGGCCCCAGGGTGGAGCTGGCCAGGGGCTGGACGTGTGCTAATGCTACATCTATGGGGGGGACATCCTTGCACCTCCTTGGGTGTGAGCTGTCGCAGCCGCGTCCTTTCCGTGCTGAGTTATCACTTGTGTGCAGGTCGAAGGGCCTCCTTCCACCTTGAATGTCTGAAGCGACAGAAGAATCCCGGGGGAGACGTCTCTCAGAAGACAGTCCTGCCTTTGCACCTGGTTCACCATCAGGTAGCCGCACCTGGGGACAGGCCGCTGCCCCTCCCCCGCGGGCTGGGTTCCCTGTGACGAGGAGCAGACCTCCAGACCCCCAGTCGCCCTTCCTGTCCCACACCACTGCTGCGTCCCCTCCCCTGCCCAAATAGCCTCCGGGGAAGGGCTCTGCGCACCCGAGGACCGTGTACCCCCAGGCAGGACACCCAAGTGGTCCTGGAGAGCCCCTGGGAGGGTGGAAGGACCAGCAGCTCTCATCTCCCTCCAGTGGCCAGCTGTTCCCTCCCCAGAACTGTCTGTCGCTTGTAACTAGAGCCTGGACATTGAGCAGCACAGAATTAGATCCGTGAAATATGGAAATAACCAAAGAATCTTCCAGCAACATGGTCAGGGCAGAGATAGGTCAGGAAAGCAGGTCCAGGCAGATTCAGTAGTTGAACTGGCTCTTGGGCTGAGTAACCCCAAATGAGGGGGTGAAACCCAAGACCCCAGCTTCAAGCTCCTCTTAGGACCTTTGACCCAATGGAGGTTTCCAACAGCTGAACAATCCCCGAGGCCGGTCTCTCTCCTCCCGGCAAACCAGGGTCTAAACTGGACTCTCCCCCACCTTCTCACCTCCTTGATTACACTTCCTTATCATGGGCTTTTGCTTTAAATGGCTTTTTTATCCCAAAGGTGTTCGGTGCCCATCAGGTCTTAGAGTCAGCACAAGACAGGCAGAGCGGCTCTGCCCGGGTGAGGGCATTTCTGCTCAGGTTTTGCTCAGCCTGAGTGCTGTCGCCGGAGAACGCGTGGTCTCCATGGGGCTTTGTGGAATGTCAGCAGCTCTCGGGGGGGCCCCAGGGAGGAGAGGCCAGCAGGCTGGGAACACCACGTGCACTGCTGAGGGATTCCTAGGAGCTGGTCTCTCCTCTGCTGATGGTACCCAAAGGAAGACCCTCCCTCTCTTTGTTCTGCCTTCGTGATCCCCTCCGACCCATCTTTGGCCCTCAGGACCCATCTTTGGCCCTCAGGCTGAGCCTCCCCTCTAGGCAGGGTCACTCCCCATGGCCCATCACATCAGAGCTGGTGGAGAGAATACACAGCTAACAGGGGCAGGGCTGGGACTAGAGGGAAGATGACCGTGAGCCCACTGGGCCTTGGCCTTCTGAGCTCAGGGGAGAAGGATCCCGGCTGACGGATGTCACAGGGTCTGTTAGGGCAGTTGAGACGACCCCTGGGTCTGGGTGTGTGATCGCGAGAGTGCAAACGCCGGGAGGGGTCGGAGACAGAGACAGGGTGGAGGTCCCCTGACTCAGCGCTCTCCCATCCTGTCCACAGGCACTGGCAGTGGCGGGCCTGAGCCCCCTCCTGCAGAGAAGCCATCCCCCCGGGACCCTCCCCCCACCACGCCTCACGCCCCCCGCCACACCTGGCCCAGCCTGGCCTCTGCGGCCTGTGCCCACCCTGCGGCTGGAGGGGGCCGAGTCCAGCGACAAGCTCACCAGCAGCTTCCCATCCATCCACTGCGACCCCCACGTCGGGGAGCCCATGCCCTGCGGGGTTGTCGGCACCCCCCGGAGGGCCCGGCCCGTGTCACTCACTGTGCCCAGCCCGGCAGGGCCCCAGGGCCGGCCATTCCACGGCAGTGCCAGCAGCCTGGTAGAGGCGGTGAGTGCTTGGGCAGTGCCTGAGGGCTGGGCGGTAGAGGGGTTCAGGCAGAACCGAGGAGACCTGGTTCTCCCAAGCACATGGAACATCAAGTCTCTTGGCCAGAAAGACACTCACTTAGGTCTCCAATCCATGTGAGTACCCAGCAGGCTGAGGAGGAGCGGTCACACCAGCCAGGAGATCAGTGGAGCCCTGCGGGGAGGGGGCCATGAGGGAACTCAGAGCGGGAGCAGGGGACGAGGCAGGTGGGGACCGTACTGGACAGGAGGGGGCTGCCTAAGCTCAGCTGCTGTGTCCCCAGGGCCACCAGGAAGGGGCAGCTTCAGGACAAACGGGGCGGGTGCCATGCGTATCCCACACACACACGCGCACACACACACACACACACACACACTGTCCCCAGATAGCCCCCAAATGCAGCCGGGGCACTGGGCCAGGTGTCACTAGAGAAGCCTGAAAGTTGCCTGGAAAGAGTCACGTGGGGGATCAGGGCACCCCCAGGGGAGGATCCTGGGGGAGGACCAGGCCCCTGCTTCCTCCATGCATGCAGCCCGCCTGAGGACCCTATGCTAAGCACCGTCCGTTTGATGACGGTGCCCCACCCCGAGAGGCCTGTCCTCCGGCCTGCACGCCTGAGTGTCCTGGGGGCACTCCATCACACTCCTTCCTGGCGTGCAGGCACACCTACACCCGTGTGCACACACACGCATACACACACACTCTTTTCCCCAAGCGACCCCTCGGAAGCCCCTGCGCCAGCCCCACGGAGAAGGGCTGGGCTCACAGTAACGTCCCCGGTCCCTGTCCCCCAGGTCTTGATCTCGGAAGGATTGGGGCAGTTTGCTCAGGACCCCAGGTTCCTCGAGGCCACCACGCAGGAGCTGGCCGACGCCTGCGACATGACCATCGAGGAGATGGAGAGCGCGGCCGACGACATCCTCAGTGGGGGCGCCGGGCAGAGCCCCAATGGCACCCTGCTCCCGTGTGCAAACTGCAGGGACCCGGGGCCGGACCGAGCGGGGGGCATGGAGGACGCAGCCTGGGTGCCCAGCGCCGAGCCCCGCCAGGGCGCGGAGGAGCCCCGGGACAGCAGGGCCTTCGCCAGCGGCCTGTAGCAGCCGGGCTGGAGACGCCGGCTTTTTATTTGTCTCAATGTTCCTAATGGGTTCGTTTCAGAAGTGCCTCACTGTTCTCGCGGCCTGGAGTTAACCGGAACAGCGTCTTCATTCATTTCGTGGGGACAAGACCAAGTCGGTGGCCAGGAGAGAAGCAGCCGCAATCCGTGTCCAGCGGGGGCGGTGGGGGCGGGGCACGGGCACCAGGGAGGGGTCCGCCTTGGCTCCCCAGCCCTCACCCAAAGGACCCTATGCTAAACGGGTGTCTTTCAACTTTGCTTGTAAAAAAACTCATTTTGCACATATTCTGTATGAGCCTCACTGTCCCCATAGAGCCAGGGCCCTGTGCGTCCACAGAAGGAGAGAGGACCCGGCCCGCCCCTGGGGAGGAGGAGGCCGGCCACGGCCACCCACGCCGCCTGTGTCTCTACCCTTCCTGCCAGGCCACCGTCGCGGGGCCAGGGGAGCGGGCGTGCCCGCCGGGCCAAGACCAGTGGTGACTGTCCAGCGCGCTTTTGTTTTGGGGTTTGACATTTTTCTTGACAGCATGTTTTCATTTGGTTTTTTTTTTTTTTTAAATATATAATTTTGTTTTCCCAGGGGGAGGGGAGAAAGAAGAGTGTTTACAAAGTTTTGCAGCCACGCACCTTACTGTCTTCACTTTTGCAAATGTAGATTGGATTTGGTTTTGTTGTGTTATTTAGAGGTCGGTTTCTTTTTCTACGGAGGATTCAGCTGAGCTGCTGTAGGGGGGTTTTGTCAGCCATCATGTACACCCAATAATTTGTTATAATTTCTGCAGGTAGTGACAAGATTTTTTTGATTTGGTTTCCTAATTTAAAGGTGTAGGGTCTTGCACAAGCGTGTATAGTAGTGGGTGCCCGGGGTCTCCGAGTGTGTGTGCCGTGTGTGCAGCGGGTGATGTGTGTGTGGTGGGGGTCAGTCTGCAGCCGCCAGGCCTCCCACAGGTCCCCTTCAGGCTCAGCTGTAGGGAGGCCTGAATCTGGGGCCATTTGAAAGCAAAAACAAACCACTGTCTCTGCTTCTGAAACGGGAATCAGTAACTGCATTTTCTGTCCCACAAGATATGCAAAAACAATGCAATAATATTCATTTTAAAAATACAATTGTGAGTTGTGTTGGCATTAAAACTGTATTTAAAAAAACCACACAGAAATTTAAGGGAGAAACTCAGAAGGCTTTTCGCTTCGATTTGTTCTATGTGACGTTTCACTGCGTTGATGGTGTTTCTGCTGAAGAGACCGTTATACTTGAATTCAGGTCAGTCTCAGTATTTTACAAATATTTTTTTAAAACTGAATTGCAATTGTGCCAAGCGAATATAATGAATTAAGTTTGTTTTTGAATTCACTTCTTGTATATTTGCTGCATGTAAGTAAATCATTTTGTATTTGGAGTGTGACAAGCCTTACCTTTGAGCTCTTAAGTGCTTTTCTCCGTGTGGCTGGGAAGTGGGACGTCTTTCTCGGTTGTGTGTCAAGTGCCGGCACCACCCGTGTGGGTCCCACGCAGGCTTGGGCATCGCTGTTTTGCATATCTTGTGTTTGCTTCCGTTTGCCTCCTCTTTCCCCAGCCTGGGTGTAGGTGTATCCGTATCTTGCTTTCAGAGACCAGGACTTGTCTATTCCACCCTCACTCTGTCCGCTCTGCCCCGGTTCTTGGATTTGGGGTTTCTCTGGGGACAGCCCTGCACCATGAGGGGTTGTGTGGTGCCCTGACCACCCTCTTCCATCACAGGCAGGCATAGGGCCCCCTCCCCCAGGAGAGGTGGCTCACCTCACTGTTAGGCATCCCCCAGCACAAGCGTTCCTTAGGAATGTGTCCACTCACCAGGAGGGTGGAGGAGAGGGCGTCCTCGGCTGGGCAGCAGAGGCTGGAGTCAGGCAGCAGGTGACAACTTGTCCGTCCAAAGTCAAGTGCATCCGGCTCACTCCTCCACCTTCAGGGTCTCCTCCAGGGTCTGCCGTCATGGTGTGGCAGCCACGGAGGGACCAGGATTGGGGGTGGCGCGTGGGGAGCTGGCGGTGAGGGTGGGACTGGAGGCACTGGGGGGGCATCTCTGTTGGGTGCTGAATCCTCAAACAGATTCCAGCAGTGAGCGTTGAAACGTGACCAGTTTGGGAAAACAGGACCCAAGCATTCATCTAGGCCCTCCCCGTCGAGTCGCCTCCAGCGCCTGGCTCGCCCAGCCCCTCTCGGCACTGACTCGTGTGAGCAGCCCCTTCCTCTGTAAAGATGTGCTTTGCTGTGATGGGCTGATTTTCCTGTGATGGGCTGATGCTCAGCCCCCGGTGAATGGAAGCTGGGGACAGCAGGCTGCGCCCTGCTCCTCCAGGCCCAGCCCTTCCCATCTCCAGCTCCTTCTTGGTGCCACCGTGGTCTTCTAGACATTTCGTTCAAGTCCCTTGTCCCCTTCCCCTGTGTCTGCCTCTGCCACTAGGATTTCAGCTAGAGTGGAGGACAGAGCCTTTCGGCACTGGTGCCTGGTTCCCGCTGTGTGTTTGGTCCCCGGTGAGAAACACGGGCTGTCAGCGGGCCTCCCCCGCACACCTGCACACACATGGCCTCCTCGTTCTGCTTTCGCTTCTGCTTTGCACGTTCCATCTGTGTCACCAAATCTCACCGGCCAGCTCGTGCTGGGCTCTGCCAAGGGCTCCCTCACCCCATCTCGCACCGCAGGCCTCCTCGCTGCCTGCTCGTCTGTCAGGAAGACCTGTCCAGGGAAGGGTCTCCCTCGGCCTGAGCGCAGGCCCGGCTAGCGCGGGACGGACATGTGGCACCTGTCCTCCTGAGCCTCGTCAGCAGCGTGGTCCCCATCTCTGCATCTGACGTAGAACCTTCTCAAAAGCAGAGCTGTCAGTCTTCTGAAACCCTTGGGTGGCTGAAGAAAAGCCACAGTGGCCGAGGACCCTACACGCCTGAAGAGCCTGGGTCCAGGGTTCGTGAACCTGGCTTGTGTTTGTCCGCTGACAGGCAGCCTCTTGTTTCCACCTTGATCTTACAGTTAGTCAGGAGCTTGTCTCCTTCCCACTCCCTCCTAGAAAGTTCTTTTTGGTCTTGGGGGAGAAAGGGTGATTTTATCCCCCCAGATTTCAGCTCGATCCATGTGTCTTTCTCTGGTTCAGTTCAGAAGCTCTTTGTTCCAGCCGCTTCCCTGATCTTCTCAGTCTGGCTAGACCCCAGAGTCTTGTGCAGCCTGTCTTTATCCTCCTCTGCGCTCTGGCTTCTGAGGTCTGGGGGTCACCGGGAGCTGCCCATCACGTCCTCCCCACCGTCCCCCCCTCAGACCATCTCCCCAGCGGTCAGCTAAGGGCACCTCGCCCTCCAAGGCCGATGAAGCGTCTTTCTGAGGAAAAGGAGCCCCTGGAAGGAAGAGCTTGGAGGTCATGGAGGGGGTGAGGCTGTTTTCCAGGAGGTGGGTGATACCACGTGCCCCCACCCCAAAGGCCAGGAAACAGAGGGACTTAGAGCAGCACAGAGCGGAGGCGGCGGGAGCGGGATCAGGGCTGGCGGCCTCGTCACACCACGTCACAGATGTGGCTAAGGACGGCGGTGGCCTCTCCCCGCCGCCCCGAGGAACCTGCAGGGACAGGCATGTCATGTCTGAGAGGCAGAAACGGCCAGGGAAGGGCGACCTGGTATCCACCGTCCAGGCGCCCTGGCAGCCCAACCAGAGCCCAGGCCAGGCTCTCATCTGCGGCGAGCACTCGCACAGATCCGAGGGGAAATGGGGACACGGGGCCTGTTTGACCCCCGTGTCTGCGGCTTCTTTTCATGGGAACGTCTGTGGTGACTGCCCACCTTGGCCGGGACAGTAAAGGGGCCGAGACCCCAAGATCTGCTTCAGAAGAAGAAAAAATAAAATTCCGCTCCAGCTTATTTCCCAGCCGAACCACCCTCTCCGGACGTGTGTGGTGTTTGCACCCCCCACCCCCTCCTCTGCAGACGCCCCTCCCACACATGGGCCGTGGGCCCTGAAAGCAGGCAGGGGGCGCGGGGAGGGGCGACCTGAGGTCACCCCAGAAAGCCAGTGTCCAGCTTTCCCAGTGGCTGTACCGTCAGGGGGACCTCCCTCCCTCTCCCAGTGCCCCCCAACCCCCACCCCCGTTTTCCCCCCTCCCCCCGTTGGGTGGGGGGGTACCCCTGCAAGCCAATTCTGACATCGTTTGTGTATTTATTTATTTATTTATTTTTGTGTCAAAGCAACAAAGCGCTGCCTTGTGGGGCCAGAGAGCAAACTATCAGGTAAATGGGTTTTGCCAGGCTTCCTGTTGTCGGGGAGATACTTGAGGCACGCCCCATGCACACGTCTACACACACTCATGTACACACGCACTCACCTGCACACGCGCTCACGTGCACACACCTGACGGGCAGGGGCTGGCCCTCCCAGGCTGATCCTCCTCATAAAAGGCTGAGCACCGGCTGCAGAGAGAAGCAGAGGTTCCCCCAACCCGGGCAAAAGGTGCCCACTGGAGTGACTATAACTAAATGTCGTTGCCCTTCATCAAGAACATCCCACCACTCCTAAAATCGAAGTTTTCCTGCTGTGAACTCAGGAGACTTGGTCCACAGCAGGCCAAGGGGGGGTGGGGGGTCCCCGGGGGCCGCCTGGAGTGTCAGCAGGGCCCCTCCTGGGTGGTTGCCCTGGGACGTGAGGGAGGTACTGTGAGGCTGAGGTGGGCCAATGGCTGGAGCCTTAGGGCAGAGCCCGAGGCGGGATTGTCCCCCGAGGCTCCCTTTCTGCAGGGAGTCAGGGACACCCAGGCCCTGGCTCAGTTCACCAGGTGACTGAGGACAGTTCAGCCGAGCCCGCAGCCTCCTGCAGGTCGCGGGCAGCCCTTTGTGAGGCGTTCAGGTCCCCATTTCAGAACAAGTGGCCTAACTGGGATTCGGTTCTCAGAAAGGCAGCGGGACACTGAGCCCACGTGAATTAACAAGTTTGCCGCCTGGGATCGCTTGTGTGTGAGAAACAGTTTCCTCCAAGGGCACATCAGAGCAGCTGTGGGGCAGAGGCTATCTGTGCTGGGGGGTCGTGTCTGCAGGTCATGTCTGGGCACAGTGGTGCCTGCTCACCACGCGGCCCTGAAGCTCCCACGCCACCGTCCTTGGTGCCACTGGGTCTGTGGGCTGGGATGAGGGAGACGGAGTCTGGCCTCTGTCACCCACTCCCAGCTCCTGCGGGTCCTGATTCCAGGAGCGGGGCCAGCCGGGGGAGGCTACTGTGCTAGACGGGTCCCCGCAGGCAAGCTCCCCCCGCAACACCTCCAGTGTGGAGAAGCCACGCCAAGGCTTGAAAGGGACAGTACCTGGGACTCAAGGGAGATGACTTGTAAGCAAACAGCCCAGTGCCACGATCTCCCTCATGAGGCGGCCCTGAGCCCCAGACGTGAGACCCTGGGGTCCTGCCTGTATCGAGTGCATCCCCCCACCCTCAGAATCCGGCCTTGACCTCCCACCCCATGACCTGCTTCCTGCCCTTCCCCTTGCGCATCCTGTTATTCCAGAGCCCTGTGCAAGGAAGCTCTGCTCCTTGGCTGAGATGTCCAAGGTGAGCAGGTTTGGACCAGTCTGTGATGTGGCAGCGAGAACCACCTGTGGAAAACACATCCACTGAGAGAGAGAGTGGCAGGCTCACACTGGTGAAGCACCAGACACTCCTTTCCTGTTTTATTTGGATGCCCCTCGAGCCACCCAGCTGAGGTCCTCCATGCGGGAGGGTCCAGACGCAGCCCCTCTGCTCCTCTCGTCCCGGCTCAGAGTCCCCTCAGCCCCTCCACCCACAGAATCACGCTGGTTCTCAGGCAGTCGGCGCCCCCACGCCCCCACACCTCCCTGCGGGCCCTCGCGTGTTGTAAATACTGTTATACAGTTTGTAACCATCGTCACCTGAGTCGGCAGCCTCGCCCATGTCCCTTCTCACCTCGAGAAAGGCCAGGGCGTCGAGAAGAGCTTCAGGGCCATCTCTGTGAGACGCTGTGTATATTCCTGTAAGATTGCATTTTTATCTAAGGAATGATGTTATTTAAAAAACAAAACAAAACCAAAAAAAACAAGAATTGCAAATAAATTTCTTAACAACTTCCTCGTTGGCTTGGTCATCTTGCCCTTCTCACCTCCTTGACTGTTTCCTGGACTTGCAGAACCATACTTAACCCTCCACTGACGTCTGATCCCCAAAGGGGAAACTGGCCCCGGGCATGGTCTCCAACCTCACTGCAGTAGTTCATTGCATCCCCCACATCTTCCTTTCGGTTAATGGTCAAAGGTTGAAAGGGGACAGAAGAGAAATGGATGATCCACAAAATCCAGATGCTTCTCTACCCACCATCATCTAGAAAAAGGCACAGAACTGGTTTTGAATGAAGCAAGGACAGGGAGCGGGAAGGGAAGGGAACAAGGGGTGGTGAGGGGAGGAGATCATGTATATCAACGTACTCTGGGTTCTCCCCAGCGGTCCAGTGGTTAGGACTCCGAGCTCTCACTATGGACAGTGCAGGTTCACTTCCTGTCAGGAAACTAAGGCCCCACAAGCTGCAGGGCCAGCCCAAAAAACCTTTATTTTAAATTACTTTGAAAGCTATAAGCATGCAAAGTGAAAGTGAAAGTCACACAGTTGTGTCCGACTCTTTGCGACTCTATGGACTGTACAGTCCATGGAATTCTCCAGGCCAGAATACTGGAGTAGATAGCCTTTCCCTACTCCAGGGGATCTTCCCAACCCAGGGATTGAACCCAGGTCTCTCGAATTGCAGGTAGATTCTTTACCAGCAGAGCCACAAGGGAAGCCCAAGAATACTGGAGTAGGTAGCCCATCCCTTCTCCAGGGGTTCTTCCTGACCCAGACCCAGGAATCAAGCTGGGGTCTCCTGCATTGCAGGCAGATTCTTTACCAACTGAGCTATGAGGGAAGCCCTATAAACATGCAAGCTTCTATTTTATTATTAAACTGATTCAGACCAAACCTCATAATTCCCCGTGTAAAACTAACCAGTCCCAGAAACAACATCCTAGTTGGAAAAAGTTACAGATCATTCTTGTGGACAGTTGAGTCCATTCCGGGAATTACAGTCATCACTGCTCTCCACACTCCTCTGCCGGAGCCCCACCCCCCGCTCCCACCCGTACCCTGAGCCCTGGAGTCCAGGCTCAAGGAAGGAGAAGGACTCGAGTAGACACTGCTTGTCCAGCTCCTGGAGGAGGAGGTGAGTGGGCACCCCCCAGGAGCTGCCCCTCCAGTCATGGTCAGCAACAAGGTGTTACCAGCAATGACAAAGTACGTGCCAAAGCTTGTAAATGATACTTTCGAACTGAGCTGAGACAGACTGGAGAGTTGCCCTGTGATCGATCTGTTCTGCTTGGGTTATGAATGCCCCCTTGAGTAGAGTAAGGGAGCCAGGCCCCACCCTGGGCATGGTCAGCCTGTGAGCGGCCCTCACGGGTGGACAGCCTCCCCACTGCTCGGCTCTCCAGGGTCAGAGTGCAGGTCTGGCTGGGCTCCGGCCTCTCCCCTTCATCAGGCCTGCTTCTGCCCACTTCTCCCTTTCTCCCCACAAGGCAGATGTGGTTATTGATCTGATCGCCCAAAGAACTAGGTATGAGTTGGGCCTTGTTCATTGGAAGGACTGATGTTGAAGCTGTAATTCCAATACTTTGGCCCCCGATGCGAAGAGCTGACTCATTTGAAAAGACCCTGATGCTGGGAAAGATTGAAAGCAGGAGGAGAAGGTGACGACAGAGGATGAGATGGTTGGATGGCATCACCAGTTCAATGGACATGAGTGTGGGTAAACTCCAGGAGTTGGTGATGGACAGGGAGGCCTGGTGTGCTGTGGTTCATGGGGTCGCAAAGAGTCAGACAGGACTGAGCGACTGAACTGACCTGGGCCCGTGAGGGGACAGAGACACCTGACACTCCCCTGCACTTGCTGCCTCCTGCTTCCATGTCGTGAACAGAACTAAGCCCTCATTCTGTGCGCCTCCATCTCTCTCCCCAGCTCCACACAGCTTGCCAGGTAGGTGGCCTTCATGGACGCTCAAGCCCCTGCAACCCTCTCCTCTAATGTTGCCTTTTTAAAACCCTTCCCTGAAAGCAAAGGGGAGGCCAAGTCTTCTGAGCCTGAGTGGCTCGTTCTCCCCACCTGTCCCCACATTGCACACCTTGCATTAAACACTGTTCTTTCACCACAACCCATGAGAGCCTGAAGACTGGCTTTACTGTGCCCGGGCAGGTAGACCCAAGTCTGGTTCAGGAACAAACAAAAACAGATCCACAGATACAGAAAACAAATCAGTGGTTACCAGGGGAAAGGAAAGAGGAGAGGGGCAAGGTAGGTGCTGGGGAGGAAGAGGAATAAACTACTATGTATAAAGTAGATAAGCTACAAGGATATTGTACGCACAGGGAATTAGTCCTTTCGTTGTAACAACTTTAAACTGAGTGTAATCTATTAACGTATTGAATCACTATGTTGTACACCTCCAACTGATACAATATTGTAAATCAACTATATCTCAGTTTAAAAAAAAAAAAAAAACACCTGATTATTTATATGTAATCCTTGTGCATACAAAGCTGTAGCTCTGTGGCCTGGGGTAAATCACATCATCTCTGCAGGCTTGTTTGCAGGTCTATAAAACCCACGTCACCACCCCACAGGTGGTGGTGGCAGTGGAACCTGGCCAGGCCGGGCCTTGTGTCTGCACTGAGCAAACAGGGTTTCCCCCTCCCCTCTCACCCGGGTCTCAGGCTCCACAGGCTCATCCATCAACCTTCTCTGTGCAAACCCAGAAATGAGCTCCAAGGAAGCGAATGAGCACCTGGGTCTGAAAGTACAGAACAAGGTTGAGGGGGCGGTGCTGAGCTCCTCTTGGCCTCACCCTGAGGGTCACTCTGCCCCCTCCAGCCAGCACCCCAGGACTCGCTTTCCGAGGGACCCCAACTCCCCAACAACCATTTCCCCCTTGGGGCCTGACTTCTGTCCCCCGACCCCCGTGGGGCTGCGCCTTCACAGCTCAGCGGAAGCCTCACAAGGCCTCCACCCTGGGTCTTTCTGAGTCTGGAGCCTTGGGCAGGGGTGGGCCTGGGGGCCTGACAAGGGTTGATGAAACTAAAAGTCTTGCATCTCTGCCGGTCACCAGGTGATTGGACTCTGTAGGGACTGTAGGGAGACGAACCGCAGTGGTGGTTCCATAGCCTGGACCCTTTAAACAGGTACATTGTACACAGTATGTCAGTAGATCTCTACAAAGTTGTTCAAAGGAAATTAAGTAATAGGGCAGCTGACCTCTAGCCTCCTGGTGTGATGTCCGGTGAAATACACTGCTTCACTGGGAAGGTGCTCTTGCCGAAACGTCTCACCTGAATAAAACCGAGCCTTCAGACCTCACTCCCTGTCTACAGGAAGAGCAGGGAATAAAAAAGTCACGCGGAGACACCACCAAGAAACCGCCAGATGACTAAGAAAGTGTGGAATATTCAGTATCATGTTAAAAACAAAACCAGTTAGGGAAATGTTCTCAATTGAAAGAGGTGACATCACCTCATGCGTTGTGAAACTTCAGGGAGCCCTGGTTTGAGAAAAGCAACAGTGAAAACACTTGGGGTGCGATTTGGGGAATTTGAACAGGAACTGAACATTAGGTGGTTCTTGTCATTTTCCTCTCTGTAATAAAGGCATTATGAAAAAATAAATTAACAAAGGCATAATTTTAGGTAAGCCATCCTTCAACTTAGGAGATGCTTGTTGAAATATCTGGGGGCAAACATCATATCTGCAATTTTTCAGTGTTTCCAAGATGCACAGCCACGTGCTCTGACACCAGAAATGCAAGCATGACAAGGGGTTAGCAAAGACGGAACTTTATTCTTTTCCAAAATGGCTTGGGAGAGTCTCGGTCCTTTGAGTTTCCACCCAAAGTTTATAATCGGCTTGTCAATTTCCATGAAGAAAGCCGGTAGGATTTTTTTTAAAGGTTATTATTTATTTACTTACCTGCCCATGCGACATGCAGGATGTTAGTTTCAGGGATCAAACCCACTCCTTCTGCAGGGGAAGAACAGGGTCTTAACCACTGAACCACCAGGGAAGTCCTCAGCCCAATGAGATTTTGATTGAGAAGTACTCTGCCAATGAATTTACACTCTACTGCCCTCTCGTTGAGCACACTGCCCTCCAGCACATTGCTGACAATCACTTCCGCAGAGTTCTACACCCTCACGACCCCTCAGCTTCATGGGAATCCCTTCTGATTCTTGGATTCATCTTGCCCAACATGACTTCTGTTCCACCATCTACATCCCTCTCCTCTCTTCCCTCAGATTTCAAGGTTCCCTTTTAAAGCCATAAATTTAATCATTATTCCTGGAGGTGGGGATTCACTGCATGGGGAACCCCAATCCAAGAGGACAGAACATTTAATTCCTTTCCCAAGCTCACCACTTTCCCAAGCTTTCACTATAAAGAAAGCTGAGCGCCAAAGAATGGATGCTTTTGAACTGTGGTGTTGGAGAAGACCCTTGAGAGTCCCTTGGACTGCAAGGAGATCCAACCAGTCCATCATAAAGGAAATCAGTCCTGAATATTCATTCTGGTTAATTCCTTTCCCGAGCTCACCACCCCTGCTCCCTGGGCTCTGCCCTGACTCTCTCTGATCTCAGGCAGGGACAGACTCTCTGAGAGCTTCCGTTTACTTAACATTAAGTGGAAAGATTAGACTAAATCTGTGCTGTGGTTTCACTGTGGCAATGGTTTGATTTGGTTTTGTAATCACCAAAACTCCTTCAAGATTCTGATGAAATCTATCCAGGAAAAAGTACACTCACAAATAAACATTTTACAAATCATCTCCAAGAGTTTACAAACTTTGCAGAGCCTACCCACAGTCTACATGTTAGCAAAGTAATGTTCAAAATTCTCCAAGCTAGGTAAGCTTCAACAGTACGTGAACCAAGAAGCTTCAGATGTTCAAGCTGGATTTAGAAAAGACAGAGAAACCAGAGATCAAACTGCCAACATTCGTTGGATCATAGAAAAAGCAAGAAAATTCCAGAAAAACATCTACTTCTGCTACATTGACTAAGCTAAAGCCTTTGACCGTGTGGATCAAAACAAACTGTGAAAAATTCAAGAGATGGGAATACCAGACCACCTTACCTGTCTCCTGAGAAACCTGTATGCAGGACAAGAAGTAACAGTTAGAACCAGACATGGAACAAAGGACTGGTTCCAAATTGGGAAAGGAGTATGTCAAGGCTGTATATTGTCACCCTGCTTATTTAACTTATATCAGAGTATATCAGGCAAAATGCTGGGTTGGATGAAGCTCAAGCTGGAATCAAGATTGCTGGGAGAAATATCAATAACCTCAGATATGCAGATGACACCACCCTTATGGCAGAAACTGAAAATGAACTAAAGAGCCTTTTGATGAAAGTAAAAGAGCAGAGTGAAAAAGCTGGCTTAAAACTCAACATTCAGAAAACAAAGATCATGGCATCCAGTCCCATCACTTTATGGCAAATAGATGGAGAAACAATGGAAACAGTGAGAGAGTTCATTTTCTTGGGCTCCAAATCACTGCAGATGGTGACTGCAGCCCTGAAATTAAAAGACGCTTGCTCCTTGGAAGAAAAGTTGTGACCAACCTAGACAGCATACTAAAAAGCAGAGACATTACTCTGCCAAGAAAGGTCCTTCTAGTCAAAGCTATAGCTTTTCCAGCAGTCTTATATGGATGTGAGAGTTGGACTATAAAGAAAGCTGAGCGCCAAAGAATGGATGCTTTTGAACTGTGGTGTTGGAGAAGTCGCTTGAGAGTCCCTTGGACTGCAAGGAGATCCAACCAGTCCCTCCTAAAGGAAATCAGTCCTGAATATTCATTGGAAGGACTGATGTTGAAGCTGAAACTCCAATACTTTGGCCACCTGATACGAAGTACTGGCTCATTTGAAAAGACCCTGATGCTGGGAAAGATTGAAGGAAGGAGGAGCAGGGGATGACAAAGGATGAGATGGTTGGACAGCATCACCAACTTGATGGACATGAGTTTGAGCAAACTGCAGGAGTTGGTGATGGACAAGGAGGCCTGGCATGCTGCAGTCCATGGGGTCACAAAGAGTCGGACACAACTGAGCGACTGAACTGACTGACCCACACAGACTTCAGTTTAATAATCCCCGTGGCTAACTGCCTTTTATTTTTTTTCAGTGGCTCTCTTTGGCTCTAACTCTAATTCCTCTTAAAAATAGAAACAAGAAAGTAGCAATTTCATCCCTGCTCAAAACATACCTCCAAAAAAAAAAATAGTGGAGGACAAGGGAACCTGGAGTGCCGCAGTCCATGGGGTGGCAGAGAGTCGGACACACCTGAGCGACTGAGCAGCAGCCAAGAATGGTTCTGACATTCCTTGCCAAGTTCTGATGAGCAGGATTCTAGAAAATCCCTGCGCTAAGAAGATGAGTGATTTCGGCTAGGAAGCCCCATGCATCTGTTCATTTGCCTCTCAGAACTGAAAGCTAATTATCTGTGGAATTTGACAGGCCTCTCCTCTCATGTAATCTTTCTTCATCTTTCAATTTGTTTCATAAAATGTGACCAATATATTTAGCAATTTGCTAAATTTAGCTTCTGCCTTGGTGGCTCAGATGGTAACGAATCTGCCTGCAATGTGGGAGACCTGGGTTCAATCCCCGGACCAGGAAGATCCCCTGGAGAAGGAAACTGCAATCCACTCCAGTATTCTTGCCTGGAGAATTCCATGGACAGAGGAGCCTGGTGGGCTACAGTCCATGGAGTCTCAAAGAGTCAGACATGACTGAGCAAATAACACTTTCACTTTCACTTCAAATTTAGTTGGAGTTGTTGTGCTGAATTTAAACAGCTTTGTTGTGAACAAAATAATTTTTAAATCTTTTTCTATCAGAACAATTAAATCGGGTCAAATGGGAAGTGTTTGGAAACATCATCATAAACTCTTTAAAAAGTACAACTTTTTCTAGCTGTTATCACTGAAACCCATCCACAGGAAAATCTCTTCATTTAGACTCAGAGAACAATTCGGTAACACAGACCTAAGCAATAAAAGAACCATTTTTCCTGCAAAGGTGGATTTATTCAGGAATAGCAAAGGAAATGGAATTCAGAAGAACCAAGCTATATAGCAAAAAGCCATGGGCAAATCCAGAGAGGAATGAAACATTTACAAAGAAAAAGGAGGAAGTTGGGATGGGTTGTTTTGAATGAAAGTCTTTTGGAGAAAAGTGAGAGTTCAGGTCTCCCCGGCTGGGTTCCATTGGCTGAGTTGCCAGGGTGGTTTCTTTGGTTTGTGTGTGTATGTATTTATTTTTGACTGTGCTGGGTCTCTGCTGCTGCGTGGGCTTTTCTCTGGCTGGGGTGGGCAGGGGGCTTCTCCTCACTGCAGTATGCAGGCTTCTCATTGCGGTGGTTTCTCTTGTGGCGCATGGGCTCTGGGACAGGCAGGCTTCGGTAGTTGTTGCACATGGACTTAGTAGTTGCAGCTCCCAGGCTCTAGAACACAAGCTCAGTAGCTATGGCGCACAGGCTCAGCTGCTCCAAGGCATGCAGGATCTCCCCGGATCAAGGATCGAACCCACGTTCCCTGTACAGGCAGGTGGATTCTTTACCACTGAGCCTCCAGGGAAGCCCCAGGTGATTTCTTGCAATGCACATCTTCTCCTGTGTGGACTGTGATAGATAATTCTTTCCTGTAAGTGACCTGGAGGACACGACTGAAGTCATTTAGCACAGCACCCAGCACACAGTGGAGACACAGATAGAGAACAGGCTTGTGGACACAGCGGGGTGCGGGGGAAGGTGAGAAGAATCGAGAGTAGCGTTGTATCATATACACTACCGAATGCAAAATAGATAGCTAGTGGGAAGTTGCTGTATAACACAGGGAGCTCAGTCTGGTGTCTGTGACCACCAAGAGGGGTGGGAGGGAGGCTCAGATGCATACCTACGACTGAACTGAACTGAATCCACACTGCTATACTGCAGAAACCAACACAACATTGTAAATCTTCCAATTAAAAATAATTTTTTTAAAGTGCTGTCCTTGCATTATTTTGACCACTTACTCCTGATCCTTGTCACGGTGAAACAATGGCCTCAGTTTCTTCCTGGCTGTTGACCAGTCCTTTCTTAACTCCTAGCCATCCCAGCCTCTCCACAGGCAGCTCACGGCAACCCAGAAAGGGCTGAACAACCCCAAGTCCAGGTCTTTCATAGCCTAACCTTATCAGTGACATCCTTTTTTTTTTTTGTCTCATCCTATTATATTCTGTTGTTGAGAACAGGTCACTGGGCCCAGCACACATGGGGGTGGGGGGGGGCACAGCAGGTGCAAACACCAGGAGGTGGGATGGGGTGGGGGCATCTCGGAAGCTGCCTGCCATAGACATCAAATTTTAGTGATTATATCCTCTATATCTATTTACACTTGGGATGAAAATTTTCCGAAGTCATATTAAAAAATGTATGGGAGGATGGATAGTATTCCAAAATTCTTAAATAAACAAGTAAAAGGTTTGGAGACCACGGAGCTCAAGGCCTAAAGCAGCTGTGTCCTGTCGCCAGCGGGGGCTCAGGTGGTCGCCAGGGGTCCGCCAGCAGCAGGCAAAGGGCCAGTGCTTTGGACCAGGAGAAGATCCACGCCTCAGACTTGGAGATCCATTTACAGTCGGTGGGATCTGGGTGGGGGTTGTTCGAGGCCAGCAGAGGCATTCAGGGTTGTCAGGAAAGGAAATGTGGACGACGGTTGTCTCAGGATGAAGGAAGTACACGGTCTGCGGACTCTCAGCAGACTTGGAGCGGGTCTCTGGCGAAAGGGCGGGCTCAGCGCAGCGCTGCGGGAACTGGAGGCCGAGGGCCCCCACCTCCTCTCCCACCTCCCCCACCTCGCGCAGTCGGAGCGCGGAGCGGGACCGGCCTCAAGAAGGGGGAGGAAAAGCCAGGAAAGCAATCCAGGGAGAAGGTGCGGATATGGAGAGAGGGAACTGAGAAAAAGAACTTCTCTGACGGAGAAGGGTAAGACCGGAGGCGAGAGCAAAGGGCATATATTATAATAGTTTTACGGCCTGACGATAAGAGCGGAGATGGAATATAGGAGTCGGATGAGCTGGAGCGCAGGAGCTGGACGAGGGTTCAGGGAGCAGGCGGGGCGGGAGGAGCGCGGGGAGGATCCAGGGAGGAGCGCAAGGAGGAGCCCGGGAGGAGCTGGGGAGGAGTTGGGGAGAAACGCGGGGAGGAGCGCGAGGCGGAGCCCCGGAGGAGGGCGCACCTGGGACGCACGTCGGGGAGGGACACGCGGAAGGACTGTCCCAGCCGAGCCCTCCCCTCTGCGTGGCCCGCCCCGGGCAGGGCTGGAAGCCGGAAGCAGGAGCGGGAGAACGACTCGGGACTCAGCCGAGGGGATCCCTGGGCGCACCGTCGCTGCGCCCCCAGCCCGGGCGCGAGCCCTCCGCGAAGGGCCGGGGCCATGGGGGCTCCGCGCCGCCGGCCGCGCGTGTTTCCCGGGTCCCCGCCGGGGCCGTCTCTCCTACTCCTCCTCCTACTCCTGCGCCCGCCGGGCCTCGGTCTCGCCTCCCCGAGGCTCTTGGACCACCCGGCGCCGGTGTGCTCCCAGGAGGTGAGATCGGATGCGTCCCGGGGGATGGAGGTGGGGGAGGGGGTAGCCCAGGATGCTGTCGGTCGGGCAGGCGGCCGGGGGCCGGGGCTGGAGTAGCAGGGTTTCGGGGTTCCGAGGCTTGGGCACAAGAGCAGGCCGCCCTGGGCAGGACACGCGGGGCGTCGCGATTTGCGGTGCGAGCCAGGGAAGAGACGGAGTTTGCTGGGAAAGATCGCGCAGCGCGGGTTGCACAACCTGGGCAGGCGTCCCGGCGGCGCCTCGGGAGGGAGCCTCGCAGTTGGGGAAGGACTTGGGGGAGGCGTGCCGGCCGGAGGCGGGGCCTGAGGAGGGCGAGGCGGGACCGGATCCGGTGCCAACCCCGGTAGTCCGTCCCTCCTCCCTACGAGCCGGCGCCCGGGGGACCCCGCGGCCTCAGCGTCTGGCGCACGAGCCCCGGGTCTGCGGGGCAGCTTCCGGGGAGAGTTGTAAGGGCAGCGCGATGACCCCTCCGGGCGAGCCCTGGGCACCGCGTGGACCCTCCGGACGGCGCCCACTCCGGCCCACACCGCCCGCCCGCGTCTGGAGTCCCGCGGGGCTGTAGGCTCCCGTCAGTTGCCGACTGTGCCCACAGGAAGCGACACACCCACACCCACCGCCGGGTAGTGGCCCTGGGGTGGAGGCCCGTCTTAAGGGAAAAGAGACAGACGGTGCTGGCCGCGCGCTGCCCTCTCCCGCCGCTCCTCTCGGTTTCCTCGGCCCCCTCCCCTTCACCTCTGACCCTAAGACATGACGCTCCTTATCTGAGTCAGAGGATGTGGTATTTCTCCCTATCTAATGTCTCGGAGGACTCATAAGAGGGTGAAATGTCAGTGACTGTTTAGCAGAATCTCTTTTTTTTTTTTTTAACATGAACCATGTTGGGAAAGGTCCTTGTGACCCCCTACTCCTGGGCAGAGCAGGAGACCCGCTCAGCAGGTCCTACCTGGAGACTCTGCTGTCTGGGACTCAGTTCATTTTTAGATGGCCTTTTGCTGGCTGCCTGCAAAATACAAGGTCCTGAAACAACAAAGACACACTCGCTGATGACGAATGCTGGGGCAGTAAATCACAGAAGTTAGCCTGGAGCGGGAGCCTCTGTCAGCCAGGAGCTATGGAGTTCCAGGGAACAGAGAAGCTCTTGCTGCCTGGGTCCCCTTCCTGCAGAGAGGGCGCTTGAGCAGCCCTCCAAGAGAGTCTAGAGCATTCCAGGAGGGGGAAAGCGCTGAGCCAAGGCCCGAGGGTGGGCAGGATGAAAAGTGAGGGGTCTGTGTGGCAGGAAAGTGGGAGAAGCAGCTGCAAATGAGGGAGGGGGTCCGCTGAGCTGGGCTGAAAGGGCTTGGCCTCAGTTGCTCTCCCAGAGCAGGGGCTTGGCTTGATGGCGGGGAGCAGGGGCTGGAGAGGGCAGTTTGTCTACACCTGCTAGGCTCTGCTTTCCCTCTGCCTCCTGTACACCTGGCCAGAGAACAGGGCCCCACTGCCAGCTGGCTCCCCTGAAAAGAGAGGGGTGAGGCCCCCCAGACTTCTGTCCCTCCACTGGCGCTTCCATGGATGGAGCACCACTTAGTGACTTGATCTCAGAGGACCTGGCTTCACATCCTGACTTCACCACCTACAGCCCAGTGCCATAAGCACAGGCCGTGGAGGCTGACAGATATTTGTGGACTGAGAAGAGGAAGGGGAGGGTGAGCAGGTGAATCAGCTCTGTCCAAGAGGCAGCAATGGGCAGAGAGACCAACAGCTGGTGCCAGCTGCTCAGAATTAGCCAGGGAGCTGGTGCTCCTCAGCAAGAGAAGCCCGCCTGCCACAACCTGGGAGTAGCCCCCGCTCACTACAACTGGAGAAAGCTAGCGCAAAGCAACAAAGACCCAGCACAGCCAAAAATAAATAAATAAAGTTTTTTTAAATATGTATTTTTTTTAAGTGGTGAGGTGGTGATGGTACCTACCTCATAGGGCTATTGTAGATTCAATGAGATCTCCATACAAAGTGCTACTGATGCCTGGCCCGGGAGAGCTCAGGGAACACTGGCCACTACCACCTAACACTGTCTTCAACATCGTGGGCGTCTTCTCTGGGTTTCTGCAGGAGGTCCAACGTGGTGCTGTTCATAAGCTCATAAACAGTGTTCTGGTCCCATTGTTGTTTTTCCATCGTTCAGTCCTGTCTGACTCTCTGCAACCCCATGGACTACAGCACGTCAGGCTTCCCTATCCTCCACTATCTCCCGGAGCTTGTTCAAACTCATTTCCATTGAGTCAATGATGCCATCCAACCATCTCATCCTCTGTCATCCCCTTTTCCTCCCGCCTTCAATCTTTCCCAGCATCAGGGTTTTTTTCTGATGAGTCGGCTCTTCATATCAGGTGGCCAAAGTATTGGAGCTTCAGCTTCAGCATCAGTCCTTCCAATGAACACCCAGGACTGGTCTCCTTTAGGATGGACTGGTTGGATCTCCTTGCAGTCCAAGGGACTCTCAAGAGTCTTCTCCAACACCACAGTTCAAAAGCATCCATTCTTTGGTGCTCAGCTTTCTTTATAGTCCAACTCTCACATCCATACATGACCACTGGAAAAACCATAGCCCTGACTAGACGGACCTTTGTTGGTAAAGTAATGTCTCTGCTTTTTATATGCTGTCTAGGTTGGTCATGGTCATTTCAGGGCTGCAGTCACCATCTGCAGTGATTTTGGAGCCCAAGAAAATAAAGTCTGTCACTATTTCCACTGTTTCCCCATCTATTTGCCATGAACCGATGGGACCAGATGCCATGATCTTAGTTTTCTGAATGTTGAGTTTTAAACCAACTTTTTCACTCTGCTCTTTCACTTTCATCAAGAGGCTCTTTAGTTCTTCTTCGTGTTCTGCCATAAGGGTGGTGTCATCTGTGTTCCTGACGTTATTAATATTTCTCCTGGCAATCTTGATTCCAGCTTGTGCTTCATCCAGCCCAACATTTCCTATGATGTATTCTGCATATAAGTTAAATAAGCAGGGTGACAATATACAGCCTTGACATTCTCCTTCCCTGATTTGAAACCAGTCTGTTGTTCCAAGTCCAGTTCTAACTGTTGCTTCTTAACCTGCATACAGATTTCTCAAAAAGTAGGTAAGGTGGTCTGATGTTCCCATCTCTTTCAGAATTTTCCACAGTTTGTTGTGATCCACACAGAAAGGCTTTGGTGTAGTCAATAAAGCAGAAGTAGGTGTTTTGCTGGAACTCTCTTGCTTTTTCTGTGATCCAGGGGATGTTGGCAATTTGATCTCTGATTCCTCTGCCTTTTCTAAATCCAGCTTGAACATCTGGGAGTTCATGGTTCACATACTGTTGAAACCTGGCTTGGAGAATTTTGAGCATTGCTTTACTTACTCATATCATTTCTCTTGAATAAATATTCTCTTAAATAAATATTAAATAATTTAAATAATTAAATAATTTCTCTTAAATAAATATTCACATATTGTTTCTTCTATTTATGTTTAATTTTGTTCTACGTTTGGAGAAATTTCCTGAATTTTATAATCTAGTTTTTCTATGGATTTTTTTATTTTCATGGTTCATTTTTTAATTAAATTTATTTATTTTTAACTGAAGGATAATTGCTTTACGATCTTGTGTTGGTTTCTGCCAAATATCAACATGAACCAGCCATTGGTATACATATGTCCCCTCCCTCTTGAAACTCTCTCCCACCTTCCTCCCCTTCAAGGTTCGTTTTTATTTCTGTTTCCTCATTTTTCCATAGTACTCTGTCCTGTCATATGGATACAGTGTCCTCTCATTTGAGAACATTAAAATTTTAATTTATTCTGCTCCCAGCATCATCTTATTTCCTCCAAGAGTATTCTTATAAGTTGCTGGTTTTTTTAACTATTTTCATACAAATCTGGTACTCTTTGGTTGTCTGAGAATATTCAAGCCTCAGGTTCTAAAAGCTCATTGGATGCCCTGTGGAGCAGGCCGTGTGGATCAATTGCTGGACTTACCGTAGGGGTCAGGCTGGTGGTGACCGTGGCCACTCGGATGTGGAAGTCTGGAGGTCTTGTTTCTGGGCTTGGCTGCCCAGGGCAGGAAACGAGGCTCAGGTGACGCCCAGTTCCTAAAGCCACTGAGAAAACGGCAGTTCCCTTTTGCCATGTGTTGCGCCCACTTCTTGCCCTGCATCTCCTCAGTTGTCAGGAGGGCAGAGTACGGGGGAAATATGGTCCCCCCAGGAGTGGCCCCAAAAGTGAGAGGGAAGGCGCATGCATTTCCTTCCTGAGTGTGAGCCCAGGGACAGTGGAGCCCGGCTGGCGGATCCGAGTTCTTTCTCAGCTGTAATTACCTGCTTCTCTTTTCCGCAGGGGCTGAACTGCACAGTCAAGAACAGTAAGTCACCTGCTTTTTCTCTTCTCAAGTTGCCCTGATGCGGTGCTGACCCCATACTGAGTTGACGAGGGACCCAGTCCCCAGGGGGAGGACCCGAGACTCAGGGCCGCACCCGTCATCAGGGTTTTGGAAGAATTCTCTGGGGCGCCGCAATACGACCTGGCTCTGCAGTATGACCCTTTAGCCAGAGCTGTCACCCTGCAGTGGGCGATATCTGGGGTGGGATCTTGCTTTGTGTTTTAAGTCAAGGAGGAGGCACACCGTTCAAGAGTCCATGCTCATTAGGGACCCAACACATAAAAACAGAGCAACTCTTATGGCTCCCCATGTCTCCTGCCCACTTCCAACCGCTGCTTCATCTCAAAGCCACAGGCGTGCTTTGTCATCTCTCCTGTGACGTCAGAGCTTCGCCATGACCCCCAAAGGGCATCAAGAGAGCCGTGAGCCCAGTTTTGGTCTTGGGGCCATGGCCTGACCGTGAAGGCTCCTGGACCCCACCAGGCATACTCTTCGGGCTGCATCTCTGTCCCTTAGAGCCCCCAAGCCTCTGATTTCTGCCTCTCCTGCTCCCAGGTACCTGCCTGGACGACAGCTGGATCCACCCTCGGAACCTCACCCCCTCATCCCCCAAAAACGTGCAGACCCAGCTGCGCTTCGCCCACACGCAGCAAGGACACTTGCTCCCCGTGGTTCACATCGAGTGGACGCTGCAGACAGATGGTGAGTGGGCATTCGGGGTGCTGCCCACTTCTGGGTGGGTCCACAGGCTAGGCCTCCTAGTCCTCCCACCAGACTCAGAATTGGGCTCCCAGCCCTGTGCTCAGACACGAGGGCCAGTTCAGAGAAAGGACCCATCAGTTCAGGCAGTGAGTCCTTTTTCAGAGTTCTAGATGTTAACCCACCATCCTCCACAGAAGACCTTTCTTCAGCCCCAAATCCTCATCACCCTGGAAATCACATCTGGTCATGACCCATCTGACTGCAGGCTGGCCCTTCTGACAGCACCCCCACAACAACTCAGCCTCTTGGGGGCAGAGCAGTGTGCACACCTGGGAAGACTGGGTGACGAGGGCGCCCAGGCCTGTAGATGGCCGGGTGAGTCCCTTGCTGAGGCTCGCTACGTCCTCAAGGTTGAGGACCCCCCTCTGACACCCACAGTCAGCATCCCCAGCAGCCTAGCCACGAATTGGCAACGCTTTCCCTTTTGGCCTGGGGTAAAGCATCTTCGCCCCTGTCCAGCAAGGGGTAGCTGTCCGGACGCAGTGGCTAACCCAGCCCAGAGGGAGCTGGAAGGAGCAGGAAGCAGGGGTGGGTTAAACGGCCCGCACAGCAGACAGGAAATGACCCCCCGCCCCCGGCGGCTAGCCATCCTTGGTCTCACCTGTGCTCCTCTCCTCCCTCGACCTCCAGCCAGCGTCCTCTACCTGGAGGGGGCGGAGCTGTCCATCCTGCAGCTGAGCACCAACGAGCGTCTGTGTGTCAGGTTTGAGTTTCTGACCACACTGAGGCATCATCACAAGCGGGTAAGAGTCCCACCAGCGTGGGCGGTGGTGACCGCGGGGAGTGGTGTGCACACATGCACACACATGCATGCACCCCGCTCTTCCTCCACACCTCACGTCCAGGCTCGTTGTTGGGAGGGCGGCTTCCTTGGCCGGCGCCTGCCGTCAGCCAGGGTCTCCTCCAGGCGCAGGGGCTCTGCCCAGCGCAGAGCAGCCGGGGTTTCCAGCACAGTTTCTGTTCCTTCTGCTGCTTGGAGCCAGAATGGGTTCGTGTTTAGTTTGGTCAAAGTGCTGATTCCCAGTGTGTAGTCCCAAGCCCGGCAGCAACACCAGGGGATTGCTGGAAAGGCAGGTTCCAGGTAGCCCCCCAGACCTCCTGAACCAGAGGCTGGAGTGTTCAAACGGCTGCAGTTGGTGGTGACAAGCCGTCCAGTTGATCCTGATGCAGGCTCATCTCAATTCTGCCGGTTTACATCTGACAAGTGGCCAGAGGCAGAGCTCCCAGAACACAAGCAGCAAAGACAGATCCCCTGTCCTGTGTTTAGTGAGGACAGGACCCCCAAACTACTACCGGGAGGACAGGGAGGACCAGGGACCCCAAGCGGTCCACCAGGGGAGCTGGAGTCAGTGCGTCTCATCTCCATCGGCCAAAAAAAGTTAGAGCAACAACAACGCCGTGAGGCCCAGGGTTGGATGGGGGACCTCATAGCCTCCCACTGTACTCTTGTGCTCCAGAGGCCCTGCTTTCCCTTCCACGGGGCAGAGCCACGTAACGAGTGATCTTCAGCTGCCCCTGGGTCCCAGCGGCCTGCAGCCCTGTAGTTGGAGAGGGCTGATGGGGGAGGGGTGCCTCCAACCTCGCCCACATTCTCTTGCCTTTGGCCCTGCTGTCTCCTAGTGAGGCCAGAGCCAGGTGTTTGTAAACAGGCAGGAAGACCAGAAGAAACACAGAACAGGGACACAATGCCTCTGACTGGGGAGCTTGCGGCCTGGTTGTTCCCTCCCGGTGTTGATGAATCCTTCAGGGACGGGTGGGGAGGTCTTTGGGCTCAGGTAAGAGCTGTGACCGTTTGACCTCCCCTCCTCCTGTCTCCTAGTGGCGATTTGCTTTCAGCCACTTCGTGGTAGAACCCAGAGAGGAGTACGAGGTGACCGTCCACCACCTGCCTAAGCCCATCCCTGACGGGGACCCAAACCACCAATCCAGAAACTTCCTGGTGCCCGGTAAGAGCACCACCCCGCAGCGTGCCCTTCACCTCTCGCTCTGTGGTCGGCCTTGGAACCCACGGGACAAACAGGTGCCAGGCCAGGGCTCCTGGGTGGGGGGTTGCAGCCCCCACTCCCTAAGGCGAAGTCCATTCTCTGCAGCACCAACTTGGTGTTGGCCCAAGACCCTGGGAGTTCTATGGGAACCGAGTCCTTCGTCTGGCACGTCCTGCTCAGAAAGTGTTGGGAAGACAGGCCTGTCCCCAGAGAGCTGTGGCCTCACTCCCCGCCCTGTCCCGCCCCGGCTCCTCGCTCTTCCCATGTCCCACCTGCATGTGTCTGGCACCAGCCCCTCTTCCCCTGCTCCCTCCTCCTGGGATGCTTGCCAGGCTCATCTTCCAAAGCAGCATCTGATGCATCTGCACCTCTGGGTGCATCTCTGTCCTCCCCGGAGTCTCTGCCAGAGTCCGCCTTTCTCGTTGTCCGGAGCCAAGAGCACCCGAATGCCCAGCCCCTGGAGGACAGGGCCTGCACCTCACACCCACCCAGACAGCCTCCAGACCCTTGTGAATGGCCCGGTGTGGGGGAGGCGATTGGGAAATGCTTGCTGAGGCCATCCACATTGCCGGAGCACCCCTTGCACACACAAAACATGCACACACATGCACCCATGCATACACACAGATGTGCACGTGCATGCAAATTCACTCATGTACACACGTGCACACAGACGTGTGCACACGTGTACACATACATGTGCATGCACGGTCTGCTCACCCAGCTTTGTTTCCCCTTTTATGTCACTCCCCATCCCTGACGTGCCAGCATCTTGACGTAGCCGTGGCACGATATCACAGCCTCTGTCTATGGTCCCTCCGGCTGGAATGGCATCCCCGGAGGGCAGGGACTTCATCTCACTCCTGGCTATATCTCCCAGGCCTCACACAGCACCTGACACATACTGTGTCAGGGGGCTCAATAAGTATTTGTCAGATGAGTGACACTCCCCAGTCCCCCTCCTAGCCCCCCATCCCTAAAGCGGACTGACTCAGCCCCTGTCGCTCATAGTGATTCATGCCTGTCACATCTTCTTAAACCAATAAAAAGGCTGCAGTCAAGGAAATGGGGGACCAAGAAGCTGTCTCCAGGAGAGCAGTCCTCCCAGGGTCCCAAGGTTGGCAGTGCCATGGAATCACCTGGGAACTTGTCAGAAATGCAGCTTCCCAGGCCCACCCCAGACGAGGCTGAACCCAAGACTCCCATGAGCATACGTGGAAGTTGGGGAAATGTCATCATTTGCCGAGGGGGACTAAGCCCATCTCCCCTCAAGGGCAGAAGCAGATCCAGGGAGGGAGCCCCCAGAGAGGGGGAACAGGAGTAGACCAGGACCCCTTAGTCCAAGAACAAGTCTGGGGAGGGGGCTTCTGCCTGGATCTGGAAGTTTCTGGATTCTGGAAGGATAAGTGGTAAGATGGCCAGGGCAGCCCCAGGCCTAGGGCCTCTGACCCATGACAGTGTCCATCCTGGGGCTCCTCTGAAGGGGCCGCCCTTGGACAGGCTCCCAGAAAGCAGACGGTTGTTACCTCTGGTGTTGGAAGTTCTGTAAGACAAGCTCTCCAAGGCAGGGGCTGATGGTTGCACTTCTTCCCGGTCCACAGATTGCAAGGACCCCAGGATGAAGGACACCACGCCATGCGTGAGCTCAGGTAACCATGGGGGCAACCATGTGGGAGCTTTACTTGGGTCACACACATATGCACACAGACACACAAGCGTGCACATACATGCACACGTGCACGTGTCCAAGCATGCTCGCCCCCTCCCTGACTCCTGGTCACGTTGTACCCGTGGGATAGGCAGCCTGTGGGACCCCAACATCACCGTGGAGACCCTCGAGGCCCACCAGCTGCGGCTGAGCTTCACCCCGTGGAATGAGTCCACCAGTTACCAGGTCCTGCTGCACAGCTTCCCGTCTGCGGAGAACCAGAGCTGCTTCCAACATGTCGTCGACATGCCCGTGGTAACTGCCCTCTCTGCCGCTTTCCTAACCCATCAACCTGGCTCAGAGCACCCTCTCCACCCTTGACAGCCAGGCGCTCGGGCTGGGCTTAGAGCATGTGACCTCCCTTCCCGTGTGTGCAGACTGAGGCTGGTGTGCACTTGGAGAGTGGCTGGTGTGAGGTGGGTGTGTGGCTGGTGTACAGTTGGTGTGTGGCTGGTGTGCACTTGGAGAGTGGCTGGTGTGTGCTTGGAGAGTGGCTGGTGTGAGGTGGGTGTGTGGCTGGTATGTAGTTGCTCTTGCAGCTGACAGGAGCCCTGTCTCTGCCCTGTGCACTCAGCCCTCTGTCCTCCCCTCCCCGACATTCTCCTGGTCCTCTTTTTGCTTTGTTAATTTCATGATTGCAAAGAGGATTTGAAGACTGTACAATGTGCACATGAAGACAAGGTGGGGGATCAAAGTGAGGCAGTAAGACGGAGCCAGGGTGGGGCCGCTGCTGGATGCGTGCGTCTATCCCTTGATCCCCGGTGGCCAGGGCTTCTGATGCGGTCCTGGGGATGCAGTCCTGGAGATGGCTGCTCCTCCTTGAGCCGGACCTGCAGCCCCTCTCCCCAGGGAAGGGGCCCCTGGGGCGCATCCCAGCCCGAGCCGGGGCCTCACCGTCCCTCTGCCCTGCAGCCCGCACAGGAAGCCGCCCCGCAGTGCTGCCACATCACGGTCACCCTGCGGGACTCCAGCTGGTGCTGCCGCCACCACGTGCAGGTGGGGAGCAGGGTGGGAGAAGGGCAGGTAGGCAGCTGGGGGGGTCATGCTCCCCCTGGACCCAGCACCGCTACTTGGGGATTTCCTGCCCAGCCACCAGCCTCGGCCAGGCAGGGTCCTCGCCCCACTTCCGCTGGCGGGCCGCCTGCCCAGCAGCCGTGGAGACGTCCTGGAGAGGCTGGCGGGTTCCTGGCGGGCCTGTGCGCCCCCAGCCTCTCCCCCACGCTCTGCCTCACAGATCCAGCCCTTCTTCAGCAGCTGCCTCAACGACTGCCTCCGACACTCGGTGTCCGTGGCCTGCCCGGAGGTCTCGAACACCCCAGGTGGGATGCGCGGCTGCCAGGGGCCACGGGGAAGCAGGGTGGGCGAAGGTTAGCAGCCCAGACTGCACCGTGACCTGGTCCGAGGGGAAGGGGCAGTTGTCCAGGCCTGTGTCGCGTAGCCTTAGAGAGAGACTCCAGATTGGACTCCTCGCTGACTTTCGTTAGCTCTGTGACCTCGGGAAAAGCACTGAGCCTTTCTGATCTTCAATTTCTGTGACTGGAAAACTGGGGACTCTTTATTGTCACAGTTACAGTTAACACCGTGTACCGAGTGAGCAAAGTGCTCTAACATGTCTGCTTTTAGTTCTCACAAACTCTGAGTCATAGTACTATCTGACTAGTGCTGTGTACTAGGTACTACACACTATAGTACTATGCACTGTCCACTATAATATTGGTACTGTGTACTAAGTGCTAAGCTCTATGTGCTGGGCACTATGCACTATAGTACTGTGTGCTATGTACTAAGTACTGGGTACTATGCATCATAGTATAGATACTGTGTACTATATAGTACTAAGTATATTTTACTGTGCATTATGTGCTGTGCACTAAGTATTACATGGTTCTGGGTACTATATACTATGTACCAAGTGTGCACTATGTACTGTGCACTATCACTGCTGACAACTGAAAGTCTGTTTCTGTTCTCCTTGCAGACACCACTGAAGGTGAGGCTGACTCTTTCCAGGCTGAGACACCTCAAGGGCCACGGAGAGGTCCCTGCCTAGCCTGGTGTGGGGTCAGGCTACATGAGGAGACACCCCAGGGGAGTAGCCCGGGGTGGGCAGTGGGCGGGGCCCCAGGGCTGGCACAACAGAGAGGACTCCCAGGGTGGGCAGTGGGCGGGGCCCCAGGGTGTCACACCACTCACACCACCCTCCCGCCACAGACCACACGCCCCTGTGGGTGTCTGCGTTCATCACAGGCCTCTCCATCCTGCTGGTGGGCTCCGTCATTCTGCTGATTCTCTGCATGACCTGGAGGCTACCAGGTAAGGGCGGGGCTACAGCCCACCTGGGATTTCCGCTCTCCCCCTCCCTCTTCCCAGACCCTTCTCCCCGCGCCAGCCCTAAGTCTGTGCTCAGGACCCCGCACCTCCAGCCCTGCAGGCTGTTAAGAAGCGTCAGTCCCCCACCCCGGGCCCATTCTGGCCACGTTCCAAGCAGGAGAGAACATGGGTCTCTGGGGTGGGGGTTGGCCTCTCCCTGCCCCTCCATGACCCTGATCTAGGTGGCCATTCCCTCTGTGACCACGATTTGTGCAGGGGAAGACCACCAAGCCAGGCGTGAGGCCTGTCGAGAGCGTCCTCCCACAAAGGGTCCCTAGGAGGGTCCAGCATCCAGGGGGGTTGGGAGGCTGTTCTTGGGCCGCACACCTGACCTTTTCCCAAAGCGCCCACTCCTTGGGGCGAGGGAAGGACCTCATGGTTCTGGGGAGCAGCCCAAAGGTGGGAGTTGAAATCAGGTGCCAAATGCCCTCCTTGGCCTCTGTGTGGCTCCAGAAAGTCAGCCCCACACCATGGGATCCCTCACTGGGTCCAGGAGGGGTGGTCACTTAAGGACGTTGATTCCTCGCATCACCTTCAGAATACAAGGAGGCTGCGAAGGGGCCAGGGGCGCCACTTCCAGAGACGTCTCGGAAGCCTTGTGCCTCCTGCAAGGATAGGTCTGGGGGATGGGCTTTCCCTGAAAGGGGAGTCTGCTTGGGGGCAGCCACTCAGGTTGTAACCTCCTAGGCACCATTCTGGGGGCCCCAGCCCAGTCAATGGTGCCAAATACTTGTGACCCAGGTGGTGGGTATGTTGGATGAGCCAGGCACTTAACCCACAGACCCATTTCACAGAGGAAGAAACCAAGCTTCAGAGACATCGGTACCTCCCCCAGGTCACACAGCGGTCGTGGGAGACGCGGTCTCCCCGCCGAGGCCCAGAGCAGCTAGGAGGTGCTCCTCGGCTCCTCCCGGGCCAGGAGACGGCCTTGTAAAACCTGTGCCGCCTCCACGGACACTTCTGGAGCAGTCCTTCTGGCCTTGCGTTTCCTTTCAGGGTTCCGTCAAGGAAAACATGAAGATGGCACCAAAGACACAGGTGGGCACTCCTGGTTTGGGCAGCCTGGCTTTAGGGGGAGGCTGTTCACACTGACCTGGAGGAGCTCCGGGTCAGTTCCTGTCCCTCGGGAGATGTCACCTGCCGGGGACCCACCTCCAGCCCCGAACGGAGGGACCTCACATAGCAGGGGGACTGGGCTCACAGCTAATCCCTGAACAAGAAGGGAAGGTCAGGGCCCCTAGAGAACAACTGTGTCCATGCCAGAGATAGGCCTTGGTGTCTTGAAGAAAAGATAATTCTAACTAACGTGCAGGCTGCAGGCCAGGTAGGAAAGTGAGAGACACTCTTTTCCCTGAAGGCACAAACTATTTTGCAGGCAGCCAGTGTGGCCTGGCAGCCGCCTCGGGCATCTTCTGGGGTCTCAGCTCCATTTCTTGGGCTGGGGAGCCAAAGTCAGCCTGCTTCCTGTCCCTCTCCGGCAGGCATGTGTGGTCAGCACTGAAACGCCTGAAGCCACACCCTGGTTTCCTTGTTTCCCCCAGAGATCCTGCCCGCCGCCACCAGCCTGAGCCCCCCGCCCCTGAAGCCCAGGAAGGTCTGGATCGTCTACTCCGCCGACCACCCCCTCTACGTGGACGTGGTCCTCAGGTTCGCCCAGTTCCTGCTCACCGTGTGTGGCACCGAAGTGGCGCTGGACCTGCTGGAGGAGCAGGCCATCTCAGAGGTAGGGGTCATGACCTGGGTGGGGCGCCAGAAGCAGGACGTGGCCGACAGCAACTCCAAGATCCTCGTCCTGTGCTCCCGAGGCACCCGGGCCAAGTGGCAGGCGATGCTTGGCTGGGAGGACGCCGCCGCCGTGCAGCTCCGCTGCGACCGCGGGCAGCCGGCGGGGGACCTGTTCACGGCGGCCATGAACATGATCCTGCCGGACTTCAAGAGGCCGGCCTGCTTCGGCACCTACATCGTCTGCTACTTCAGCGACATCAGCTGCGAGGCGGACGTGCCCGACCTGTTCAACATTACCTCCCGCTATGAGCTCATGGACCGGTTCGAGGAGGTCTACTTCCGCATCCAGGACCTGGAGATGTTCGAGCCGGGCCGCATGCACCGCGTGGGGGCGCTCGCGGCCCAGAACTACCTGCAGAGCCCCAGCGGCCGGCAGCTCCGCGAGGCCGTGCAGCGCTTCCGCCGCTGGCAGGCCCAGCGCCCCGACTGGTTCGAACTGGAGAACCTCCGCTCGGCGGACGGCCGGGACCTCCCGTCCCTGGACGAGGAGGCCTTCGAGGAGGAGCCGCTGCCCGAAGGCGGGATCGTCCGGCAGGAGCCGCTGGTGCGGGAGCCCACCTCCCGGGACCACCTGCTGGTGGAGCTGCTCCTCGCCGGGGAAGGAGGGGGCGGCCTGGCGCGGCTGGAGCCCCAACCCCGGCCCCCCGGGCAGCCGGCAGCCCCGACGCTCCAGACCATGGTGGTCCCGGTGGACAGGGTCCCTCGGGCTCAGGCAGTGGAGCCCGTCCCACAGGAGGTGGAGAGCGGTGCTGGCCGGCTGGCCCTGGTGGAGGGAGAAGAGGCCTGCCCGCTGCTGGGGGGCCAGGGTCCCCGGCGGAACAGCGTCCTCTTCCTCCCCGTGGGGCGGCTCCCGCCCCCCCAGCAGAACCCGAGCCTCCAGGACCTGCTCACACCCCCCGAGGAGGAGCAGCGGCGGTCTGTGCAGTCGGACCAGGGCTACATCTCCAGGAGCTCCCCGCAGCCGCCCGACGACGACGACGACGACGACAACGGGGAGGGGGTCGGGGAGGAGGACGGGGGACAGCCGCTGTCCCCCCAGGGCCTGGAGAGCCTGCGCAGCCTCCAGCTACTGCTCTTTTTCCAGGAGCTTAGCAAGAACCCCGGCCTTGAGCCCGAGGGGCCGCCATGCGGGGCCCTCTCCCAGCCAGGGAGGTGAGTGAGCACGTGTGTGCGTGTGAGCACGTGTGTGCACGTGTGGGTTTGCGTCCATGAGGCCGCACCTTTAAAGGTTGCCAGCTTGACTGTGGGAGAAGGAAATGGCAACCCACTCCAGTGTTCTTGCCTGGAGAATCCCAGGGACAGAGGAGCCTAGTGGGCTGCCGTCTATGAGGTCGCACAGAGTCAAACATGACTGAAGCGACTTAGCATGCATGCGTTGGAGAAGGAAATGGCAACCCACTCCAATGTTCTTGCCTGCAGAATCCCAGGGACAGGGGAGCCTGGTGGGCTGCCATCTGTGGGGTCACACAGAGTCAGACACGACTGAAGCGACTTAGCAGCAGCAGCTTGACTGTGTCCCCTTAGCTTTTCTTCAGGTCTCCGTGTGGTCACCTTCCATCCCCAAGACCCCATGGCCCATTCCCAGGAGCTAAAGGATAGACTGTCTGCCATTCCTCCCTTCGGCCTTTGTCTTGGGTCCAGTATAGCCCTGACCGCCAAGGACCTGCTCCTCTAGTGGGAGGGTCAGCACACAGGGCGAGACGCGGAGGCCGAAGGGGTGCCGGGGTGGAGTGGGGGGTGGAGGGCAGGTGGAGTCCCGAGTCTGGGGCAGTGGGGCAGTGTGTAACTGATCCTGCCGTGGTAGGTGAGCCCATGGGCCCAGCTTGGGGAGGCCTGGGGGCCAGGCTGGGGTTGGGGCATCAGGCCCTGATGCTAAAGGCCGGGGCTTTACCAGGCTGCCCTGTTCCCTGCAGAGGAGGCTGTCGATCAGACACACTGGTTGTTTTCGGGGAAAGACTGGGTAGGAGTGAATGAGCCCTGATGGCCTCAGCAGGGCCTGAACCCACATGTGGCCTCGGTCAGTGGGAGAGCTTTGGCCAAGGATTCTTCCAGGGTTGCAGGCTGAGCACGGGGCTATAGCATCCGGGCTCAAGAAGAACAAGGAGCCCCCAGCCCTGTGCACACTGGGGTCACTCTAGGTTCTCTTTGCCTGAACCTGAGTCCTCCACTGTAGCTTCAAGCACCTGCAAGGAGGAGAGGGTTCTGAAATTCAAGGAGAAATCAGATACCGCGTGTACATGTGTGTGTGTGTGAAAGCGAGCTTACTGATAAAAGAATGAATAAATTTTTAAACTCTGATTACAGTTCCTGGCTGTCACTTTAAGTCACATGTTATACAGGTCGGGAGGTTCCTGGCTGGCAGAGGCCTTTCTCGTGGTGAGGTTGTGCCTGGTAGCAGCAGGCTGTTGAGGCCCGGGTCCTGGACAGTGCAAGGTCCACACCACCCCCGCGCGGCAAAGGACCAGGCATGGGAATGCTACAGGCCGGCTTCCATGCCACCCCACACACACCCCTTGGTTAATACCTGGTCCCCAGTGTGTGATAGTGTTGGGGAGGGCTTCTGGGAGGAAGGGGGTCATGGAGTAGGATCCCATGGATGGGATAAGTGCCCTTGTAGGAAGTCCTACAGAACACTGTCTCCTGCTGCCACGCAAGGACACTGCGAGACTGCCGTCTGTGAATCTGGAATCCGCCGGCACCCTGACCTTGGACTTCCAGGCCCGGCTCTGTTTCTGCTGTTCATAAGTCTGTGCAGTCTCGGGCGTTCCATTCTAGCAGCCAAGAGGACAAGGTCGGAGGAGCCGAGACCGCCCAGCCTCCAACCTCCCTGGCGCCATCCTCCAATGATGTTGGGTGGGCGTCGCTGGGTGCAGATGCCCACGCAGCTCTCTGGGACGATCCCCCCACTCCCAGTCATCTCGTGCTCAATGTGCAGAGTGTGGGTGAGCCAGGTGGTGCCTGCGGCAGGGTATCCCAGCCCTGTGGTTCCTGGCCTGGTCTTGGGAGACACTCTCCACCTGGACCACCTTCCCCACAGATCTCGGACTTCTGCTGTGCTAGCCCCTGAGGCCAGACGACCCAGCTGTCACCCTCCACCAGGTCCCATTCTCATGACAGCTGCCCTTTCTTTATTGACTGTGTCCCCTTAGCTTTTCTTCAGGTCTCCGTGTGGTCACCTTCCATCCCCAAGACCCCATGGCCCATTCCCAGGAGCTAAAGGATAGACTGTCTGCCATTCCTCCCTTCGGTCTTTGTCTTGGGTCCAGTATAGCCCTGACCGCCAAGGACCTGCTCCTCTAGTGGGAGGGTCAGCACACAGGGCGAGACGCGGAGGCCGAAGGGGTGCCGGGGTGGAGTGGGGGGTGGAGGGCAGGTGGAGTCCCGAGTCTGGGGCAGTGGGGCAGTGTGTAACTGATCCTGCCGTGGTAGGTGAGCCCATGGGCCCAGCTTGGGGAGGCCTGGGGGCCAGGCTGGGGTTGGGGCATCAGGCCCTGATGCTAAAGGCCGGGGCTTTACCAGGCTGCCCTGTTCCCTGCAGAGGAGGCTGTCGATCAGACACACTGGTTGTTTTCGGGGAAAGACTGGGTAGGAGTGAATGAGCCCTGATGGCCTCAGCAGGGCCTGAACCCACATGTGGCCTCGGTCAGTGGGAGAGCTTTGGCCAAGGATTCTTCCAGGGTTGCAGGCTGAGCACGGGGCTATAGCATCCGGGCTCAAGAAGAACAAGGAGCCCCCAGCCCTGTGCACACTGGGGTCACTCTAGGTTCTCTTTGCCTGAACCTGAGTCCTCCACTGTAGCTTCAAGCACCTGCAAGGAGGAGAGGGTTCTGAAATTCAAGGAGAAATCAGATACCGCGTGTACATGTGTGTGTGTGTGAAAGCGAGCTTACTGATAAAAGAATGAATAAATTTTTAAACTCTGATTACAGTTCCTGGCTGTCACTTTAAGTCACATGTTATACAGGTCGGGAGGTTCCTGGCTGGCAGAGGCCTTTCTCGTGGTGAGGTTGTGCCTGGTAGCAGCAGGCTGTTGAGGCCCGGGTCCTGGACAGTGCAAGGTCCACACCACCCCCGCGCGGCAAAGGACCAGGCATGGGAATGCTACAGGCCGGCTTCCATGCCACCCCACACACACCCCTTGGTTAATACCTGGTCCCCAGTGTGTGATAGTGTTGGGGAGGGCTTCTGGGAGGAAGGGGGTCATGGAGTAGGATCCCATGGATGGGATAAGTGCCCTTGTAGGAAGTCCTACAGAACACTGTCTCCTGCTGCCACGCAAGGACACTGCGAGACTGCCGTCTGTGAATCTGGAATCCGCCGGCACCCTGACCTTGGACTTCCAGGCCCGGCTCTGTTTCTGCTGTTCATAAGTCTGTGCAGTCTCGGGCGTTCCATTCTAGCAGCCAAGAGGACAAGGTCGGAGGAGCCGAGACCGCCCAGCCTCCAACCTCCCTGGCGCCATCCTCCAATGATGTTGGGTGGGCGTCGCTGGGTGCAGATGCCCACGCAGCTCTCTGGGACGATCCCCCCACTCCCAGTCATCTCGTGCTCAATGTGCAGAGTGTGGGTGAGCCAGGTGGTGCCTGCGGCAGGGTATCCCAGCCCTGTGGTTCCTGGCCTGGTCTTGGGAGACACTCTCCACCTGGACCACCTTCCCCACAGATCTCGGACTTCTGCTGTGCTAGCCCCTGAGGCCAGACGACCCAGCTGTCACCCTCCACCAGGTCCCATTCTCATGACAGCTGCCCTTTCTTTCCTCACGGCTTCACTGAGACACGATTCACAGCTCACACAGTTCACCACGGACCGTGTACAAGTCAAGGCTTTGGGGAGTTCAGAATTCAGCAACCTTCAGCATAATCCATTTTGGAACATTTTTCTTCCTCCCCAAAGAAACCCAGCCCCCCTAATCATCACCCCATGACCCCAAATGTCCCATCGGTGGGTGTGCCTATGTGGACACGGTGGATATAAACGGAGACAGGAAGATCCCCAGGTAATCCACCCTTGTTCCACCCATGTGCCCCCTCCTTCCCTAGAGCCCCCAGCCTCACACTGGTCTCAGTCTAAGTATCACCCAAATGCCAAGAGCATCAGGTATGAATAAGGCCAGGTCTCGCTTTCCATGCTATTCTGAACCACAGCTAGTGAAATCGTGCCTCACCCAGAAAGGCCCTTTGATAACAAGTGTCCTCTAGGCTGTGACCCCCAAGCCTCAGGGCCCTCCCCAAGCAGAGTGCACAGAAGGAGCTCAAGGATGCAGGAGGAGCCCTGGCCATACAACCCGTGCGGATGTCCACAGCTTTTTCTCTAGGAAAGTGAGAAATGGCTAACAGGTCCTCTGGACATTGCAGGCCACACTGGTTCTGAACCAGCTTCTCTTTCCTGCTCAGGAAGATCCTCAGAGGTGCTCAGGTTTTGGAGGGGCTTTTGTTCGTCACTTAAATGTCCACTTGGCACCTGGAGCTGGGCCTCTGAACGCCTGCTGTGATGGGTTATACTCATTTGCTGCTTATCTTTGCCTCGGCCGGAAGGGAGAAGATGCTCGCCCGCGGGACTCCCAGGATGCGGCTCCTGCCCCTGCTTTTTAGCCAGAACCAGACAACAAAGGTGGTTTCTGTCTGCGGCCTTTGCACTCCACAGGAGCAGTCTCCCCTCCCAGGTAAACAAGGGAGGGGCCTTCCTGCAAAGACCTGCTCAGTGAGGGCCCTGCCAGCCCTGCCCATCAGAGTCAACTTTAGCTGTTCATGCCTTAGTGGGAATCAGTGTCCCGGCTCCTTCCTCCCCACGGCCTGGGAGGAGAGTCTGCCTGGGCCTGGCTGGGGGCCTGCAGGACTCCCAGGATGCGGCTCCTGCCCCTGCTTTTCAGCCAGACCCAGACGACAAAGGAGAATCCAAGTCCAAAGGCTGCCCAGGGCCACTGGACGTGGTTCAGACCTGATTCCCTTGCTGACTGCAGTGCGGCCTCCTGCAGGCAGCTCCATCCTTCTGGGCTCAGGAGCAGAGGGGAAGCTCCCCGGAGGGGCCGTGAGGACCGGAGGGGCCAGGCCCTGAGCTCACCCGACCCCAGGCCTCTGGCTGTAGGACTAGAGCCCCCCGACACAACCTCCCCTCTTGAGCAGCTCAGCCACGAGACACGTAGTCAGATTGGTCATCTTACCGTCCACCTGCATTTAGGGAGACGTGAAGACATGGTCTTTGCTGCTCTGTGACTATTGTACTTGTTACGATCGTCCATGTCTTGAGGGGACTGTCTCGGCACACGTCACCCCATTCCCACCTATAAACATATGGGTGCTCCTGTTCTGTAAGTGGGGAAGATCTCGCAGGCCAGGTGGGCCTGAGCGGGCACGGGCGGAGCCGCCTAGGCTTTGCGGCTTGAACAGCACTGGCCCTCCCTGTGCAGAGCTACGACCGTGGTCTTACTTCTGCAGAGACCTGGTGTTCCCTCAGGCCACCCCGCTCTCTGTGCTAAAAAAAGACACGCACGGCCCCTGCTCTTCCCGAAAACACTTCTGCTTCTGGCCTGTGCGAGGAGGGCAGAGGACTTAAGAAGCTGGCTTCTCAGCCTTTTCCCTCACGGGCAAGTTCTTCTCAGAAAGAAGGAGCCGAGGACGGGAGCCAGGGCGTGAAGCCCAAGGCCACTTCCTCGAGAGCCTGCCAGCCACCTGGAAGGAAGCAGCCAAGGAGGGCCCAGAATGCGAACAGAGACCCGCAAAGCGATGACAGATGTCACAGTGACATTCAAGAGTTTAGCAGGGAAACCAGGACAGGCACGATCTTAAACCGCACAGGAAGCTTGTCACAAGTCTCAAGTTTTTTTTTTTTATTTTCAGAACAGAAGCTGGTTTTATTTTTAAAAAGAGGAGAAAAAAACGTGAGAAATGCCAGCGAGGTGCCACTTCCGTCCTCCAGGCTCCGACTGCCAGCTCTCCGCTCTTCCACAAGAATCGTGGACTTGCAGCTGTCCGTACAGAGGGTCTAGGCCAAGCCCTTTCCAAACAGGGAAGGAGTCAGAGGCCTGACCCACCCAGCATGAGAGACGGCAGCGCGGGTCCCACTCCAGCTTCTCCTCCGTGACCTGCATGGAGGGTGCGGGCCCTGGGACAGGAAATCCCGCCTGCTGGGCCCACCACAGCATCTCCAGTTGGCCCCCGCACCACAGATGCCCCTAGAAAACAAGAAAAACGAAACTTCCGGGGCATCTCTTGTTGTGAGTAGGGCAAGGGAAGTAAGTAAAAGGACTCCAGAGAAATATAGCAGAAGGAAGGGGTTGACCCCCTGAGCACAAGTGATGGCACCAAGTGTCAGGAAGAGGACATCTGTCCCCCGGTGAACGAGGGCCAGCAGCCGGGACCAGCCGCGCCCGCAGTCTCTCGACGGACGGGGAAGTGCAGCTCATCAGAATCCCCCGCAGCCCCCCACCCCACACCTGAGTGGGGGCTCCCCGCGTGTCGCAGTGTCACTCAGCAGGGAGAGGGGTTGGGGCAGGGGCCAGCCTGGGCCCCCCATGGCTCAGACGCGGAGGCTAGGTGGCAGAGCAACAGCAAAACTGGAGAGAGGGTATGGGAGCAGAGGGGCATCCCCCCAGGGTCTGGGCCCCAGAACTTTGACCACATGGAGTTCAAAGGGCAAGAAGAGGGGTCCTGGGAGAGGAGAGAAGGCAAAAAAGGAACAATTTGCTGCAAAATCCAACCAGTTGACCCTGGACCTGGTGGGCGAGGGGCTGGGAGCCCCAACACTGAGTGCAAACATTTTCCTCCCTGCCGCCGCGCCGCCGCCCCTAGAGCAGGAAGGCTCAGGACATCGGCCCCTCCTGTGTCTCTGTCTTCGGTCAACAGCCCTCCAAAACAGTGAAGGGCCCCAAAACATTCTCTGGTCCCCAGCACAGAACAGAGTCCCAGGAAGCAAAAGTGACGTGCCACTGAAGCCAGCCTGTGAGAGTCAACCACACAAAGCTGCCCAAGCACACGGAGGGGGGAGATCCTTACAAACTGCCCGCACGCCATCCTGTTACCCTGTTACCCCGGCCTCAAGACTGTATGTGGGCAACCCCTGGATATCAGCTGTCAGTAGGGAGGGAGGCGGGGGGGGGTGGGGCTTGCCCACCCCCCCCGGACAGTCTACTTTTACCCTAGGGACTCCCTTGACCAGAGCAGAGGACAAAGGTCACCACCACCCTTTCTGATCCACGCCAGGCTTCCCAGAAGAAGGGCAGGGGGTGGGAGACGGGTTCCCTACTCCTGTGGGCCCGTGGGTGGCCCAACTGATATCAATCCAGGGATCCCACCAAAGCCGTTCTGAGCCAAGACCTGATCCAGCCTGCTACCAGCCTCAGGAAGGATGGGAGCTATGGGCGCAGAGAGAGGGAGAGACGGAGGGCAGCCAGCTGATCCTCCATAGACCCTGTAATAACACTGGCACCGAACCCCAGCGGGTCCAGTGGCCATGGTAAATGCGACATCTGAGTCTTTGTCCTTATTTTTTGCAAGCAGCATCAGTGTGTGATGCAACAGAAGTGGAAAGCACGGAGGTAGACACGCTCACTCACCCAAGAAAGGGTGTAGTTTGGCCCTTAGAGCATGGACCCCACCCTGCCGCTGAGAGGAGTGGGGCAGGACTGAGGAAGACCCTGGGTGAGCTTCTCTCTCAGAGGAGGGCCCCTGGGCAGTCCCCAGGTGCCCAGCTCTGTCTGGGAACTAATTCATGGCCACAGATTCAGGTAGGAATGAGAAGTGTGGGTGGGGAGGACAGAGCCTCCCCAGATCTCCTGCTGATCTCAAGTGGCACAGGGTGGACACAAGGAAACAACATGCACACATGTGCGTGTGTGTGGATGCACACACACACACACACACACACACACACACAGATTGCATGAAACACAACAGACACAGCCCGGGAACAGGGGACTCCAGGTCAATTTCCAGGTGTGGGACACCAGCCACTAGCCACAGCCTAAAAGCAGCTGTCCCATCCAGCCTCCTGCCTGGGTCCCCCTCCTCCACTCTCCCCTACAAGGGAGAGGAATCAGGGTGAGATGGCAGAAGCGGGAAGCAGAGGCACCATGCCCCTGGACGCTGGAACTCAGAATGGGTGTGGCGAACTCAGAACAGAGCCTGACGACTTTCCTCCTTCTTTCAGTAACTGGCTCGCTCCAGGCAGTCTTGACCCAAAGTGCTCAGAGTGGCGTGTTGGCCCTCAGCCCCATTGGCCCTCAGCCCCATTAACAGATGATCTAGAGTAGGTGAGGAAAGGTCCGAGGACAGGGAGCTGGGTTTCCCAACCCCAAAGCAAGACCCAGACCCCTCAATTCTGGGAGGCCACAGCCAGAGTGTTGACATAGCCATGGGCGCACCCCTCATCCTCGGAGATGCAGTGGCCCAGCTGGGGGGCTCCGGGCGCCGGCGGGGCGGAGGGTGAAGCGCCGTAGCCCGACCTGGCCCGACTAGGGGACGCCGGCAGCCCCTGGTCCCAGCAGCCCTCCAGGGCCTCCAGGCCGCGGCAGCCGAGGAAGAAGAGGTTCTTGAGCATGAAGACAGAGAGCGGCTGCTGGTAGCTCAGGGCCAGCAGGCAGCGCAGAGCCAGCAAGGGCGCGTCCACCAGGCAGCTGCCCAGGAGGCGCAGGAGACAGCTGCAGCCACCGGGCCGCGAGCCCCGGGCCCGGGGCGAAGTGGCGGCGTGGAGCTCGTAGAGCCAGAGCACCGGCGAGGCGAGCGCGAGGAAGTAGATCGCGAGGAGCAGATAGCGCAGGTGCGCGGGCAGCGGCGCGCGGCCGTCCAGCATCAGCTCCACCAGCGCGAAGCTGTCCAGCAGGTCCAGGCACGTGCCCAGGAAGCAGCCGGCGGCGCGGTGCCGCTGCGGCTGCAGGAGCAGGGGCCCCGCGGAGCCGGGGGTGGCGCCTGCTTCGCCGATGGCCCGCACCAGGCAGTAGAGCAGCGGCGCCGAAAGCGCCATGGTGAGGCGGAAGCCCGTGGTGCCGAAGGGGGCGCGCAGTTCGATGAGGTCCAGGATGGACGTGCCCAGGATAAGCACCACCTTGGGCGTGAAGGCGATGGAGTAGATGAGCCAAGCCAGGTAGGCGAAGGCGAACTCGCCGGCCGCCCCGACCGGCCCCGCTGGCCCCGGGCCACCCGCGCCCCCGCGCGCGCCGCGCGCCTTGGCGCCCGCAGCCCCTGCGGGGGCGGCCGGCAGGTGCAGGGGCGCGGCGTGCGGGTGATGCAGGTGGTGGGCGTGTGCACCGCCCCGACGGCCCCGGCTGTTCTTGGCGAAGAAGATGGCCCAGCCCGCCGCCACCACCAGGTCGGTGGCCACCCAGGAGCACCAGTACAGGTCCGTGACGGCGATGAGGTACACGTCCAGCAGGCCGCCTTGCGCCAGCAGCAGCGCCACGGACAGCGCCTGGTAGCCCCAGCGGCAGCCCGAGCCAGAGGAGCAGCCGCGGCGCCCACCCCCGCGGCCTGACCGGGCCCGGCGCCCGCAGCAACCGCAGCACGAACGGCAGGAGGGGCCGGGACCGGGGCCGGGGCCGCCCGTACTCCCGACGGCCCCGGCCACGGCGCCCGCGCCCAGGTCAGCGGCGGTCATGCTGCGCGCGGAGGTGGGCGTGGAGGCGCGAGAGGCGGCGGGGGTCCCCGGGGGCTCGGCGGACACCAGTGGCCTGCTGATGCTGGCGCTCTCGTCGTCGTCCTCCCGCTCGGCGCCCGCGCTGCCGCCGCTGCTGCCCGAGCTGCTCCGGCCGCGCAGGAACCCGGGCTGCCGCCGGGCTGGGGGCGGGGCCGCGCGGGGGGCGCCGGGCGCGGGGCGCATTGTCCTCGGCTCCCTCCCGCCTCCCCGGCCGGAGCCGCGCGCCGGAGCCGAGCCCCGCGGCCGGGCGCGCGCGGTGACGGCGGCGGTGACGGCGCGCGGGGCGGCCCAGCCAAGAGCCGGGGGCGGGGCAGGGACACCGGGATTGGATTCGGGGCTGGGAGGGGGAGATCCGGGCCGCGGGGTCGGCGGGAAGAAGGGGAGAGGCTGCTGGGCGCGCAGGTTGGGGAGGAGCAGGGAGGACGCTGCCTCGGAACCGTGGGGAATCGGAGGCGCCCCGTGGGAACGCCGGAGTGAGATGGGAGGTGATGGCGAGGTCCTACCCGCTGAACCCCTGGGCTTTAGGGACCGGGTGGCCTTCGTCTCAGTGTAGACCGTGCCTGCGAGCAACCAGGCTCGGACCTCTGCAGGCACCAGGGCAGATTTGGCCTCTGCTTCCTCCAGTGCCCTCTCCACTCCCCATTGGGCCACTCTGCCTCTCCCTAAGGCCCTTAAAAGCCACTGGAAGAGTCAGGCCATACTGATTACAAGGACCATAAGCAGACATATATTTCTACATATTTATGTCCCTTGCCCGCTTGGTTCAGTGGGCACCTTGGGGGAGGTACCAATCTACAGTGGCCGGAGCAGCTCTCTGAATACAAACGTTGGGAAGAAAGGAACAGAAAGAGGACGGTTTGTGTGGCCCCAGCCAAGCTGGCGCCGGGTATTCTCTGAGGTTCTTAAGGCAGGAATGGGAATCAACGGGAAGAGGTAGCTGCAGAGGGAAAATTAAAGAAACACCCAGAGGTGCAGGTGCATCAACGGACACAAAGAACCACAGCAGTGATGCTGAACGCTATAGCCGGGCAGTGGATAGAGCTCTGTCCCGCCAGTCTGCAGGTGGACGTGGGGTTTCACACAGCACGCGCCCGGCGCTCACATGTTCTGTGTCCAGTCCTCGTGCAGGCCCAGCAGGTGTTGCAGTGGACAGAGCTCTGTCCTGCCAGTCCACAGGTGGACATGGGGTTTCACAGCATATCCCCAGCACGCACACATTCTGTGTCTAGTCCTCATGTGGGCCCAACAGGTGTGGCGGGGGAGCTGAGCCCTGGGTTGATGGTCTCAGCTCTACCACTGGGCCTGTGTGGTCTTATTTCATCTCTCTGAGCCTTGGATTATGCAGTTGCAAAAGGGGACCAACATTTGCCTTCCCAGGCTGTTGTATTAGGAGGTCATGAGCTGGGAGGGTTTGGCGCAGTTCCTGGTGCAGAATGTGTGAAAGGTAAGTGGTGTCATCATTACAACTGCTCATTTCTCCACCCTTGGGGACACCTATCAGCTCAGGCCACTCTTGATTGTTTTCTGGGCTGGATCCCTTCCCAAGACCACACTGGGAGCTCTGCTGCCCGACAGCTCTGGGCTTCGCCAAGCGCCAGGGAGCCGAGCAGTTCTTGTTGGGAACAGCGGTCCTTGGAGCTGGGCACAGTCTTCGCGGCATGAGAGATTTAGCCCTGCCAGCTGGCACCGAGGCCACCCACCCAGGGCAGCGGGGGGGCACTCGTGAGTGTCACAGCAGGTCCAGGTGAAAAAGCGAGCTGGGGACCTGCCAACTGCTAATGGGAATGATTACAGCCGAGCTCCCAGCCTCCCCTCAGGGAGAACACCAGCCAGCAGCTAACCTGAAAACTGGCCTATAATTCCTGCTCAAGTCAACTGAGCAGAAGAAGCAGAGACGCTGATGAAGGCGAAGAACTGGGCTCCTGAGCGAACACTGATGGCTCTGTCTTCACCCCAGCCTAGGCCCGCTACTCTAGCCACCCACTCAGCTCCCTCCTGCCCTCGCCCATCATGCCAGCCTTCGCCCAGACCCTCCCACCCCTGCCAAGGATAGGTCTCCTCCCTGGGAACTTGGGTTGTACCAGATCTTTGAAGTTATCCTTGCATTTCTAGGGAATGGACTCCAGTCACTCAGAGTAACTTCTGAATGAGATTCTTTAGCCCCATTTCTTTCAGGTCTGAGGTCCTGAATAAAAAGGTCACAGAAAAGAAAGATGAGAAATCAGGGCACCCAATGGAGTATGCCGATGGTCTGAGTCCCAGAGGGTCCTCGGTGTTGCAGTGGGTTATGTCTAATCTGTGCACACACTCGAATGCACACATGCACACACAGAGCCTTCGCTTCAGCCTGGGAGAAGCTTGACAAAGATGTGTCTGGGATGAAAAAAAAGAAGGAAGTTAAGACTTTCCCATATATAAATTGAGTGCAAACATCCTACAAGGACCTGGAAAGGAGAAGACACACTCGCCAAGCAGCTCCCAGGCTCCCAGGGTCTGTGCTTACGTCTCACACATGATACCCAGGGACAGAGACAGAGGGATGGCACTTTGCTTCCAGACCTCCGACTCCCAGCCCAGTGTCCTCACCTGCCCACCACACTCCTTCTCATAAGCCTAGGATGGCAGCCTGGGAGCAGGGAACAAACTAAGCAGGTTTCTATCCAAAACCCATTTCCCTGAGCACCTGTTAAATGCCAGGGGGCGGAGGGGGACACCAGGTAAAGCTTGTTTGGAGACCTGATACCTCGTCTGTCCACCTGGAGCGGGGAGGCTAGGATGGGCTGAGAGAGAGAAGACACGCCCAGTCAGCTCAGCAGCCTGGGAAACTCAGAGGGCAGGATTGCCCCCACCCCCAGCACCGAGGTTTAATACCACAAATTTATAAATATATAGATTATCTCCTGTAGAGGAAGACTAGATCTCAGCTTCTTTAAGACATAAAATTAGATACAAGTAACAATTACAAGACTGTTATTGTTTGGTTTGTAACATATATGCATCTACCATGTGCAACAATAGTATTAAGAGGGGAACAGAAATAAAATACAAAATACATAGAAGCATGTTTTCTATTTTTCACTGAAATTGCATTGGTATAAATCATAAGATACAATGCTTATTATTAGCTTTAGAGCAACTACTAAGAAAATAACTCAAAAAACCATTTAAGAGACTTCCCTGGTAGTCCAGTGGCTAAGACTCCATGCTCCGAATGCAGGAGGCCCAGGGTTCAATCCCTGGTCAGGGAACCAGATTCCATGTGCTGCAACTAAGACCTGGCACAGCCAAATAAATAAATATTTTTAAAGAACAGTTTAAAAATTATTAAAGGAATTAAATGTTATACCAGGAAAAAAAACTCTTAGTACCAAAAAATGAAAATTTTTTTAAAAAAGAACTTCAGATTTCAAATATATAGTCATTGAAAAACATTAATAGATGTATTAAGCAGCACATTGCTGCTGCTGCTAAGTCACTTCAGTTGTATCTGACTCTGTGCAACCCCATAGACGGCAGCCCACCAGGCTCCCCCGTCCCTGGGATTCTCCAGGCAAGAACACTGGAGTGGGTTCCCATTTCCTTCTCCAATGCGTGAAAGTGAAGTTGCTCAGTCATGTCAGACCCTCATTAGATACACCTAAAAAGACTTAGTAACTTTAAATAATATTATCTGAAGAGGGGATATATGTATAACTGATTCACTTTGCTGTGCAGAAGAAACTAACACAACATGTAAAGCAACCATGCTCCAATAAAAATGAATAAAAATATATGTCTGAAGAAAATCTCTAGAATGCAGTAGAGAGAGCTAGAAGTGGTAACATATTCCAAAGACAAATTGAGTAGATTGGGAAGATCCAAAATATGCCTAACAGAAATTCCAGAAGGAGAAACTTGAAAGAGTCAGGGAAAGATAATAAAGAAATTACAGCTGAGAATTTTCTAAAATTGGTGAAAACTTCTCCAATCCACAGATTTAAGAATCACAATGAATACTAAACAGGATGAATAAAAATAAACATGCTGCTAGATGCTCGGATGTGAAACCAGAGAGCATCTACAGGAAAGGATCTTCAGAGAAACCATGACCTTAAACCACGTAACAACAGTTAGATTGACAGCAGGCTTCTCATCAGAAATAACACAAGCCAGAATGCAAAGGATGGTTTAAAAAACTAAAGTTAAATATATCCACGATCACAATAAATGCCCTATTAAATAAGAGAGATGATCAGGCTCAATTTTTTAAAAATTCCCTGCTAAGCCACTTCAGTCGTGTCCGACTCTATGCGACCCCACAGACGGCAGCCCACCAGGCTCCGCCGTCCCTGGGAGCAACTAAACCTATGCGCCACAACTATTGCATCCGTCCTCTAGAGCCCAGGAACCACAGTTACTGAGCCCACAGGCTACAGCTACTGAAACGGGCACGCCTAGAGCCCATGCTCTGCAACGGGAGAAGCCACCGCAATGAGAAGCAACTAGTGGCAAGCCCCTGCTCGCCGCAACTAGAGAAAAGCCTACACAGCAACGAAATCCCAGCACGGCCGAAAAAATGAAATAAGCAAAAATGATAAAAAGAAAATGCCTTTAAAAAGCTAACGTGACCAAATTAGCATTAGAAAAAAATAAACTTTATACTCAAAAATATTTTTGTGAAATAATTTCATCATACAGTGATAAAGGAGCTAGCATAGTAGTTAGGGTATACACACTAGACCTAGACTACCTAGGCTCAAATCCTGACTCCACCACTCAGAAGCTGGGTGACCTTGGTCAAGTTACTTGATCTCTCTGTCTTCAATTTTCTCACCTGTAAAACGGGGACAATAATTAATAGCACCTACTTCATAGAGTTGTTATGAGAGATGGAAGGCGCCTGGATGTCTGAGTCACCACCTGGAGGGGAAGGCCAAGAACAGCACCTGGCCCACATCAGTCTATGAAATGAGCGAGAAATACCTTGAGTACGTTAAGCCGTATTTTCAATGTACATGTTTCTGAGAGCTGTTTTGTCCCATTGGTTTGTATCCCACCCTCTGCCAAGAGAACACTGTCTTAATTTACTGTAACTTTTAAAAATGTTTGAAATCCGATAGAACCAAATCCAGGGTCTTCTCCACAACAAGGCAGTTTTTCATTTCTTTCAGGGGCTCAGTGAGTGCTCCGCAGGCATTTGTTGAGTGAATAAATAAAGAGGAAGTTAGAAACACAAAGGAAAAAGCAGACAAGATGAGACACCCCTCGGGCTCCAAAGGGAGGTCCGGATGCTGCAGCTGTTCTGGTAGGAGTGAGATCCACCGTGGGAGAAGGGAGGTGCCTTTCAAACCAGACCCCTCTTCTCTGTCTCCCGAAAAAAGAGAAAATGAGGTTTTTGGAACCAAGAGCTGGAGGAGGCTGGAAGCAAAAGCTGAAGCCCTGACAGCCTCTCAGCCCTTCACAGCCAGAGACAATCCTTGCATCTCCAGCCCCTGGCAGAAGCTGCCTGGAGTCCCGGCAGAGAGCAGGCAGGCATCCCCGCACGACCCAGCTTCCCTGCACCATGCGGTATGGGGGAAGTGACAAGAAAGATTGGGGGAACAAAGCTATTCTAGCCGAGATATTTTAAAAATCCGCCCTCAAGGCAGCATCCGGTTGCTACAGCAACCCTAGCTCCTGGGGAGGCCTGACCACCCACTGGCTCCCCACCTGCCTCAGCCCGGGGGTGTCCTCGGGAGGCCAGAAGCTGCCAGCACCCCAGGGACACGGAGGAAGCATGGGGTTCCAGCACCAAGGTCAGGGCTGGAGACCCACGTGAGCACAGCATGGTCCGCTTCTGCTCTGGGCTGATCACTTTATTCTGAACATGTGCTTACTTCCTGTGAAGACTGACTCGTGGAGTCTTGCCGAAACACAAAAAGGTAACTTTTTCACTCAGTCGGGCTGAACAATGAAGCAGCTGGTCATGGATTTGGTTCCGAGGTCTGGACAAAGCCCCAGAGGAACGAGACTGGTCTGCAGGCTAGTGGCCCACCCTGTCCTTGACCTGCGTGAGTGACCTGCCTGAGTGACCTGCGGTCACCTTTCCTTCCTGCACCCCGCCTGAAAGGGCTCCTACCACCCTCAGGAAAAACCAAGTCTTAGAAAGGGAGAGAAAGGGCCACAGGGAGAGCAGCTGCCAGCCCAGGGCAGAGCTGGGGGAAGACACACACACTGTCACCTCATCCCTTCAGCCTGGGGCTCCGGCAAGACCCTGCACGCGGCCACACCCAGCGTGGCTTCCCCTTCCTGCTGCACTCTCCCTTCACTCCTGGGGGCCTCCTGGGCCCAGGGAGAGCTCGCAGGTCTTAGTTGTGGCTTGTAGGATCTTTTAGTGACAGGAACTCCTAGCAGCGGCATGTGGGATCTAATTCCCTGACCTGGGATCGAACCTGGGCCCCTGGCATTAGGAGCATGGACTCTTAGCCACTGGACCACCAGGGAAGATGTATTGCAGGAAAGTTCTTTAAAGGGACTTTAGCACCACCTGCTCCATCTTCGCCCTCTTCTCTCCGTGGAACGTGGCTGAGATGCTGAGGCCATCCATGCTACAGGTAGGCAGGCCTGCAGGCCAGCAGGGTGGGCAGCAGAGTCCCTGAGACGCCTGCCCCGAATGCCGTGATGCTTAGACAGCGTTGGAAACAGTGGTCAGGCTTCTGAGACAGGCAGCTGAAGAAAATCCTCAACAGCACAGCGTGGAACCTACAACAGCTCCTTCGTGACAGCCACCATCTAGACAGGGAGGAGCTGGAGAAGAGTGGGGATCACTGCGGGTGAGGGCCCTGCCTTCCCCCAAGGAACAGGAGGGAGAGAAGCCACGCCTGCCTGTGGGTCTGCAGTCCTGCCACGCGCCCAGCATATGGGTGAGGGGACCCAAGAAGGCACCAGCGTGGACAGTGCACAGAGCGCATCTTTTAGGAGAAGACGCAGAATAAGGAGTGAACTTAGGTCACAGGGTGACAGGGACCTCAGGGAAGATGGTGCAGGACAGCGGAGAGAGCGACTTTGTTTTCTGTTTTTGTTTGCTGTACCAGGAATCTGAGTTCCCCACCCAGGGATGGGAGCCGGAGTCCCACCCATTGGACCAACAAGGAAAACCCTGTTTTTACAGGAATTTGAGGGAATTCTTCTGAGGCAGTCACATCCCCAGATCCTGAAAAAGGGATGGAGCTCTGTGGATGTGGGAAGTAAGGGAATGGCGAGTGCAGAGGCCCCGAGGCAGGAGGGCCTGACAGCAGGGACCTGATAAGAGAGCTGGACACAGCTCCGCTCTGACTGGGCCTGTGAGGGGCCTCAGGGCGGGAGGGGTTCTGCAGGCAAGGGTGGGCTGCAGTGAAGAGGAGCAGCTGCTGCTTGAAGGTGGGGGGCTCTCCTGCAGGTTCTGTGGGTATGGTCCTGCGCAGGGATGGGGCACAAGTCAATCGCCCTCCCCCTCGCCCCTCCCAGGAGCAGCCCAGAGAAGAGTTTGAAGGAGGGAGGGAGCAGTGGGCTATGTCAGCTGCAGTAAGATGGGGACCAGGGCTGGCTAGGGGCGGGCACATGGCGAGTGGGGGCCACAGTCCTAGAAGAGAGGCATGCGATGGCTGGGATGACTGCGAGAACAGCCAGGAACATCAGACAGTTTCTAGAGTCACCGTAGGAAAGGCCCCTCTTCTTTCCACATTAGGGAAGTGGTTAAGTCCGTGGCGAGGCCTGGGTCAGGTTCAGTCCTGCACAGACAGGGCTCGAGGTCAAGATTCCAGTGGGCTGAGGTCCATGCTCTCACCAATGCCTCAGGTCACACACTCCACTTGCCCACCACCCTTCCCCACAGGACTTTTTAGTGCATTCCAGACAGAGCATCACAAGACACAGCAAAATGAATATTTATTATTGTACAGCTATTTTCACTTAAAAAAAAATAGGTTCAAAGTCTCTGGGAAGGAAGTTAAAAGACCATACAAAATAGTGTCTGAGAGTCACAGCCCGTGCTGGCAGCAGGCAGAGACCCCCACCGGGTGAGGACACTGTCTGCAGGGGAGGGGCTGGGGGGCAGCCAGCAGGCCCACCCTCATCCCTGGGCCCTAGAGAGCCCAGCCCTCCTTGCGGAGGACCAGCCACACAGCCTCGTGCAAGTCACTGACCACGTGGGCTGCCTGCAGGAGCTCGGGCCTGAAGCCGAAGTCCCGGTGTCCGTGGAATGGAGACCCCCCATTGCCCGGGGCAGGCGCGGTGGGGCTGGGGGCCTGGGGACCGTACACACCCGTGCACACCAGGATGGAGGCGCAGCTCCGGGCCGCCCCCTCCTGCTGCGTCTGCAGGTGCTGGTGGAACAGGTTGGCCCCGTAGACATCGGACATGGGGTTGTCGCTGGGGAGAGAGGACCCAGTTCAGCGTGGCGGGCAGTGGGCAGGGTGCTGTCCACTCGGGGTGGAGGGGGGCTGGGGCACGAGCATGGGGGAAGCGGGGGGCTCACCCCACGGCGTAGAGGCTCCGGATGGGGGCGGCCCAGCCCCGCCGCGCTGCCTGCTGCGCCAGCAGGCCCTCGGCGTACCGGTAGGTGAGGAGGCTGGGCTTGCCCGTGAGGCCCGAGTAGCACAGCTCCCGGCCTGTCAGCTTGCGGTAAATGGCCTCCAGGCACAGCAGGAAGGTCCCGTGGCCAAACCTGCCAGGGAGGTTTCAGTTTTGACATTACTGAATGAACAGGTGACATCAAGTTCACTTTATCAACAATAAGTCGCCTCTTGCCATTTGGTCCCACATAACCCACTCCCTTCACCTAACGTCAGCAAACCTGAACTCTAAGAAGACTGTTCCAGAAGACATGCCTGACTGTGAGCTGTGGAACCACATTTTAAAAAAGCAACGAGAGCGAACACAGTGACCTGTCCCCCTTGGGCGGCTGTGCAGGGGCCAACCCCGAGCCACTGCACAGCCGCCCAAGGGGGACAGGTCACTGTGTTCGCTCTCGTTGCTTTTTTAAAATGTGGTTCCACAGCTCACAGTCAGGCATGTCTTCTGGAACAGTCTTCTTAGAGTTCAGGTTTGCTGACGTTAGGTGAAGGGAGTGGGTTATGTGGGACCAAATGGCAAGAGGCGACTTATTGTTGATAAAGTGAACTTGATGTCAGCTGTTCATTCAGTAATGTCAAAACTGAAACCTCCCTGGCAGGTTTGGCCACGGGACCTTCCTGCTGTGCCTGGAGGCCATTTACCGCAAGCTGACAGGCCGGGAGCTGTGCTACTCGGGCCTCACGGGCAAGCCCAGCCTCCTCACCTACCGGTACGCCGAGGGCCTGCTGGCGCAGCAGGCAGCGCGGCGGGGCTGGGCCGCCCCCATCCGGAGCCTCTACGCCGTGGGGTGAGCCCCCCGCTTCCCCCATGCTCGTGCCCCAGCCCCCCTCCACCCCGAGTGGACAGCACCCTGCCCACTGCCCGCCACGCTGAACTGGGTCCTCTCTCCCCAGCGACAACCCCATGTCCGATGTCTACGGGGCCAACCTGTTCCACCAGCACCTGCAGACGCAGCAGGAGGGGGCGGCCCGGAGCTGCGCCTCCATCCTGGTGTGCACGGGTGTGTACGGTCCCCAGGCCCCCAGCCCCACCGCGCCTGCCCCGGGCAATGGGGGGTCTCCATTCCACGGACACCGGGACTTCGGCTTCAGGCCCGAGCTCCTGCAGGCAGCCCACGTGGTCAGTGACTTGCACGAGGCTGTGTGGCTGGTCCTCCGCAAGGAGGGCTGGGCTCTCTAGGGCCCAGGGATGAGGGTGGGCCTGCTGGCTGCCCCCCAGCCCCTCCCCTGCAGACAGTGTCCTCACCCGGTGGGGGTCTCTGCCTGCTGCCAGCACGGGCTGTGACTCTCAGACACTATTTTGTATGGTCTTTTAACTTCCTTCCCAGAGACTTTGAACCTATTTTTTTTTAAGTGAAAATAGCTGTACAATAATAAATATTCATTTTGCTGTGTCTTGTGATGCTCTGTCTGGAATGCACTAAAAAGTCCTGTGGGGAAGGGTGGTGGGCAAGTGGAGTGTGTGACCTGAGGCATTGGTGAGAGCATGGACCTCAGCCCACTGGAATCTTGACCTCGAGCCCTGTCTGTGCAGGACTGAACCTGACCCAGGCCTCGCCACGGACTTAACCACTTCCCTAATGTGGAAAGAAGAGGGGCCTTTCCTACGGTGACTCTAGGTGGAACAGGTTGGCCCCGTAGACATCGGACATGGGGTTGTCGCTGGGGAGAGAGGACCCAGTTCAGCGTGGCGGGCAGTGGGCAGGGTGCTGTCCACTCGGGGTGGAGGGGGGCTGGGGCACGAGCATGGGGGAAGCGGGGGGCTCACCCCACGGCGTAGAGGCTCCGGATGGGGGCGGCCCAGCCCCGCCGCGCTGCCTGCTGCGCCAGCAGGCCCTCGGCGTACCGGTAGGTGAGGAGGCTGGGCTTGCCCGTGAGGCCCGAGTAGCACAGCTCCCGGCCTGTCAGCTTGCGGTAAATGGCCTCCAGGCACAGCAGGAAGGTCCCGTGGCCAAACCTGCCAGGGAGGTTTCAGTTTTGACATTACTGAATGAACAGGTGACATCAAGTTCACTTTATCAACAATAAGTCGCCTCTTGCCATTTGGTCCCACATAACCCACTCCCTTCACCTAACGTCAGCAAACCTGAACTCTAAGAAGACTGTTCCAGAAGACATGCCTGACTGTGAGCTGTGGAACCACATTTTAAAAAAGCAACGAGAGCGAACACAGTGACCTGTCCCCCTTGGGCGGCTGTGCAGTGGCTCGGGGTTGGCCCCTGCACAAGTGACGGACCCACCGCACAGTTCATCGGGAGGCAGGTGGAAGAGATGTCACTTGTTCGCCTGTGGCCCCAGACAAGCCCAATAGCACCACCAGCTGCCCTTCCAGGGAAGTCACCTGGGGTCAGCAAAACCGCGGTCTGGGGCCTGAAAATCCTCGCGTCTTATGGGCAGGACACCAAGGAGTAGGAGAACGAGCACCTCGGGTAAAGGCAGGGAGGGGAGCGGAGGGCGCGGAAAACAGGGCTTGAGCCCCACTCGGGCTCCGCGGGCCGGAAGGAGCCGTCCTGCTGGACGCTGGCGGGCAAGCGGGGGTAACCCCCACCTCAATGCACCATCTGTGCTCAGTAAGCGGCAGTCTCAGTATGTGAAGTGACCCTGGAGAGCCCTCCCAGAGGCCAGGTCACCATGGCAACCCCAGGGCCTAGAGGAAGGGGTCTGACCTCAGAGCACCCAGATGGCTGAGGAGCCACCAGCAGCTGGAGGCGGGGACCCAGGGCCAAGGTGGGGACCCCATGTCCTCACCTGGGCATCTTGGCTTCGGCCATCCAGAGGAGGTCCGTGTTGCTGGCTAGGACGGGGAGGTGGGGGTAGGGTGCCGTCGCCAGACCCGTGCCAGGGTTCCCGTCGCTGAGGAGGACATCGGTGATCAGCTGCAGGCTCGTCTCCCAGCGCACAGGTTCCCCCAGGAGGAGTACCCCTGCAGAGCGCAGACGGTGAGCCACGGTGCAGGGAGCCCCTCAGGAGTCCCACCGTGCCTGGTCCCAGCCATTCCCCGGGTGCATGGCCCTGGAGAGGGCCCAGGTCCCAGAAGGTGGACGAAGCCGAGCCAGGAGGAGCTCCTGAGGGCTCCCTCATGTGTCCACCTGGCCATCCAGGGGTTAAAAGCGGAGGAGCAACAGCCCCTGCTGAGCGACCCTTGCCCAGCACCTCAGCCACCTGGTCACGTCTCCCGAGCCCCAGGGCCAGCTGGAAACACGGTAGAGAGACAGGGTCACAGCACCGACACTGCCCACGTCCCTCTGAGACTGTAGGCTAGTTCTCAGCGTGTCTCAGCCTCGGCTTCCTCAACTAAGGACGACACCCACTGCTGTGCGGAGGATCAAACTGAGATCCGGCAGAGCACGCAGGCTGAGCTGCCCACAGGCTGCCGGCCGCCAGCTTCAAGACCAGGTGCTGGCCAGTCGGCGGCCCGCTGGGCAGCGCGCCCCGGGGAGGTGCTTTCATTGTCCCAGGGACTGACACGCGCAGTGAGGGCTGTGGGAGGGGCCAGGATGCGAGGGGCTCAGGACAGCCCTGCTCAGTCAAGCCCCCCAGGTCTACCGACAGCTGACACACAGGAGAACAACCTGCTTATCATGAGATGTGCCTAAATCTTAATTCCATTCCCCACAACGTATTTTTGGGTAGAGTTTTCATAAACACAGATTTTTTCCAAAATGCAACTATCATGTTAGTCATGAGAAGACCGCACTTCATTTCTTCAAAACTTTACCAAGATTTATTCCCAATCGGGAAAAGCACGTCACCAGTGATGACATTGCCCCTAACTTCTGAGTCACACTGAGGCACACCTACACATCTGTGAACACACTGCGTTTGTCACACTGAAGCACACCTACATTACCTATGAACACGCTGCATTTATACCTGTGACACTCCCGGGGATTCTACTTTTGCTATGATCATTTTGCTACTTAACTATGTTCTCTTGGGTAATTATTACATACTGAAATGCAGATTACCTTACTAAAAAACGTTTATTTCTCCATACAATTACGGCTTTCGAGTGAATTAACCTTTGTGTATGGTGGTGGTGGCGGCTGAATCACTAAGTCGTGTCCGACTCTTGTGATCCCATGGGCTGTAGCCCACCAGGCTCCTCTGTCCATGGGATTCTCCAGGCAAGAGTACTGGAGTGGGCTGCCATTCCCTTCTCCATAACGTTTGTGTATAGGAAAGTTATAGTATCTATGAGATCACTCGAGATAGTAAGTGGGACCATACAATATTTCTGTTGCCCAGGCAGAACTGGGTTCAACAGGGCTGAGAAGCACTGGGCCAGGTCACCTTAGGCACCTTTCCACTTAGATTTCCCACCTTTACGATTTTTCTGGAATAACGAGGCAGGTGGCATGGGGAAGGAAAGATCAGCAGCTAATGTCTCAGAGGTGGTGAATGGCAGATGGAGACCAGAGCCCAGCGTCTAGCACCCCACCCACACTGCCCGCATCACGCAGGGACCTCATTACCTTCAATCGCAGGGAAGTCACTCCTTGTAAGCGACTGGAAGAGACCAAGAAGAGACCATCAATGCCATGTTCACCTGGTTTCCAGGGGTGGGATGTGTGATGACAGACAGAGGGTGCCTCGGTGTGGCGTGGCGCCCTCTGGGCACTCTCACCCTCTCCCTGAGGACCTCCCCCTCGCCCTGTCAGAGGAGAAGCTGACAGGGCGAGGGGGAGGTCCTCAGAGAGAGGGTGAGAGCGCCCAGCGGGGGCACTGCGTGTGAAGGTCAGCCGGGGGTCGGCTGCCCCACTGTCTTCTTGCAGCAAGGATGGGAGGTGCCGGTCTGGAATCAGGTGGCCGAGAACGAGATGAGCCCAGGAGGGACAGGAGCCTGGCATCACTCCGGGGGCGGGGCCACCACTGACTGCAGTCTTGGGGCCCATTCCTTCCAGGAACAGCTGCCCAGGTCTCGGCTCTGCCAACAACCAGCTGAGACCTGGGCCAAGCACGTCCCTGGGGGCTGTCACTGTGCTGTCCTGAGAGCGAGGGCGACGCCTGGCTGAGGACACACTGTGCGTGGCTCGGAGGCAGGGGAGGGATGGGAGCCACACAGACCAACAGAAGCAGGCCTGTCTGCTTTGTAACAACTGTGTCATCATGTTGCAGAGTGGGAGATACAGAGTTCACACGGGGAAGGAGAGGGCAAAGGGCCGGCAGAAGACAGCAGTCACCCTAGAGGGTCAGTGACAGGCCCCATGACCACTGGCCAGAAGAGAGAAGGTTCAAGTATGAACCAAACCCAAAAGGAGCCGGGCACAGAAGCTCAGAACTGCTTTCCCAGGAAGCTGTCCCACCAGGACAGCCCTCTGTAAGGGGCTCCAGGACCGCAGAGCCGCAATCAACTCTACAAAGGCTAGGGTCCTCCCAGGTGACTCTGGGAGAGCTGGTAAAGCACAAAGCCACCAGCTGGAGGGGATGAGAGGACTCTAGAAAGAGAGAGGATAGTCTTCACCACACGCATCTAGGACTAAGTCCTCGGCCAGTCGTGTCCTGCGAGGGACCTGCTCTCTGGGGGCAGGACTGCAGGGTCAGTGAGGGGGGCCCGAGCATGTCCCGTTACCGTGGTCTTGGGCCGTCGCTGCAGATCCACCATGTCCAGCACGGGGAAGGCAGCCCGCAGCTCGTCCACTGTGACCAAGTGCTTGAAACCCAGTCTGCAGCAAGGTCAGGAAGCAAAGTGGCCAGGGCAGGGTGCGGGGGGAGATGCCTTTGAAAGTGAAGGAAGCACCCCCGACCCGATCAAGCCCGCCTCAACCCTGGACAGAGTGCATGAGGCCAGCACGTGCCAGGAGACACTGCATGCAGGCGTGGGCGCCGGTGGTGGTGGGCACCCCCGAGCAGAGGCACGCAGGAATCCCCATCCCCGAGCTCACACTGGCCCAGAGCCAGGAGCACCAGTGCTCTGAGGACAGCTGAGAGAAGACTCCTCGATGAGAAGGAGGCTGGGCAGAGCCTGGAGAAGCCAGGCCAGATGACATCCGGACGATGGACCAGATTCAGTCTAAAGGGGGTGGGGGACACCATGCAGCCTCACCCTCCAGCGCTCTCTGCTGTGCTCCTGTACTAAGGCCCTCCTTGCCGCCTCCAGCAGGAGCCTGATGAAGCAGCAGCCGTGTGCTGCTCTGGCCCCCAGGGCGCGCTGCCCACTCCCGTGCTCAGCTCGGGTTGTAGGAGCAGCAAGCGAACAGGCTGCTTCAGAGCGGGGACTGACCCTTACAAGCACTTCCTCAACTAAGGACGACACCCACTGCTGTGCGGAGGATCAAACTGAGATCCGGCAGAGCACGCAGGCTGAGCTGCCCACAGGCTGCCGGCCGCCAGCTTCAAGACCAGGTGCTGGCCAGTCGGCGGCCCGCTGGGCAGCGCGCCCCGGGGAGGTGCTTTCATTGTCCCAGGGACTGACACGCGCAGTGAGGGCTGTGGGAGGGGCCAGGATGCGAGGGGCTCAGGACAGCCCTGCTCAGTCAAGCCCCCCAGGTCTACCGACAGCTGACACACAGGAGAACAACCTGCTTATCATGAGATGTGCCTAAATCTTAATTCCATTCCCCACAACGTATTTTTGGGTAGAGTTTTCATAAACACAGATTTTTTCCAAAATGCAACTATCATGTTAGTCATGAGAAGACCGCACTTCATTTCTTCAAAACTTTACCAAGATTTATTCCCAATCGGGAAAAGCACGTCACCAGTGATGACATTGCCCCTAACTTCTGAGTCACACTGAGGCACACCTACACATCTGTGAACACACTGCGTTTGTCACACTGAAGCACACCTACATTACCTATGAACACGCTGCATTTATACCTGTGACACTCCCGGGGATTCTACTTTTGCTATGATCATTTTGCTACTTAACTATGTTCTCTTGGGTAATTATTACATACTGAAATGCAGATTACCTTACTAAAAAACGTTTATTTCTCCATACAATTACGGCTTTCGAGTGAATTAACCTTTGTGTATGGTGGTGGTGGCGGCTGAATCACTAAGTCGTGTCCGACTCTTGTGATCCCATGGGCTGTAGCCCACCAGGCTCCTCTGTCCATGGGATTCTCCAGGCAAGAGTACTGGAGTGGGCTGCCATTCCCTTCTCCATAACGTTTGTGTATAGGAAAGTTATAGTATCTATGAGATCACTCGAGATAGTAAGTGGGACCATACAATATTTCTGTTGCCCAGGCAGAACTGGGTTCAACAGGGCTGAGAAGCACTGGGCCAGGTCACCTTAGGCACCTTTCCACTTAGATTTCCCACCTTTACGATTTTTCTGGAATAACGAGGCAGGTGGCATGGGGAAGGAAAGATCAGCAGCTAATGTCTCAGAGGTGGTGAATGGCAGATGGAGACCAGAGCCCAGCGTCTAGCACCCCACCCACACTGCCCGCATCACGCAGGGACCTCATTACCTTCAATCGCAGGGAAGTCACTCCTTGTAAGCGACTGGAAGAGACCAAGAAGAGACCGTCAATGCCATGTTCACCTGGTTTCCAGGGGTGGGATGTGTGATGACAGACAGAGGGTGCCTCGGTGTGGCGCCCTCTGGGCACTCTCACCCTCTCCCTGAGGACCTCCCCCTCGCCCTGTCAGAGGAGAAGCTGACAGGGCGAGGGGGAGGTCCTCAGAGAGAGGGTGAGAGCGCCCAGCGGGGGCACTGCGTGTGAAGGTCAGCCGGGGGTCGGCTGCCCCACTGTCTTCTTGCAGCAAGGATGGGAGGTGCCGGTCTGGAATCAGGTGGCCGAGAACGAGATGAGCCCAGGAGGGACAGGAGCCTGGCATCACTCCGGGGGCGGGGCCACCACTGACTGCAGTCTTGGGGCCCATTCCTTCCAGGAACAGCTGCCCAGGTCTCGGCTCTGCCAACAACCAGCTGAGACCTGGGCCAAGCACGTCCCTGGGGGCTGTCACTGTGCTGTCCTGAGAGCGAGGGCGACGCCTGGCTGAGGACACACTGTGCGTGGCTCGGAGGCAGGGGAGGGATGGGAGCCACACAGACCAACAGAAGCAGGCCTGTCTGCTTTGTAACAACTGTGTCATCATGTTGCAGAGTGGGAGATACAGAGTTCACACGGGGAAGGAGAGGGCAAAGGGCCGGCAGAAGACAGCAGTCACCCTAGAGGGTCAGTGACAGGCCCCATGACCACTGGCCAGAAGAGAGAAGGTTCAAGTATGAACCAAACCCAAAAGGAGCCGGGCACAGAAGCTCAGAACTGCTTTCCCAGGAAGCTGTCCCACCAGGACAGCCCTCTGTAAGGGGCTCCAGGACCGCAGAGCCGCAATCAACTCTACAAAGGCTAGGGTCCTCCCAGGTGACTCTGGGAGAGCTGGTAAAGCACAAAGCCACCAGCTGGAGGGGATGAGAGGACTCTAGAAAGAGAGAGGATAGTCTTCACCACACGCATCTAGGACTAAGTCCTTGGCCAGTCGTGTCCTGCGAGGGACCTGCTCTCTGGGGGCAGGACTGCAGGGTCAGTGAGGGGGGCCCGAGCATGTCCCGTTACCGTGGTCTTGGGCCGTCGCTGCAGATCCACCATGTCCAGCACGGGGAAGGCAGCCCGCAGCTCGTCCACTGTGACCAAGTGCTTGAAACCCAGTCTGCAGCAAGGTCAGGAAGCAAAGTGGCCAGGGCAGGGTGCGGGGGGAGATGCCTTTGAAAGTGAAGGAAGCACCCCCGACCCGATCAAGCCCGCCTCAACCCTGGACAGAATGCATGAGGCCAGCACGTGCCAGGAGACACTGCATGCAGGCGTGGGCGCCGGTGGTGGTGGGCACCCCCGAGCAGAGGCACGCAGGAATCCCCATCCCCGAGCTCACACTGGCCCAGAGCCAGGAGCACCAGTGCTCTGAGGACAGCTGAGAGAAGACTCCTCGATGAGAAGGAGGCTGGGCAGAGCCTGGAGAAGCCAGGCCAGATGACATCCGGACGATGGACCAGATTCAGTCTAAAGGGGGTGGGGGACACCATGCAGCCTCACCCTCCAGCGCTCTCTGCTGTGCTCCTGTACTAAGGCCCTCCTTGCCGCCTCCAGCAGGAGCCTGATGAAGCAGCAGCCGTGTGCTGCTCTGGCCCCCAGGGCGCGCTGCCCACTCCCGTGCTCAGCTCGGGTTGTAGGAGCAGCAAGCGAACAGGCTGCTTCAGAGCGGGGACTGACCCTTACAAGCACACTCCTGGGGGTGAGCTCCATGCAGACGCGCACTGAGCACAGGGAGCCGTGGGGCCCAAACCGAACCACAGAATCACCTGGGCTCTTGGGCCACAGTGAGTCAGACTCTCCAGGGAGCTGCCCAGTGGGCTGACAGCGGTGAGTTGGCTTTCAGGAACCCCTGGACGCCAGGGATGGACACCTGGGAGTTGCCCTCCCTCCTCCCGTGGGCACCGAGCAGGCCGGGCCCCAGTCCCCTCGGCCGGGCGAGGACAGCAGAGCTGGACTCAGCAGAAGGATACGCTCGAGCGTTTTCCAGCAGGGGCCCCTGCCCAGACACCAGCATCCGCCTGTCGTGATGCTGCGAGAAGAGCTTCATGGGGCTGTGGGACAAGATCACCTGGTCAGGCTGCACCTGCAGGGTGGCCAAGAGAGCGAGAGCAGATGACACGCAGGTGAGGGCAGGCGAGGGCAACATTGGGAGCAGTGGGGACACGGGGAGGAGAAACGGGCCCGGAGGGGGCCCAACTCTTCCGGAGCTACCCCAACATGGGTGAGGGGCCCGGACAGCACAGCCTGCAGGAGCTGTGGCCACCACGGGCCCCGCTTGCCCCGCTCACCACACCCCGATCTCTCAGCCCTGCTGGAGAACCACAGGGTTCGTGCATGAGCTCAGGCCTGCCTCTGCCTCTGACAGTTTTCAGTTCTAAATAAAACCTGGCTTTTCAGCATCTATGCTAATGGTGACCTCAAACGCCCACTGTCTGGACACCAGGGGAGGAACCGGCCTTGTCCCCAAGCAGTGTCCCAGCCGCTCAGCAATGGCTCTACTCTCTAGGTTTCATGAGGACTCTTTCCAAAATCCAGATCCACTGCCAACACATGCCATGTGGATGCCGGGGGGGTGAGAGCTGCTGGTGGGCGAAAGACAAGAACTCACAGAACTGTGCCATCCTACTCATGAGAAAAGAGAGCTGTCACCTCAGCATCCCCCCAGCACGTGGACACTTAGAAACACGTGACCCTGAGGCCTGGGAGGAAAGATGGCAATGGCCAATTGCCAACACACGCCATGTGGATGCCGGGGGGGTGAGAGCTGCTGGTGGGTGAAAGACAAGAACTCACAGAACTGTGCCATCCTACTCATGAGAAAAGAGAGCTGTCACCTCAGCATCCCCCCAGCACGTGGACACTTAGAAACACGTGACCCTGAGGCCTGGGAGGAAAGATGGCAATGGCCAAGTCCACAGCGCTCGTTTTCATAAAAGAGGACTCTGCCAATGGGGCTCTCCCCCTGAGTCTGGCCTTGAGCTTCAAGTTATTTTTCCAGTGGGTCTGGAAGGTTTACCCTGGCTCATCCAGTGTCCCTCACCCCGAGGCGAGGGCGCAGTCAGTGTTGGAGAGGGGGTTCCATGGTCGGGGGAGGTCCTCGGCCTCTAGACTCCACCGCGTCCTCACCTGGAAGCCCAGCTGGGCCGACAACTCCTCGGCTTTACTGCACTGTGATATGTTCCCAGCATTTGTGACGAAGACCACGGGCACCCGCAGCTGCCCCTGAGGGTCCAGCAGCTGGCGGAAGGCCTCCTGCGCGGCGGGGATGACCTGGTGGCCCCTCACCAGCACTCCATCAATGTCCAACAGCAACCCAAAAGTGGGCGGGCTCTGCACGGAGGGGAGACGAGAGCGACCCAAGTCAGGCAGAGGGGTAGGGGGGTGGAGAGGCGTGGGGGGAGGCCTCATCCCCACCCTCGGGCCAGCCCAGGCCGCGGATTCCAGAGGATGACTTGGGGTTGCCGGCCAGGCAGATCCATCTGCAATAGAGAATTAGGCCTTTTCAGGTATTTTTAAGCACGTAACTACTTGGTTAGAGTTATTTTTGCATAACTGATATAAAGGATTACTTTAATTTTATTTATTTATGGCTGTGCTGGGTCTTTGTTGCTGCAAGCACTTTCTCTAGTTGCAGCGAGAAAGCTAGTTGTGTGTTTCTCTAGTTGTGATGCGTGGGCTTCTCTTGTTGATGTGGTGGGTGGGCTCAGTAGCTGCAGCTCCCCGGCTCCAGAGCACAGGCTCAGCAGTTGTGGTGCATGGGTTTAGATGCTCCACGGGCTGTGGGATCTTCCCCGAGCAGGATCGAATCACCGTCTCCTGCACTGGCAGGCAGATTCTTTACCACTGGGCCACCAGGGAGGTCCCTAAAGGAATTTTTTTAATTGGAAAATAGAGAAATTCAGAAACAAGCCCAGGACTTGAACACGACGGATCAATATTTCTTTTAATCGCCTTTTTCTAGTCTTATGTTTGTTACGTGGCTGAGACTGCACCTTATACGTATGATTTTGTGTCTTGTTCTTTTTGCTTGACGTGAAACATTTTAATCTATTACAACAGCCTTCATAACCACCTTTTAAGTTTTACCATAACAACACACACAGAGCTTTTAAAAACCACTCAATCGCTACAGATGACATAGAGAAAAAATGTTAAGATTCCTGCTTCCTCTTCCACCCAGTGCCAACCCCTCTCGGTATTTTCCAGAAACCCTTCCTGGATGGTGCTACTTTCTCATCTTTTCGCCAACACACAAATGGCACTATGCTGTGCTTTTTCTCCCATCTTCTCTTCACTGCTCTCTCTTGGTTTTCTTTCGGCATCAGTACATACAGCCTTACATCCTCCATGTTTCTGGCTACATAATATTCTCAGTGAATATTCCACTAATATTAGGTTTCCCTTATCTCACTTAGGTTTTCCCATATTTTGCTGCTACAAATTATGTTATAAAGAACCTCCTCATGCTTGCTGATTTTTCCATATTATGGACATTTCCTTAAGCTAGATTCTTAAAAGCAAGAGTAGTAAGCCAAACAGACGTTTCAATGAAGAACACCTCCTAACAAGCTATCTTCCGAAACATGTATCAGCTCACATGGACCCTGGTGCCCTTGCCAAAGAGGTTTTCACAATATCAAAGACTTTGTTAAGAATCAAATGTCTTGTTAGTTTCAAAGTTAAAAAAAATCTCCTCTCAATCTGCATTTCTTGGATTTACAAAGTTGAACACTACTCTCTTTTTAAAAATTCATCCCACCTCTTATTTTATGAACTATTAACATACAAGATGTTTTTCAATTGTCAGAAAAATCCAACCTAACCTGTTTGCCATTTTCCTTTTGTTTGCATCAGCCAAGTCAAGCCACTCTCATCACACACATATTGTGCTTATGTTCAGAATATCCTTATTTTCTTGGAGGTGCACAGAGAAGAATTCAGGGTTGAAATGACAAGAAATCAGGGATTCATTTCAAACTCTTAGAGCCACAAAATAGAAGCAAAGCAAGTACAGCCAAATATTAATAACTGCTGATTCTGGAAGATGGGTCTATGCAGTTCATAATACTGTTCTTAGATTTCTTTTTTAAATACACAGTTAAAATATAAGATAGCTTGTTTGTGCTGATGACGGCAAAAGCTGACCATAGTTTCACTGCTTAGTGGCCATAGTCTAAATAGTTTGCTCTCTTAAACATAAGAATCCACAGACCCCACTACTAAGAACAAGAAGGTCTCAGGACAATTTAGCAATGACCGGGCACACCCTCATCTATTCCTGAGGGTATGTAACCTCTACCTCCACCGATCAGGTGTGTGCAGTCACAGAAACAGGCATCGAGCCACCAACTGAGTCAAGGCCCCTCCATCATTAAGAACAGGAAACGGGCGGATTGGGGTCTGGGGCTTCTCTACTCTTACTGCTCAGCTTCTCTGAAAACCTAAAACTGCTCTAAAAAATAACATCTACTAATTTTTTAAGTGAAGTTTCCTAGAGCAAAGGAAACAGGATTAGATTTTTTTTCTTCTCATTCTTTTTTTCTTTTCATTCTCTTCTGTATTTTTATTCTATATCACTTCATTATTTTTAATTAGTCCTGGGTATCAGGCTAGATTTTCTAATTACAGTTCATATTTGTGGCCGTGCTAAAATGTGTGGTTTTCTACTATACATAAAATAAAGAAGGAACTAACATATAGCACAGGGAACTATACTTGATGTTCTGCCATAACCTATAATAGAAAAGAATGAAAAAACATATATGTGTGTATATACATATATATATGTATATATACACACACACAACTAAACCACTTTGCTATATGCCTGAAATTAACACAATACTGTAACTCAACTATACTTCAATTTTTAAAAGTGTGGTTTTAAGATTAGTTTAAAATGAAGGGACAACTAAGATATTCCTTTGTGTTTCTGCTTCTTATCTGGAACTGGTGGATGTGTTTTTCAACAGCAGCACAACCACCATTTGGGACACTGTCCACTCCGACTAGCTCCATCTCTGCAGTCCCTATGACAGGTACTACCTACATCACACAAAGTGCCCGTGGTAGCCTCTTGCAAAAACACTGCGTGCTAAGGGCGAGCCCTGACACCGATGTGCTTAGTCGCTCAGTCGTGTCTCTTTGCGAACCATGGACTATACAGCCTGCCAGACTCCTCTGTCCATGGGATTCACTGGAGTGGGTGGCCAGTTCCTTCTCCAGGGGATCTTCCTGATCCAGGGATTGAACCCCTGTCTCCTGCATTCCAGGCAGATTCTCTACCGCTGAGCCAGCAGGCAAGCCCTGGATTTCAACCAACTGCTGATGGCAACCTCACACACCAAGCGGGTTGGTGGATCCGCGGATGCGGGGCCCAGCTGTGGGATTCAAGCATCCGAGGGTTTCGGTGTCCCCTGTGAACACGAAGGGGCGGCGGTAACTTGCCTTAAGTCACCCGGGGATTGCGTGGCCCGGACAGGACTGACCCCGAAAGGAGCGGCATCACTTCCCCCTCCTCCCACTCTCGCCACCAGGAAAGTGGAGAAAGTGAGGACCCGAGGGGCTGGGGTCCTGCCTAGGGTCCCGAGTCCCCAGCCCCAAGGTCGCCCTCGCGAGCGACGAGGTCACGCGGCGCCCCCGGGGCTGTGCGGACGGAGCCGGGGAGACAGTGACCCGCGTGGCAGGCCCGCAGGGGACGTGACGTCGCCACTCGCGGCCAAGGCGGGAGAGGTGGGAATGACATCCAGACGTCGGGAACCCAGCTCCGAGTCCGGCACGCGAGACCCCTCGGGCTCCCGCCGCCCACCCCGTACCCACCGCCCTCACCTGCGTTCCGCCGCTCGCGAAACGCCTGCCCCCGAGCCACGCGGCCGCGCCCACCGCCCGCCGCCACAGCCCCGGCGCCCACCGCGCCGCCGCCTTGCCGAGCGCAGCCATGGGCCACCGCCTGCGCGCTCCGCGCAGCCAATCAGAGGCCGGCGGCGCCTGAGGCACCACGGGAGTTGTAGTCTCGCCTCAGTGTCGGAGGCGTGGAGCTGGCGCGGGACATCTCGGGAGCTGTAGTTCTGCCTCGGTCTCTGGGGACCGCGTCTGAGCTCCGCCTTATTTATCAGATAATGGGAAGTTTATACCTCTTGACCCCCTCTCCCATTTCGCAACCCCACCCCGCCTCGGGCAATCACCAGTCTCTGGTTCTCTGGATCTGTGAGCTTGGTTATTCTGTTTCTTAGATTTCACATGTGAGCTCACACAGCATTTGGTTCTTGCTGATTTATTTCACCGAGCTTAAAACCCTCAGGGTTCATCAACGTTGGACATCGTGGGTCTCCCACTCTGCAGGGCTGTAGCCCATTTGGAATAGAAGCTCACAACCCTACCACTCTCCCCCGGGGTCCCGGCCCCCTTAACCCTCTACTCTAGGCAGCTTTGTTCTATTTGGCCTTGTGTAAGTTATTAGGTTAAAGAAGGGTGGGTTTTTCTGGAAGAGCTCTGGGACACCAGATACAGCTCCCAACATCACAGGATGGTTCGGGCGAGGGGGTAGGAAGAGGCCATTCCAGGAGCTCTTAGACCCAGACTGACCGAGGTGCTGATCCCCTCAGCCTCCAACTCCTCTGAGCAGTGTTGGAGAGTCTACAGAAAATTATGTCTCGTTTCTTACTTTTCCCTTCAAAATGTTGTCCATATACTTTCTTTTTTCCATTTCTACTTCTAACCTGCATGGACCCTCTAGCTTTGACATGTAAAGGAAGACCCTGCTTCCCACGAAGCACGGGTGACTGTTTGCACCTCCTCTGACCTGCGGAGGTGGTGGAGGTGCTGTCTATAAGCCCAGGAACTTGCCCTCAGGGCTTCTGTCACCTGGCTCTTTATTCATTCATTGCATAAATTAGCTACTTATTATATTGCAAGAGTTTTGGCTTTTTGAGTTTTTTGGTCTCATTTTTTTGGCCTGGCCAGAACTTGCAGCTTGAGGGATCTTAGCTCCTCTGCTACCGGGGATTGAACCTGCATCCTCAGCAGTGAAAGCATGGAGTCCTAACCACTGGACCGGCGGGGAAGTTCCAAGAGTTTAGCCTAAACATATATTTGAAAAGAGAGGAGGGCATGGCAACCCACTCCAGTATTCTTGCCTGGAGAATCCCATGGACAGAGGAGCCTGGCAGGTTACAGTCCATGGAATCGAAAAGAGTCGGACACGACTGAGCGACTATCACACACACACACATTTGAAAGAAAAGAACCCAGGTGTCAGCTAAAGGACCTTGTTTATTAAGCTCTGGTGTGTCTTCGCACCCCACCCCCAAACCCTGATTGAGACAGAGGCGGGGAGGGGAGAGGTGGGAGGAAGACCCTCAACGAAAAGCAAAGCAAAGCTCCGCACAGGTGGGCAATGTGAGGCTTTCATCACAGAAAAGGAAACAGAGTTTACATGTGCATTTGTTCATTATGCAAAGAAACACAAAAAAACTAATAAACGTGGTGGGAGAAATAGGTGAAGTGGGAAAGGTCGGGGGCGGGGGTAGAGGCGGGTCTAAATCTTTCAAAGTATCCCTTTTCGTGTTTTTTGATTTTTGAAATGTGATTCCATGTGTATTCGAACTTTTCATTTTAAATGTAACAAAATTTAACACTGCGATGGCCCTACCCTCTCCTCCCACTATGAGCTCTAAGCCGGTTCAAAGCGCAGGATGTCCACGGCAGGAGCCAGCCTTTCTTCCTGGAGCGAATGGGGCAAAGCAGGGGAGGCGGGCAGTGCAAGCTAGAAGGCCGAAGCCGGGGGCACGGACCCCAGGTGTGCTCGCTCACCTGGAAGAAGGAAGCGCGCGGCAGCCGGCGGGTCTGAACCCGGGAGGGCGCTGGGAGCGAGCGGCGGCGCCTGCGCTACCTATGGCGGCCACGAGGGGTCAGCCGCGCGCCGCCCGCCGCGGGTGCTGCCAACGCAGGTGCAACAGGTGCGCGCGGCGCCAGCGCCTGCTTCTTCCTCGGGCCACTTCCTACCAAACGACAGTCCCTGGGGCGGGGGAGCGGGAGACCCTGGACAAAGGCTCCGGGCAGAATCCGTTGCTCCCGGGCCACAGGAAGCGGAGACCGTTTCCGGGGCTGGGACACCGCCGAAGGCTAACCAGGGGCTTTCAAGAGTGCGCAGGGGAAGGGTCAGACTGCCGCCTGCGGCCTGACGCGTCCTGGCCTCACTGAACTGAGACGGGAATGCCGCGACTGTGGGTGGGTTAGGAGCGGGTTAGCGTGAACTCCACCCTCCATAAAGGAACCCCTGACAGGAGAGAAAATAGCTGCGTGTTGTAAGGTGATCACTGAGCCAGGGGAGCGGCCGTCGCCTGCTGTGTGACCTGGGAGAGTCACTGGCCCCAGCTCTCTGGGCCCCAGCTGAGCCCGTCACTCAGGTTAGATAAAATGATCTTCGGACGCTCCCAACTCTCATTCTGTGAGTCTGAAACTTCCAGTCCCCTGACACTTACCCCCAAGAGGGGGCTTAGCCCCAGGGAGGTCTGGCTGGACCAAGCAGACCTATTCCCCTAACGCGGTCTCCAGACAGTCCCCAGGAAAAGGCCCTTTGGAAAGTCGGATCCTGGCCACCCTGAAGGCTATTGGCGGAAATGCCTGGACCCCGTGGAACCCAGCATCTCTGCCTGGGCCACACCATCCGGGTGAGAACTGGAAGCTATAGTTATTTCTCATCTGAAAGTGCTCGCCGCCCCCACCATGCTGCCAGACCCCACACGGTGGATGAACACGCTTCCAGACACAGCAGAAAGGACAAAGAAGGTTGCATTGTCTTTAGGATGACTGCTATTTGAAGTAACATATATGTGGAATATATATGTAAAGTAACATATATGCGAAACATATGTATAAACATATATATAAAGAACATATATGTGATAATAACATTTATAATGTTATAACATTTATAATGTTAATTATAATCAGCAGTCTGATTTAATTCCACCAACAGATGTGTCTACACATAGCCAGACCTCAAGGGATCCAGTCTTGCAAGGGGCATGGTTCATATCAGTCATTCAAGCACCTCATCTGGGAAAGGGGACATTTGGGGATCCATTCGAGGTGGCTGAGGTGGGTGAGCCACCGATTTGCTGGTGAGCTGTAAAAATTCAACAGGCAGGTCTTCCTGAGGAAGTTGCTGGCAGTGCCTCCCGCCCCTAGAGGATCCTTTGAGAGCCTCAGGCTCCCTTCCAGGCTGGAGTGCTGACCTCACTGTAACTGATCTCAGCTCTGCATCTCCCTCATCCCGGATGAACGCCCACCTGGACGGGGGCCTCTGAGGCTTCACGACAAGTTCGAAGGTCCCTCTTAGAGAAGATTTAAAATCATTAATGCAGTTTCTCTTGCAAGGGGGTCAATGTCCCTGAGACAGAGCTTCAGTAACACCAGTAAATCTGTTCCTATGTTAAGTCACTTCTGAACGCTGAAAGCCCACAGGTTTCTCTTCTTCCAAACATTTCCCTTGTCCTCTCCCTTCCCTGGAGGCATTTGGGACCAGTGGGAGGGGCTAGTGGAAAAGGCTGCAGTGGAGGTCCAAAATGGACCACAAACAAGGGCATCAGCAAATATCAAGATGCCTTGAAGATGCCTTGGAGGTCATGGGTGCCAGGTTCTCACTGGTGGGGAACAGAGGGAGATGGGAGGGCTGAGGCTGGAATCAACCCTATGGTCTTTAATAGAATTGGAGATGTGGATATAGACCCATGGTTTTTTTTTTTAAACTCAGATAAACTTGGAAACAAAATGTTGTGTCTAAATATATATTGCATTCTAACATATATAAATTGGGCTTCTTCAGTGGCTCAGTGAGTAAAGAATCTGCCTGCAATCTTGAAGACACAGGAGACATAGGTTTGATCCCTGGGTCAGGAAGATCCCCTGAAGAAGGAATTGGCAATCCACTCCAGTATTCTCGCCTGGGAAATCCCGTGGACGGAAGAACCTGGTGGGCTACAGTCCGTGGGGTCCCAAAGAGTCGGACACGACTAAGTGACTAAATACACACATACATATATAAACTGTATTTATGTATGTCTGATTATTTTTACACACATCAGTAGCAACAGGAACATCTGAAGCCCAGATCAAGGCTTCTAAATATTATTCTCTATGAAAAAGAACCAGAGCTCTTTGGAGAAATGGTTGATCTTCAGCCACAGACATGGAAAGTATAAAATGAACCTAAAACATTTTATTGTGTCAGAAAGAAAAATAAGTGCTCAAAGAATAATAGGAATTTATCCAAGAGTCTCAGAAGCCAGCTTAACAGAGTTCCCATGGCCACATCTACAAAAGTTGGGCATCAAAATAAATAACAATAGTCATAGATTATAATCCACTGATAACCAGAATCCATGAGCCATACTGGTAATCAACCAATCGATCAATGAGAAAAAGTTCTTCTTACAGAAGAATGGCAGCTAATAAATACAGAAGAAATGGTAGAATCAGAAAAATCACTATGTGATGTTTTTATCTTCCAGACATTTTCTATGTCATCTTTCGTGTCCTTCCGCTAATGTGACCTGGACCATCTTCCATCAGAAGGCATGGTCCCTACCCCGTCCTCTTGAAACTGAGAGTGTTCAGCCTAGAGAGATTCGACCCATGTAGTCAAAATGATAATAAAAGTGTTTTAAAAAGGAATTTGACCTCAGTCTAAGAAATATAGACTCCTGGAGTTCAAATCAGAAAAAGGTGTTTTGTGAACAGGAGCTTCTGCTACAGATTTCCTGAAACAGCAAGCCCCCCTCCTACTGTGCACCTTGATTTTATTTATAAGAATTCAACTAACACAGGTTAGAAGATCAGCATGTCAGGGCCCCTCAGGAAGTCCCAGGAGGTGTGTGTGAAACCAGCTTTCCCTTCTCTGCCAGCAGCAACCTGGTGAGTTCAGGTCTGGCCCTACTGGTGTTTCTGGTTCTCTGCTTGGACTCTGCCTGTTTAACAGGAATGAAGGCACCAGAGCTGGTTTGTTTCCCCAAATCAGAGACCCTACACTCCAAGGAGACCCCCGTGACCGTGGCAACATGTTAGCAAAGCCCATTCTGCTATGTTCTGTTGTCACCATTCACTGAATCGAAGTCAGCTGCACTGGGACCTGTGTGCCCCACCATGGGATTGGTGAAGGCTGGGAATCAAAAGATTTTCGAGAATATCTGACTCCCTCTGGGAACCAGCCTGTGGCTGAGGACCCCAGTCAGCAGGCTGTCCAGCATCAGGAGCCCGAGCCCAGGGGGAGGGCCTGCGGGCTCCATGCAGGGGACGGGGGATAAGACTCGCATCGCTGGGCCTTGTAAGGAAGGCATTGGTTCTCCTTCGTACCCAGGGCCCAACAAAGCCAGGCTGGCTCCTTGCCCTCTTTCTCCCAAGGGCTGGACTAGGAGACGGATCTGACCCAGCTCAGCACGACACGGCACAGGCATTCTTGCAACCCAACATTTATTGAGGGCCGACCGGGCCAGGGGCAGGCTGGGCTCCTGGCTCGCAGTGGACGTGAACTGGCCACGAGTGCCTGTGCAGCTGAAGGTCTGGGGGAGGGAGGCCGTGCAGAAATAAATCCATAATGACACATCGGGTGAAGAGGGGAGGGAGCAAGCAAGGTGCCCCAAGGGACAAGTCTTTCTGAGACTAGGACCTGAAACGAAGCCTGAGGGTGACAGGAGGCAGCAGCTGGAAGTGGGGAGAAACAGCATTCCCAGCAGAGAGAGCCAGGAGGGGCCCAAGGCCAGAGGCCAGTGTACTCGGGTGCCTGGGGTTGGATGACATGGGAGGGACCCCTGTTCACAGGATGCTGGGAGCCCGGTGGGGGCTTGGTGGAGGGGGGCGAGTTCTAAGTGCTCTGAACTGTCACAGTGGAGTACCCTGGTTTAATTTAACTTGAAACAGTCACTGCTCTGGGGAAAATGAGCTGGAGAGGGCAAAGAGAAGAGGGAGATGAGTTAGGGGCTCATGTGAGTCAGGCCAGAGTCACAGCGGCCTCATGGACAAATGGAGGTGACTTCCCTGGATTCTGGGCCATTGGGAGGAGGGAAGCGGAGGTGGAGGGTGACAGACAGCCGTCCCCTCACCTGGGGCCCCTGGCCAGCCCCGCTACAAACTTCTGCCACCTCTCCCTCCAGGTCTCCATGGCAGACTTCTTCTCGGTCTCCGACAGGGCGCTGTACCTGTGGTGGGGGCAGGATGCCCAGGTCAGCCTGGGGAGGGGGCAGGAGGGGACCTCAAGTGTTGGCAGGGCTCCATGTCCCCAGTCCAAGAGCAGTAATGGCATAAGAGGCAGAGAAGCTCACGGGAACCTTCTGGACCTCTGCCCACACCTCAGAGCAGTGTACTCAGGCGGTGGTGGAGTGGATCACACGGCAGACTCACCTGATGGAGTTGATGGCCAACTGTTTGAGCGTCCTCAGGTCGGCCGACATCCCGCCGATGCCCATGAAGGCCTCGTAGAAATCGTAGGACAGGCCTCTGGCCCCGAAAGCTGAGGGGTCATCTGAGCTGATCACCATGGGGTACCCAGCGGCCATCATGACAGCAGCGGGGTGGTTTCTCAGGTCAGACACCAGCTTCAGGACCTGCTCGGGCAGAAACAAGTGTGGATCCTTGAGGAGTCATCACGAGGGAGGTGAGACCGTGAGCAGGATCAGGCCCTTCTCTCCCTGTGACTGTTCCGAGCATCAGGACAACTCTGGGCAAAGTCCTGATGCAGGAAGAGCCAGTCCTACTCAAACATCTGGTCTCCCCTGGCCCAGCTTGAGCCGCTGTCCTGAGCACAGAGCCCCGAGGAGCCATGTGGCACTGGGGGATCCCACGTTCCCCGCTGCGTGCCCCCCAGGGCATCTTTAGCTCTGTCTACAGCTTCGCCCATGGTCCTGTCCCACTGGGGACCCTCGTTACCAGGAACATTTTAGGCAAAATTCCTAAAAAACTTCATGAATGCTAGTGAGAGAGACAGAGAGTGGAAGGACACGGAGAACAAGGGCGTCACGGGGCAACCACAGGGAGGGAGGCTGGGAGGCCGGTACCTGGTTGGAGATGGGACAGACTTCAATGGGGATGTCCTTCTTCCAGGCTTCAGCCAAGACCGCCGGGTGCTTGCTCAAAGCAAACCCATGGCCGATCCGGGTCGAGTTCAGTATCACAGCATCCAGGAGATTTCTGTCTACGGAAGTTCCCTCCCAATCTGGGAATAGAGAGGGGTCTTCAGTAGAATGAATAGACCCCAGACCTTCGGCAGATAAAGGCCCCAGAGTTCCCAGGTAGGAAAAGGAAGAGAAATGAACATTAACACAAATGTGCACACACTTTTCCTTCTGACAACACTGCAGGAGGGGGTACGGCCTGCCTGTGTGTACCTATGTGTGTGTGTGTGTGTGTGTAACAGGTGAGGAAGCGGAAACCCACACAGGCTTTATAGGCTAAGGGAAGGTCCTCACGTAGAGAGCAGAAAAAGTGGGCTTCAAGTCTTGGTCTACTCGACTCATAGTCCGTATTCTTTTTTTTTTTTCGGCCGAACCAGGTGGCACGCGAGATCTCCGTTCCCTAATCAAGGATCAAACTTGCAGTGGAAGCACAGACACCCCCCGCCCCCCCCGCCAACCACTGGACCACCAGGGAATTCCCTTCCCCTGTTTTCCCCATATTCTTTCTTTCCATCTTACGTTTGTTTCTAGAAACTGTTCTCTTGGAATTTCATGTGTAAGATCTTTACAGTGTGCTACAGACGCTGTCACTGTAACGACCTGCATTATCTGCACTTAACTTTAATTTCCGTCTTTAACAAAACTCCTGGGACAACCCATGGCAAGGTAGCCATGGCCAGCAGGAAGCAGCCACCCCACTGGACCTTCCCGCTGGCAGGGCCTCCTAGTTAGGGGTGAGGAGACCGCTCTGACTCCGCCAGCCTTCCCAGCAGCCTGGGATGGGGTGCGGGCTTCCTGCAGCTCCCCGCTCCCCCCCCATTCAGGGAGTTGCCCTGGAGGAAACAGCTGTTTTTTGGCTTCATTGGATGTGGTCACACCCGGATGTGACTTCACTATCTATGACTAAATGGAGAGAGATCCCAGGCCCAGGAGGACGGCAAGATTGATTACAGTGAACGATCACAGCAGACCTGAAAGCGGGGCCTACAGGGTGTGTGGGCCCCATTACTAGACACCGAAAGCATCCTAACTGATCCACATGTGAAATGTGAAAATTCCATGTTTCTCTTGGGAATGAAGCCCAAGAATCCCCAATGCTGGTAAGAGCATGTGCTTTAGAAGAATTTTCACTGGTTTCCTAACACTTTTTTTTCAAAGATGTTTTCCTTTTTTTTTTCAAAGGTGCATGCTAGGTCACTCAGTCATGTCTGACTCTTTGCAACCTCATGGACTGTAGCCTACCAGGCTCCTCTGTCCGTGGGATTCTCCAGGCAAAAATACTGGAGTGGGCTGCCATGCCTTCCTCTAGAGGATCTTCCCTACCCAGGAATCGAACACTAGTTCTCCTGCATTGCAGGTGGATTTTTTACCTACTAAGCCACCTGGATTTTGTTCAGTTGCTCAGTTGTGTCCAGCTCTTTGCGACCTCCATGGACTGTAGCACACCAGGCTTCGCTGTCCTTCACTATCTCCTGGACTTTGCTCAAACTCATGTCCATTGCGTCAGTGATGCCATCCAACCATCTCATCCTCTGTCATCCCCTTCTCTTCCTATCCTCAATCTTTCCCAGTTTCAGAGTCTTTTCCAATGAGTCCACTCTTCACATCAGACAGCCAAAGTATTGGAGCCTCTTGGGAAGCCCATTAAATATTCAAGTCCTGGCAAAATCTTCTCCTAGGACCATGTCATGGCATTGAGTTTATTTCAGAGATGACTGTGGTTTCCCAACCAAACCTCAGGGCCTTCAAGGGTAACAGCTGCCACGTCCCCTGCCTGCCCTGACCCATCCCAGCTTCCCATCCCCAATAAACCCTTCTTTACATCTCCTAGAACAGCTTTGATCTAAACTGGCTCCAAATGGACTTGAAATGTCCAGAAAAAGAGATAAATGTGCGGGAACCCTTGCTTTGGCGCCACTGTGAGATGCCAGGTTTCAGCCTGGCTGTGAAATCCTGACTCTGCCCTTGGCTCCTCGGTCCTCTCAAATGGCTGGAGCCTCGGATGCTCTGAGGGGTGCAGTGCAGCAGTTCTAAGCCCCCCAAATCTTCCCCGAGATCTGACGTTGCAGGCATGACCTGCTGCTTCTGCTGAGGGTTTACATGTTTTGAGGAGCATCTGGAGGCTGAGCAATGACCAGTGAGCCTGCGGACAGAGGTTTGAGGGGCAGAGACCTGGCCGGGTGGATGGCAGTTCAGAAACAAGGGCAGCCAGGCTCAAGCAGCCTCACCCTGGTGGGTGAAGACTAAGGTCCCCCACCTCAGCCCGATGGACGTGGACAAGCAGCACTCCCTCAGCCGGGTAGGGGTGGACAGTGCCTCCCAGTCACAGAACTGGCCTGCTGGTCCCTCTCCCCCAACCTCCCACGGTGTGACTTTGCACATGAGTCCACCTCGAAAGCAGGGTTTGCTCGTTATGAAATTGACATCATCGGAAAGAGTTCCCNGTCCCCCACCTCAGCCCGATGGACGTGGACAAGCAGCACTCCCTCAGCCGGGTAGGGGTGGACAGTGCCTCCCAGTCACAGAACTGGCCTGCTGGTCCCTCTCCCCCAACCTCCCACGGTGTGACTTTGCACATGAGTCCACCTCGAAAGCAGGGTTTGCTCGTTATGAAATTGACATCATCGGAAAGAGTTCCCAGCTCCTTCTCATGGGCCAGTCACCTGTTTGGCTGGAGCCTCGGGCTCCTCGCCTGGAGATTTGGGTGGGGTGCCCTCCTGGCAGGACCAGGTGAGAGCCACAGATAAGGTGCGTGAAGCTCAGCTGCCCCAGCACCACCATGCCCCCTTCTCTGGACGGTGCTATCAGCATAGACTCAATAATGTGCGTGAAGCGGACGCGCGCTGTGAGCCAGACACGCGCTGTGAGCCGCCATGGGGCTGTCACTCCACCGGCCGGGGTCCTATCTGTGGCTTGGAGATGCTGAGAGGGCCCTGCCCATCAGCCCTGTGCCCGACGGTGTCGCAAGCTCACCAGTCTCTCCCGCGTGGAAGAAGTAAGGCAGATGAACGCCCCGAGAGGCTGGAATCATCAAAGCCTCCCTGTAGTCATACAGGGTGTGGCCCGTGTCCTCGCGCCCCACCTGCAGGACAGAGCAGGCACGTGGGGTGCCTGCCGGCCCCCTGCCTCACCTTGCTGGAGTGCCCTGGACCTGCCACCACTGCCAAGGCCTCTGTCACAGCCGTAAAGAGAGACCAGTAGCAGGACTGGGGAAGAAAAGAGAGCTGTGTGGCCCTGATATAACCACCTGCCTTATCTGGGGGAGGCTGGCCTGTGAGCAGCCCCCAAGGACCCCAGGAGGACACCCTGGTCCAGAGTAAACAAGCCCTCGAGATCCGCTCCAGGGCCCCAGTGGGTCTGAGAGCAAGAGCATGAGCTCTCTTGGGTAAGATGCACAGACACATCTCAGCTTCCAGACACCCACCCTGGGCTGCGGGTTGAAGAGCCAGGTGTCATGCCCAGTGTGGAGACCGGGGAGTGGGGCAGCCCCTCCTCGTGGCCCTTCCTGTTTGGGAATTACCCTTTCCTGCCTTTTTCTGACCTCTTCTGCTCTCCCTTCACCCACTGAGACCCCAAGGGAGGGTCTCAATGGTGCCTCCCAATCTTTCCCTGGGAGCTTCGCGTTGCACCCATTACCAGGTCAAACCCTGCCACTATCCCAGGGAACTTGACTCGAAGATTCGTGGCTGTCTGGATGGATTTCTTGATGAGGGACTCGTTTTTGGTTCTGCGGGAGAGACAGAGAGAAACATGGGCATCAGCTCCCAAGTGGACGGTCGACCACATCCAGGGCTCCCCGCTGCCACGTCTCAAACCCTCGGCACAACTGCACATGACCCTACTCCATCCAGGCTGCTGAGTCCCTCTTAAACACAGAAGTTTTGCCCAAATCCATTCCTGTCAAGGACTCTGGCTGCTCCAGAGGGACCCAAGTCTCTGGAAAGCCAGTGGGATAGGGGCCCACAGGGCAAGTTTTACTTGTCTGCGTTTGGATGAAGAAAAGTGGCTGTGATCGAAACCTGCCCTGCGTCCCTGAGAGATGGTCCTGGAAGCGTCCAGCTCTCTGCTCTCTGGGCACCTGCGAGACGCACGGCCACCCGGTCCCTGTGGAGCACCTGGGCCTGGCCCCTGATTCAGTCAAAATGCCCAGAGTGCTCCGGAAACCAGATGACCAGGCTGCCTCCTCTCCCCCAAAGCTCTCTTTTTTCCAGCCCAGGGCAGGGACCAGGCAAGAGCATTGCCACAGGAGCACCAAGAGAAAAGGTGCAGGCCCATGATGGGGGAAGGTGTTGGCCCACCCACTCTGATCTCTAGCTCTGCGCCCCTAACACCTGCCCGTCCCTCCTGCACCCGCAGCAGCTGGCACTGAAGCCCTGCCCTGGAGCTCCTGCCACCAGCCCCCAGGGAGCCTTCACCATCCACTACTGCCAGCTCCACCCTGGCCCACCAGCTCCAGCGGCCCCAGGTCTCGCCAGGAGGAGAGGGGCTCCAGGGAGGTCTGATTGCCCTCCCACCTCCCATGGCTTAGCAGGTAGGGCGCCTGCCCCTCCCCAGCCCTCTAGCTGGACATGGCACAATCTATCCAGACTGACTGCCCCTCAACAAGAGGGAGACTCTTCCTTGGTAAAGTCAGGTGAATTCCTAAAGGCTTTCTGCACTTCCTTGGAGCAAGGGTGGGTCTGCCTTCGCAGTGTGTGAGCATGCCATACAGATGGGGCTGCTATGAGGCAGAACCTGGCCACAGATTAAAACAAAATCATCGAGACATGCAGGGAAAAACACTAACCCCATAACTGACCAGGTCAGGGTGGGTCACATCGTGGAATTCCATGGCACATGGAGCCCGAGTTGCTTGGACCCTGGCTGGGGGAGAGGGGTGGTCTCTGCCCCTGGCCACAGACTCCCTGCCCCTCCTCACCCCTTTCTCCTCCTGTCCCATCCCCTCCCATCCCCATGGCTTTGCCCATAGCCTGTCTTCTCACTTCCTCCAGGCTCAGCTTCACTCACTCTCACCTGTTATCCGAAAAAATGAGTTTGATTCCAATAAACCCAGGATGCGTTTTTGCAAAATTATGAGCCACTTCTTCATAAGTCCTCACCAACCACTCTTGGCTGTAGACCGTCCCATCCAGTTCATACACCTGTGAGGGAAGCAGGGTCCCAGCCAGATGTCAGAGGTGAGCAAGGCAGAACTCCATTCCCAACTGCCAATCTGCAGAGCCTGGTTGATGGCCTCTGAGGCTGACCAGAAGTCCTAGCCCTGAATGAGATGATGCTCTTGGTGCTGTGAGGCTGGGATGTCTGCTTCTCATTCAGGCCTGGGTCCTTCCACCTAGAACAGTGTCTGGCAAGCAGTCAGTACTCAGGAAGTATTTGTGCAGCAAATGAGCAGCAGGCCAGCTGAGGACAGGATGCCAGCCATAAAGAGTGGTCTGAGGACCCTCTTCATCTCCTCACCCTCCCACCTACAGACGGGGGGAACCTGATGTAGCCAAGCCACTAGGGACACCAAGGTGACATGGCTGGGGCAGAGTGGGAAGATCCAGGGATGCATGGTAGGCTAGACAGAGTAAAAAAAAAAAAAAAAGAAAAAAACAGTGGAGGAGAGCAGGCTTTTTGCTTCTCCAACTCTGGGGGTCCTGAAGGGTATCAGAATGTGCCACCCCCAAACCTGTCACTTTTTGCAGGACTATTTTGAGCTAAAGGCAAATAAGAAGCACAAAGGCGAACAGATCTCCATGTCCACCAGTCTGCCTCAGAGCAGGACATATATTTCTGTCCGGAAGGCACCGCCTTCGAGTTCCTATTCCAGAAGGAGAGACACCCACCCACACCAGCAGAGACAGAAACAGGGCACCAAGCTGGGTCTGAACGAACCTTCCAAAACAGCCCCTATCTTCTATTAGTTCCCCCATACACTGACCATCCCACAAGCTGCTACTCCTAGAAGCCAAACCCCCTTTCCTTCATCTTCCTGCTTCTCCACAATTTATCACCTTTTGTTAAAATAGTATATAAGAACCTGGTCTACCCACTTCTTTGGGTCTTCACTTCTTTTCCATGAAGGTGTCCATGCACATGAAGTTAAAACAGTAGCATCAAATAAAATTGCTATGCCTTTCCTCCTGTTAATGTGGCTTTTGCAAGTTTAATTTGCAGTCCCTAAGAACGGAACATTGTGGAGTGACTAAGCCCGAAGCCCGAATGCCTAGAGCCTGTGCTCTGCAACAAGAGAAACCTCCGCCCTGAGAAGCCCACGCACCGCAACTAAGAGTAACTCCCACTCTCAGCAACTAGAGAAAAGCCCAGCAACAAAGACCCAGCACTGCCAGAGCTAAATAAATAAATACAATTTCTTGAAGTGAAGTGATTTAGTAAAAGGGTTAAAAAAAGAAAAATGTTGGCCTCTGGGACTTTCCTGGCAGTCTAGTGGTTAAGACTTCGTCTTCCACTGCAGAGGGTGAAGGGATGATCGATCTGTGGTCAGGGAACTAAGATCCCACATGCCTTGTGGCCCCAAAAACAAACCAAAACATAAAACAGAAGCAACGTTGAAACAAATTCAATCAAAGCTTTAAAAAACGGTCCACATTAAAAAAACAAACAAAACATTGGATTCAATTCAGATTATCTCAAGCCTTAACTATAGTTTAATTGAGGAACTGTAAATTTGTGGGGAAGTTATTCAAACTACATACAACTTTCATAAACGAGTGTAAGATTACGAATTCTATTGTCTATGATATCATGAAATTAGAGAATATGAAGCTGAAGGAACAAAGGGACATTTGGGGTCAGAGTTGCTCGAGGTCACACAATCCGTTTGTGTCAAACCAGAAACTACAGCCCAGAGGTTTCACCTGGACAGCCTGACTCTCTGAACAAGCACCGATGGAGCTTCTCCTGTTCGCCAGGCATTGCACTGTCAGCTGGGTCTCATTTTAGAGATGAAGAACCCTGCTGNGAGGTCACACAATCCGTTTGTGTCAAACCAGAAACTACAGCCCAGAGGTTTCACCTGGACAGCCTGACTCTCTGAACAAGCACCGATGGAGCTTCTCCTGTTCGCCAGGCATTGCACTGTCAGCTGGGTCTCATTTTAGAGATGAAGAACCCTGCTGGCTCAGGCGGTAAAGAATCTGCCTGCAGTGCAGGAGATCCGAATTCGATTCCTAGAATTCAGCAATGGCGTGAAACATGGTCACTACAAGAAATTGTATTTGTTTATTTATTTTTGGCGGTGCTGTGTCTTTGTTGCTGGGCGTTTCTCTAGTTGCTGAGAGTGGGAGCCACTCTCTAGTTGAGGCACAGGGCTTCTCAAGGTGGTGGCTTCTCTTGTGGCAGAGCACAGGCTCTAGGGATCAGAAGGGATCGAAAATTTGAATCCCTAGGGTCCAGAAGATCTTCTGGAAGAGGATATGACAACCCACTCCAGTATTCTTGCTGGAGAATCCCATGGACAGAGGAGCCTAGCGGGCTACAGTCCATGGAGTTGCAAAGAGTCGGACACGACTGCAGAGACTTAGTACACACACTCCCCTAGTACACATTTTAGAGATGAGGATTTTGAGGTTTAGAAAGGATAAGAAATTCACACCTGCTCCCAGGCTGGAGTGAGGGGTGGGGGTGGCAGAGTTTACCTGGAGGCATGGTGGGGGGTGGTCTCAAAGTCTCCAGCCACCCAGGGAGAAGAATATGCCTGGGTCCTACCCTGGGTTAATTAAATCAGATTCCCAGGGGTAGAATCTGGTTTTTTAAAACCTTGCCCAGGTGATTCTCCTGTATCATGGGCCTCTAGGTTTCACAGTCTTGTGAGGAGCACAGTCACAGAATAACATTGTAGAAGGTGCTGCCCTCAGGATTCCCCAGAGCCGCAGCAATGACAGGGAACACTACACCAAAAGCCAGGTGGAGCTCCTAGGGAAGGGGTCTGCTGAGAATCCAGGACAAAACCCAGGGGGTGGATAGGGGGAGCGCTAGGACCGCTGGTCACACCACTGAGAGCATCCAAGGTGTCCGGGAACGACTATCCTGGGCTACCAGGCATGTCCCCCCAACCGCAAGACCGCCCACGGGTCAGAGCCGAGGATAAACCCCTGGGAGCTCCGCTGGGAAGGCTGACCCGATCCAGTCGGAGCCTCCAATTCCGGCCGTGGGGGCAGGGATGGGGCCCAAGGAGATCAGCCCCGCCTAGCAACTGTTGCTAAGGACGAGTGGCCTTTGTGATGAGCATTAGTGACACAATAGGAGGCTGGGCCGGCGGCCTGGTCCATCAAACCTCGTCCCAGGCCCTGAATTAGCCCCACGAGCAGGGAGGGCAGGCCAGGGCTCAGCAGAGAATTCCAGGGCAGACGACTGGGTGGGCAATGTGCTGATGGCTCCCCTACTCTGGGGAATGGGGGCGTCAGCCCGAGACTCTCCACAGCAAGGGGCCTTTGTTCTGGGGTCAGGCCAGAACCATGGGCAGATCCCATGCCCCTGGGCCTCCACCTTCTAGGAATCCTGGCTGGGTACGGAGGAGGTGGGGAGAGAGGGGAGCTGGGCGGCTCCTCAGGGGATACCCCGGAGCCAGTTGTCCCCAGGGGGCGTGGCAAGGGGGGAGGGGTGAGGAAGCCGACCCTCCATGCAATTCCTCAGCAACTTCCCCAGATGCCCTCCACAGGCTTAGACCCTCTCTCCCCTCCATCTCTCCCCTCTTCCCCTCCCCGCCGGGGCCCAAGGCCCCTCTCTGTGTGGAGGCCCCCTCCCACTCCCTACTCTGAGAAAGCCGGCAGGATGTGACCACAGGAAGCAACCCCCGGGCCAGACCCCCTCAGGGAGCATCTCTTGAGATGCTGTGTGGACCCGCAAGTCTCAAAGCCCAGTCCCTGCTCACTGCCCACATGGCCTGGGCCAGGCCCCTCGACCCTTCCCCGCCTCATTCCCACGGTGGTAACGTGCAGGTTGTGAGGCTCAGATGAGACGGTGCAGATGAAGCGCTTGGAAAAGGTCTCGAAGTGTGGTCTGGGTCAGAAAGTCTGAATCAGAACCTCAGGGTGGGGGCAGGGGTGGCTGGCTAATTAAATGGGCTGCTTCCTGGCCCCACTCAAGACCTCAGATTTGGGATCCTGGGAGGTTGGGAGCCAAAGAGCACCTCCAGATTAGTCCCATGTACACCCACTACTCCTGAGTGTGATGACAACTCCTGGGGCTTCTGGAAGACCTGGGTGGGGGGAGGTGGTCTGGAATGACTCATAGTCTAACAGGGGCTCCAGAGCTGGGAGGAAGCCAGTTCCAGGAAGGGGGAGGGGGAGGCGGGGCTTGAGCCAGACTCCGGAGGAGATGGACTGGAGGTGGGGAGCCCAGACTAGCGGAAGAGATGGGGTTTCAGGGCACACTGGGCATGATGGTTCTGAGAGCTGCCCTGTCCTCCGCCCCACACAGGCCAGCCTTAGGCCAGCTCACCTCTTTCCAAAATTCTTCTCCTAGTGGAAGGTGGACTGGACCCTCTCTTTTCTGTTGAAAGGAGCATTTGTATTTATTGACTCTGTTCACAAGGCTGGCAAAGGTTCTCCTGGGGGCAAGGTCAGTCCCACTCCTACTTCCCAAGAATCAGAAATAGGAACAAAAGTCTAAACTCAGCATTAAACCATCAAACAAACACCAGATTCTGGTAGAGATGCCCACCCTCACCTGGGATGACCTGGAGGAGGATGAACATACCCAAGGGAAAGGGGGCCAGTCCAGGATGCACAGGAGAGTAGAGACCTGGAGCGTGGGGGGAAGGGGCCCTGACTCTGGAATGACTGGTTCTCAGGGCAGCATCAGCCTCCACGACAGGGCCTGCCAACTCAGCCAGTCACACTAGGGCCATAGAGTCCCTTTAGGGATCCCACCCAGGATTTAAAAATTTATCAGGTTCTGAAGGTGAAAAATATCAGATAGTTTGGCTTCAGTAGAAGTTAAGATTTGCCTTCAGACTTCCTGGTGGTCCAGCAGTTGAGAATCTGCCTGCCAATGCAGGGGACACGGGTTTGATCCCTGGTCCGGAAAGATTTCATGCTCCATGGGGCAACTAAGCCCTGTGCCACAGCTACAGGGCCCAAACTCTAGAGGTCGTGCTCTGCAATGAGAGAACCCACCATGATGAGAGGTGCTTGCATTGCAAATTAGAAGGTAGCAACTGCTCACCACACCTAGAAAAAGCCCACTTGTGGCAACAAAGACTTAGCATGGCCAAAAATAAATAAATAAAAAACATTTTAAAATATTTGCCGTCAACCCAAGGCAATAGAAATAAAAATAAACAAATAGTACCTAATCAAACCTACAAGGTTTTCACAGCAAAGTAAACCATTAAAAAACTGAAAAGTCAGCCTATGGAACAGGAGAAAATATTTGCAAATGATGAAATAGACAAGAGTTTAATTTCCAAAATATGCAAACGGCTCATACAATCCAGCAAGAAAAAAGCTATAGAAAAATAAGCAGATGACCTTAATAGACATTTCCCCAAAGAAGACATACAGATGGCCAGTAGGCCCACGAAAAGATGCTCAACACCACTCGTTATTAGAGAAATGCAAATGAAAACCACAGTGAGGTATCACCTCACACCAGTCGGAAAGGCTGTCACTAAAAAGTCTACAAATAATAAACACTGGAGAGGACATGGAGAAAAGGGAATCTTCCTACACTATTGGTGGGAATGCAAATTGGTACAGCCTCTATGGAGAACAGTATGGAGGTTCCTCAAAACACTGAACACAGAGCTACCATATGGTCCTGCAATCCGACTTCTGGGCATATATCTAGACAAAATTAATTCGGAAAGATACATACACCCCTATGCTCATAGCAGCATTATTTACAGTTGCCCAGATTGGAAGAAACCTAAATGCCCATCGACAGATGAACGGATAAAGAAGATGTGGTGTATATATACAATGGAATATTGCTCAGCTGTTAAAAAGAATGAAATGCCATTTGCAGCACATGGATATAACTAGAGATTGTCATACTAAGTGAAGTAAGTCAGAAAGAGAAATATCAAATGATATCACTTAGATGTAGAATCTAAAATATGACCCAAATGAACCTATCTACAAAACTGAAACAGACTCACAGACATAGATCAGACTTGTTGCTAAGGAGGGTTGGGAAGAGTGAAGGGCTGGGACTTTGGGATTATCAGATGTAAACTATTATATATAGGATGAATAAACAACAAGATCCTACTGTATAGCACAGGGACCTATATTCAATCTCCTAGGATAACCTACGGTGGAAATGAGTATTTAAAAAAGAATGCATGTGTGTAAAATGCAGTCACCTCACTGTACAACAGAGACCAGAACAATACTGTAAATCAACTATATTTCCATTTAAAAGAAACAGATTTGTCTTCCAGAGAGAATTTACCAATCAGGAAGCCTACATGTCTGGTCTAATTGAAAATTTTCTCTGAAAACTGTATTCTGACTTTCTTGTGTATACATCTGTCACTTAAGACCTTGGTCAATGTACGTCAGTCCCTGGAGCCTTTTTACTTCTGGTGTACAAACAGTAGAATTTCTGAGCCTACAACGACTATGGCATTTGGTAACAAAACTGAAGTACTGCCCTTGGAGTCAGTCCCCGAGCCCTTGGTTCACTCAGTAATTTGGATGAATGGGCAGACAGTCTGGAAACTGTCAGCTGGACATCACAGCCGTTCCCATCAAACACTCGCTCCAACATTCTGACCTTTATAACCTCGTCTATCCTCACACCCCTAGTCAGTTCCACTAGTGGCTTTGGTGTCGCAACTCATGGGGCCCAGCTTTACGGAGTTGGGGGAACTTCCCTCCACTCGTCTTTGCAAAAGACTTTAGGTCCCTGGCCAGGGATCCAGCCCAGAGACCCAAGCCTTCCTGTCAATCTTTAACTTGGTTAAACAGCCTCTGTTGCCCCCGGTGATCACTGGTCGGCTTACTGGCTATCATCTCTGCATTCTGGCTTTTAAATTTCTCCAAACTGGGGTAAAGAGGGGGTAGGACTTGTTTGGGGCCCTTTCATGTTAGGGAAACTGGTAGGAGGTCCCTTTAGCCCACCCAACCTTGGGAAGTGCTGTATCAAAACCTGTTTTAATCCCATCAATGCCCACTGTTCTCATCCCATTTCTTAACAACCATCTGAAGTTTCCCCCGCTGCTGTGACCAGTCCTGTGGTTCCCCCCACCCCGTGACCCCTTTACAATTGTCCACCTTGTTGGGAAGAGTCCATAACAGCTCCCCTCTTCCTCTTTCCTTTCTCCAGGGCCCTTCTTCCCACTGGCTTGCTAATTAACAGAATGTCTTTATCAGCATCTGAAAGACCCATTCCATTCTGCTTCTCAAACCATTCCGTTTGTTTGAGCTAAGGTTACATTTCTTTGTATCCACCTTTTGGTCTTAACATTGGTACCAATAAGACAGGTGTTTACAAAGAGAGGTCGCTAAAAAATCTACCAATTTAGAAGTTTTTCCAGTTCAAATTGTCCACCGTGGACAGGAGGATCTTAACACCAACACACACCAATCAGGCTTTCCATGGCTTAGCCGTGAACAAGAGGTGTCACGGGAAAGGGCAAAGAACACGGCCACACCAGATCCAGAGAGTTCGCTCCCCCAAGGTGGTCTGAGAAAGCAAAGACTGTAGTGAAGGCTGAGATGACAGAGTCCCCCGTGGATGGAGACCCCTTGTGAAAAGCCCTCCTGGGAGCCGGCACGATTATGTGCTTCCCACCAGCAGTGACAGCCCAGAACCCCACTGGATCCGACTGGCCACCAAACGCCCTGATGCCCGCACCTTCTGGATGGCAGGACCAGGGCGAGTTTTCTCACTGGTCCTGAGGCTAAACTCTCAAAACAGAAAGAGAAAAAAGGAAAAGGCATCACGCCAAAGGTTTTCCTCCTTATGACACAACAGACAGAGACACAGGAAAACAGACACCATCTCTGGGAGGAAAAGGATCAACCAGCCCAGAGCTCTACCAACTTCACCGACCCAGAGGCTCTAAGCCCCAGGAACCAGCTCCACAAATATTTTCTCCTGCTGACCTAATTTTAGAAACCAGAAAAAAAGACTCTTACCACTCCTGCTTCCAAAAGCCCTGCAAGCAGAGATCCGGGGACTAACTGATGGATAAGGGTTCTCACCTTCTGCCAGGGTTTCTGAACTGGCAGCCTGAGGCCACCTAGGCAACTGGCCAGCTGTCAAGGAGGGTGGAGTGTGGAGGGCAGGTGGGGGTGGGGACTGGAAGGGACAGGGTAGATGGGGAGTGGGGGTGGCATTTCCCTCTACCCCTCTAGGTTCTTCTGGCTGGTCTAAGAATTAAGTTGACATGAGACAGATTAACAGGAGAAAATTAAGCACAAGCTTCATAACACCTGTACGTGGGAGAGACCCAGGAAGAGGGAGCCACTCACCCAAATGGCTGAAGCCCTCGCCTTAAATATCTATCGTCTTCAGCTCAAGACAAAGAGGGTGTGGGGGGGTGGGGG
>SJYT01008722.1:9781-143626 GCA_006410635.1 Cephalophus harveyi
CCCTCATCTGGAGCAGAGGAGGGTGAAAGGGGGCCCCTCTTGATTTGTGGTGGGACCCTCACTATTCCTCTCGAGGGGAGACGGGTATGTGGGGAACTTCTTGAGTTGCAGCAAGGGTGTAAAGGATCCTTTGTGGTTCAGGAGGAAAGGCGTGATTTCTTTCAGGATGCCGCTGCAGAAAACGGCCTTATCTCGCCCGGAGGGTTGAACCTCCTGGTTTTTCTCGAGTTGTGGCAGGTTATTCTCGAGTTACAATGGGGCCCTCAGGGACCCGCTTGCGTGGCCTTAGGAAAGGCGATTCTCTGAGCGAGTTGAGAGTAGCCCCTCGGGATTCCTCTCCAGTCAGTGCCGGGTCCTAAGTCCCCGAATGGAGCCGAAACAGGAACCTCATGTTTCGGCTCCTGTGAAGGCATGGATCTTGGGGTTCCTCTGGAGTCTCACCAAGGGAGTCAGGCCTGGTCTACTGTGGTTATGTGCACGTCCTCTTTCCACCCGAGCTGTAGCAGCAGTGTCAGAGTTCCCGTCGAGTTGACCCAGGGATCTCTGTCTTTCCCTCGAGATGCCACAGGGCTGTGGAATGAGCCACCGTGGTGTGAGGCAATACGCGGGTGACACTCGAGGTAGTGCAGGGAAATCACGTTCATCTGGAGTGGACTGAGACATCTATGGAACTTTTAGTATGGTGGCCTGACTTCAGGAGAACTCCGCTTTCCTGTTGAGAGTGCCACCTCTTGAGATGTGATGGGAATGGCGGGAATTCTTTCCCGCCGAAACAGGGAAAGGGACCCTTATCTCGAGCTCACGATGGGGAAACGGGGCTCCTCCTCAGTTGTGCTGGGACCCTCGGTGTTCCACCAAAATGGGGACGGGTATCTCGGGGAATTTCTTGAGTTGCAGCAAGGGTGGGAAGGACCCTTTGTGGTTCAGGAGGAAAGGCGTGATTTCTTTCAGGATGCCGCTGCAGGAAAAGTCTTCACCTCGCCTGGAGGGGAGAACCTTATGGTTTTTCTCGAGTAGCGGCAGGTCCTTCGCAAGTTATGACGGGGACTTCAGGGACCCGCTCGCGTGGCCTCAGGAAATGCCAGTCTCCGTGCGAGTTGAGAGCGGACCCTTGGGATTCCTCTCCTGTCTGTGCCGGGTTCTGAGTCCCTGTCTGGAGCCGAAACTGGAACCTGAGGTCTCCTCTCCACATCTGGCATGGATCTTGGGCTTCCGCTGGAGTCTCCACAGGAGTGTTAGGCCTCGTCTCTTGTGGTTACATGCAAGTCCGTTTTCCTCCCGAGCTGTAGCAGCAGTGTCAGGCTTCCAGACGAGTGGACACAGGGATCTGTGGCTTTCCCTCGAGATTCCACAGGGGTCTCGCACATGCCACTGTGGTGTGATTCGATCCTCGGAGTGACCTTCAAGGCAGGGCACGAAAAGCAGGTTCATCTGAAGTGGACTGAGATATTTGGGGGTCTTTTGGAATGGTGGAACGACCCCTGGAGTTCCTCTCGACATTCCTGTTGAGAGTGTGTCCTCTTGCCTTGCGACTGGAAGGCCAGAATCCATTCCTGACGAAGCAGGCAAGGATCCTTCATCTGGAACAGAGAGGGTGAAAGGGAGCCCCTCTTGATTTGTGGAGGGACCCTCACTATTCCTCTCGAGTGGATACGGGTATGTGGGGAACTTCTTGAGTTGCAGCAAGGGTGGTAAGGACACTTTGAGCTTCAGGAGGAAAGACGTGATTTCTTTCAGGATGCCGCTGCAGAAAACGGCCTTAACTCTCCCGGAGGATAGAACCTCCTGGTTTTTCTCGAGTTGCGGCAGGTTATTCTCGAGTTCCGAGGGGGCCCACAGGGACCCGCTTGCGTGGCCTAAGGAAACGCGAATTTCTGAGCGAGTTGAGAGTAGCCCCTCGGGATTCCTCTCCAGTCAGTGCCGGGTCCTAAGTCCCCGTCTGGAGCCGATACTGGAACCTCATCTTTCGGCTCCAGTGCTGGCATGGACCTTGGGGTTCCTCTGGAGTCTCCCCAGGGGAGTCAGGCTTGGTCTCCTGTGGTTACGTGCACGTCCTCTTTCCTCGAGTGCTCTAGCAGCAGTGTCAGGGTTCCCGTCGAGTTGACCCAGGGATCTCTGTTTTTCCCTTGAGATGCCACAGGGCTGTGGAATGAGCCACCGTGGTGTGAGGCAATACGCAGGTGACACTCGAGGTAGTGCAGGGAAATCACGTTCATCAGGAGTGGACTGAGACATCTATGGGATTTTAGTATGGTGGCCTGTCCCCAGGAGAACTCCGCTTTCCTGTTGAGAGAGCCACCTCTTGAGACGTGACGGGAATGGCGGGAAATCTTTCCCGACGAAGCAGGAAAAGGGACCGTCATCTCGAGCTCTCGGTGGGGAAACGGGGCTCCTGCTGAGTTGTTTTGGGACCCTCGGTGTTCCACCAATGTGGGGACGGGTATGTCGGGGAATTTCTTGAGTTGCAGCAAGGGTGGAATGGACCCTTGCGAGGTTCAAGACAGAAGGAGTGAATGCCCTCGAGATCCCGCTTCAGAAAACTGCCTCATCTCGCCAGGAGGGGAGAACCTTCTGGTTTTTCTCGAGTTGCGGCAGGTTATTGTCGAGTTACGACGGGGCCCTCAGGGACCCGCTTGCATGGCCTCAGAAAAGGCGATTCTCTGAGCGAGTTGAGAGTAGCCCCTCGAGATTCCTCTCCAGTCTGTGCCGGGTCCTATGTCCCCGTCTGGAGCCGAAACTGGGAACTCATTTTTCGGCTCCAGTGCTGGCATGGATCTTGGGGTTCCTCTGGAGTCTCCCCAGGGGAGTCAGGCCTGGTCTCCTGTGGTTACGTGCACATCCTCTTTCCTCCCGAGCTGTAGCAGCAGTGTCAGGGTTCCCATCAACTTGACTCAGGGATCTCTGTCTTTCCCTCGAGATGCCACAGGGCTGTGGAATGAGCCACCGTGGTGTGAAGCAATGCACGGATTACACTCGAGGTAGGGAAATCACGTTCATCTGGAGTGGACTGAGACATCCATGGGACTTTTAGTATGGTGGCCTGAGCCCAGTAGAACTCCGCTTTCCTGTTGAGAGCGCCACCTCTTGAGATGCAACCGGAATGGCTGGAATTCTTTCCCAACGAAGCAAGGAAAGGGACCTTCATCTCGAGCTCACGGTGGGCAAACGGGGCTCCTCCTGAGTTGTGCTGGGACCCTCGGTGTTCCACCAATGTGGGGAAGGGTATGTCTGGGAATTTCTTGAGTTGCAGCAAGCGTGGGAAGGACCCTTGCGAGGTTCAAGAGAGAAGGCTGAATGTCCTCGAGATGCCGCAGCAGAAAAGGGCCTCATCTCGCCTGCAGGGGAGAACCTCCTGGTTTTTCTCAAGTTGTGGAAAGTTCCTCTCAATTGACGACGGGAACCTCAGCGACCCGCTGGCGTGGCCTCAGGAAAGAACAGCCCCCATGCGAGTTGCGAGGGGCCTCTCTGGATTCCTCTCCAGTCATGTCGATTCCTACATCCTTGCCTGGAACTGAGGCCAGAACCTGAGGTTTCCTCTCCAGTGCTGACATGGATCTTGGGGTTCCTCTGGAGTCTCTACAGGAGTCAGGACTCTTCTCGAGTGGAGACATACACGTCCGTTATCCTCCCAAGCTGTAGGAGCAGTGTCAGGCTTCCTGACGAGTTGACACAGGGATCTGTGGCTTTCCCTCGAGGTGCCACAGGGCTGTCGCACATGCTACCATGGTGTGATTCGATGCTTGGGGTGACCTTCAAGGAAGGGCAGGGAAATCAGGTTCATCTGGATTGGACTGAGACATTGGGTGGCCTTTTGGAATGGTGGCACGACCCCTGGAGTTCCTCTCGACTTTCCTGTTGAGTGTACCTCCTCCTGCTGTGCAACTGGAACGCCAGAATCCTTTCCCAATGAAGCAGGGAAAGAAACCCTCATCTGGAGCGGAGGAGTGGGAAAGGGAGCCCCTCTTGAGTTGTGGTGGGACCCTCAGTGTTCCTCTCGAGTGGACACGGATATTTCGGGGAACTTCTTGAGTTGCACCAAAGGTGTGAAATACCCTTTGAGGTTCAGGACGGAGGGCGTGATTTCTCTTGGGATGCCACAGCAGAAAATGGCCTCACCTCGCCTGGAGGGGAGAACCTCCTAGCTTTTCTCGAGTTGGGGCAGGTCCCTCTCGAGTTACGACGGGCACCTCAGGGACCAGCTCGCGTGGCCTCAGGAAAGGCCAGACTCTGTGCAAGTTGAAAGGGGCTCCTCGGGATTCCTCTCCAGTCAGTGCCACGTCCTAAGTCCCCGTCTGGACCCCAAGCTGGAATTTGAGGTTTCCTCTCCAGTGCTCGATTGGATCTTGGGGTTCCTCTGGAGCCTCCCCAGGGGAGTCAGGCCTCGTCTCCTGTGGTTACAGGCATGTCCACTTTCAACCCGTGCTGTAGCAGCAGTGTCAGGTTTCCCGTTGAGTTGACCCAGGGATCTCTATCTTTCCCTCAAGATGCCACAGTGCTGTGGCCCAAGCCCCTGTGATGTGAGGCGATATGCGGGTGACATTCGAGGCAGAGCAGGGAAATCAGATTCATCTGGTGTGGAGTGAGACATCCCACAGACTTTTAGTATGTTGGCACTACCCCTGGAGATCTCGGCTTTCCTGTTGAAAGTGCCACCACTTGAGAGTCGACAGAAACGGCGGGAATCCTTTCCCGAAGAAGCAGGGAAAGGTACCCTCATCTCGAGCTCACGATGGGGAAACGGGGCTCCTCCTGAACTGTGCCGGGACCCTCGGTGTTCCTCCCGCTTGGGGATGGGTATGTCGGGGAACTTCTTGAGTTGCAGCAAGAGTGTCAAGGACCCTTTGTGGTTCAGGAGGGAAGGTGTGATTTCTCTCAGGATGCCACAGCAGAAAACAGCCTCATCTTGCCTGGAGGGGAGAACCTCCTGGTTTTTCTCGAGTTAGGGCAGGTCCCTCTCGAGTTCCGATGGGGACCTCGGTGACCCACTGGCGTGGCCTCAGGAAAGAACAGTCTCCATGCGAGTTGCTAGGGGCCCTGGTATTCCTTTCCAGTCAGGGTCGGGTCCTACGTCCTCATCTGGAACTGCGGCCAGAAACTGAGTTTTCCTCTCCAGTGCTGACATGGATCTTGGGGTTCTTCTGGAGTCTCCACAGGAGTGTCAGGACACTTTTCAAGTGGAGACATTCACGTCCGTTTTCCTCCCGAGCTGTAGCAGCAGTGTCAGGCTTCCTGACGAGTTGACACAGGGATCTGTGGCTTTCCCTCGAGGTGCCACAGGGCTGTCGCACGTGCCACCATGGTGTGATTCGATGCTTAGGGTGACCTTCAAGGAAGGGCAGGGAAATCAGGTTCATCTGGATTGGACTGAGACATTGGGTGGCCTTTTGGAATGGTGGCACGACCCCTGGAGTTCCTCTCGACTTTCCTGTTGAGTGTACCTCCTCCTGCTGTGCAACTGGAACGCCAGAATCCTTTCCCAACGAAGCACGGAAAGAAACCCTCATCTGGAGTGGAGGAGGGGGAAAGGGAGCCCCTCTTGAGTTGTGGTGGGACCCTCAGTGTTCCTCTCGAGTGGACACGGATATTTCAGGGAACTTCTTGAGTTGCACCAAAGGTGTGAAATACCCTTTGAGGTTCAGGATGGAGGGCGTGATTTCTCTTGGGATGCCACAGCAGAAAATGGCCTCATCTCACCTGGAGGGGAGAACCTCCTAGCTTTTCTCGAGTTGGGGCAGGTCCCTCTCGAGTTACCACGGGCACCTCAGGGACCCGCTCGTGTGGCCTCAGGAAAGGCCAGACTCCATGCAAGTTGACAGGTCCCCCTCGGGAATCCTGTCCAGTCAGTGCCGGGTCCTAAGTCCCCGTCTGGAGCTAAAGCTGGAACCTGAAGTTTCCTCTCCATTGCTGGCATGGATCTTGGGGTTCCACTGGCGTCTCTCTAGGGGAGTCAGAGCTCTTCTCCTGTGGTTACATGCACGTCTGCTTTCCTCCCAAGGAGTAGCAGCAGTGTCAGACTTCCCGTCGAGTTGACTCAAGGATCTCTGTCTTTCCCTCGAGATGCCACAGGGCTGTGGCATGAGGCACTGTGATGTGAGGTGATGTGCGGGTGACACTCGGGGCAGGGCAGGGAAATCAGATTCATCTGGAGTGAATTGAGACATCTGGGGGACTTTTAGTATGTTGGCACCACCCTTGGAGATCTCAGCTTTCCTGTTGAGAGCGCCACCTCTTGAGATGCAACGGGAATGGTGGGAATCCTTTCCCAATGAAGCAGGGAACGGGACCCTCATCTCGAGCTCACGAGGGGGAAACGGGGCTCCTGCTGAGTTGTGCCGGGATGCTCGGTGTTCCTCCCGCGTGGGCACGGGTATGTCGGGGAACTTCTTGAGTTGCAGAAAGGGTGGGAAGGACCCTTGCGAGGTTCAAGAGGGAAGGCGTGATTTCCCTGGAGACGCCACAGCAGAAAAGGGCCTCATCTTGCCTACAGGGGAGAACCTCCTGTTTTTTTTCGAGTTGGGGCAGGTCCCTCTCGAGTTACGACGGGGACCTCAGGGACCCACTGGCGTGGCCTCAGGAAAGACCAGTCTCCATGCGAGTTGTGAGGGGCCCCATGGGATTCCTCTCCAGTCAGTGTTGGGTCCTAGGTCCTGGTCTGTAACTATGGCCAGAACCGGAGGTTTCCTCTCCAGTGCTGACATGGATCTTGGGGTTCTTCTGGAGTCTCCCCAGGGGAGTCAGGCCTCGTCTCCTGTGGTTGCATGAACGTCCGATTTCCTCCCGAGCTGTAGCAGCAGTGTCAGGCTTCCCATCAAGTTGACCCAGGGATCTCTGTCTTTCCCTCGAGATGCCACAGGGCTCTGGCACAAGCCACCAGGGTGTGAGGTGATATGCGAGTGACACTCGAGGTAGTGCAAGGAAATCAGGTTCATCTGGAGTGGGCTGACACATCTGGGGGACTTTGAGTATGTTGGCAGGACCCCTGAAGTTCTCGGCTTTCCTGTTGGTTGCGCCACCACTTGAGATGCGGTGGAAATGGCAGGAATCCTTTCCCGATGAAGCAGGCAAAGGTACCCTCATCTCGAGGTCAAGAGGGGGAAACGGGGGTCCTCCTGAGTTGTCCTGGGACCTTCAGTGTTCCTCCCGCGTGGGGACGGGTATTTCGGGGAACTTCTTGAGTTGCAGCAAGGGTGGGACGGACCCTTGCAAGGTGCAAGAGGGAAGGCGTGATTTCCCTCAAGAGACCTCACCAGAAAAGGGCCTGATCTCGCCTGCAGGGGAGAGCCTCCTGGTTTTTCTCGAGTTGAGGCACGTCCCTCTCTAGTTATGATGGGGATGTCAAGGATCCGCTGGCGTGTCCTCAGAAAAGACCAGCTTCCATGCTAGTTGCGAGGGGCTCCTCGGGATTCCTCTTCAGTTAGTGTCGGGTCCTAGGTCCTCGTCTGGAACTGTGGCCAGAACCTGAGGTTTCCTCTCCAGTGCTGACATGGATCTTGGGGTTCCTCTGGAGTCTCCACAGGAGAGTCAGGACTCTTCTCGAGTGGAGACATACACATCCGTTTTCCTTCCGAGCTGTAGCAGCAGTGTCAGGCTTCCCGACCAGTTGACAAAGGGGTCTGTGGCTTTCCCTCAAGGTGCCACAAGGCTGTCGCACGTACCACCATGGTGTGATTCAATGCTCGTGGTGACCTATGAGGCAGGGCAGGGAAATCATGTTCATCTGGAGTGGACTGAGACATTTGGGCGCCTTTTGGAATGGTGGCATGAAACCAGGAGTTCCTCTCGACTTCCCTGTTGAGAGAACGTCCTCTTGCTGTGCGACGGGAACTGCAGAAACGTTTCCCGATGAAGCAGGGAAAGGAAACCTTATCTGGAGCGGAGTTGGGGAAAAGGGGGCCCCTCTTGAGTTGTGGTGGGACCCTCAGTGTTCCTCCCATGTGGAGACGGATATGTCGGGGAAGTTCTTGAGTTGCAGCAAGGGTGTGAAGGTCCCCTTGTGGTTCAGGAGGGAAGGCGTGATTTCTCTCGGGATGCCACAGCAGAAAACTGCCTCATCTCGCCTGGAGGGGAGAACCTCCTGGTTTTTATCGAGTTGCGGCAGGTCCCTCTCGAGTTACGATGGGGACCTCAAGAACCCGCTGGCGTGGCCTCAGCAAAGACCCCTCACCATGCGAGTTGCGAGAGGCCCCTCGGGATTCCTCTCCAGTCAGTGTTGGGTCCTACTTCCTCGCCTGGAACTGCGGGAGAATCTGAGGTTTCCTCTCCAGTGCTGACATGGAACGTGGGGTTCCTCTGGAGTCTCCACAGGAGAGTCAGGACTCTTCTCGAGTGGAGACATACACGTCCGTTTTCCTCCTGAGCTGTAGCAGCAGTGTCAGGTTTCCCAACGAGATGACACAGAGATCTGTGGCTTTCCCTCGAGTTGCCACAAGGCTGTCGCACGTGACACAGTGGTATGATTCGATGCTCGGGGTGACCTTCGAGGCAGGGCAGGGAAATCAGGTTCATTTGAAGTAGACTGATATTTGGGGGGATCTTTTGGAATGGTGGCACGACCCCTGGAGTTCCTCTCATCTTTCTTGTTGAGAGCACGTCCTCTTGCTGTGCGACGGGAATTCCAGAATCCTTTCCCGACGAAGCAGGGAATGGAACCCTCATCTTTAGCTGTGGAGAGAGAAAGTGTGCTCCTCTTGAGTTGTGGTGGGACGCTCAGTGTTCCTCTCGAGTGGACATGGGTATGTCGGGGAACTCCTTGAGTTGCACCAAGGGTGGGAAAGATCCTTTGAGGTTCAGGACGGATGGCGTGATTTCTCTCTGGATCTTTCAGCAGAAAATTGCCTCATCTCGGCTGTAGGGGAGAACCTCCTGGTTTTTCTCAAGTTGCGGCAGGTCCCTTTCGAGTTACGATGGGGACCTCAGGGACCTGATGGCGTGGCCTCAGGAAAGGCCAGTCTCCATTTGAGTTGAGAGGGGCCCCTCGAGATTCCTCTCTAGGCGATGCCGGGTCCTAAGTCCCCATCTGGAGCCGAAGCTGGAACCTGAGGTTTCCTCTCCAGTGCTAGCATGGATCTTGGGTTTCTTCTGGAGTCTCCCCAGGGGAGTCAGGCCTCATCTCCTGTGGTTACATGCCCATCCGCTTTCTTCTCAAGCTGTAGCAACAGTGTCAGTCTTCCTGTCGAGCTGACCCAGGGATCTCTGTCTTTCCCTCGAGATGCCACAGGGCTGTGGCATGAGCCACTGTGGTGTGAGGCAATACGCAGGTGACACTCGAGGTAGTGCAGGGAAATCAGGTTCATCTGGAGAGGACTTAGACATTTGTGCGTCTTTTGGAATGGTGCTACGAGCACTGGAGTTCATCTCAGCATTCCTGTTGAGAGCACGTACTCCTGCTGTGTGATGGGAATGCCAAATTCCTTTTCTGATGAAGCAGGGAAAGAAACCATCATCTGGAGCAGCGGAGGGGGAAAGAGGGCTCCTCGTGAGTTGTGGTGGGACCCTCAGTGTTCCTCTCGAGGAGAGATGGGTATGTCAGGGAAATTTTTGAGTTGCAACAAGGGTGTGAAGGACCCTTTGAGGTTCAGGAGGGAAGGCGTGATTTCTCTCAGGATGCTGCAACAGAAAACGGCCTCATCTCGCCTGGAGGGGAGAACCTCCTGGTTTTTCTCGAGTTGGGGCAGGTCCCTCTCGAGTTACAACTGGGACCTCAGGGACCCGCTCTCGTGTCCTCAGGAAAGGCCAGTCTCCATGCAAGTTGAGAGGGGCCCCTCGGGATTCTTCTCCAGTCGGTGCCGGGTCCTAAGTCCCCATCTGGAGCTGAAGCTGGAACCTGAGGTTTCCTCTCCAGTGCTAGCATGGATCTTGGGGTTCCTCTGGAGTCTCCCCAGGGGAGACAGGCCTCATCTCCTGTGGTTACATGCACGTCCATTTTCCACCCAAGCTGTAGCAGCAGTGTCAGGCTTCCCGTCGAATTGACCCAGAGATCTCTGTCTTTCCCTCGAGATGCCATAGGGCTGTGGCTTGAACCACCGTGGTGTGAGAAGATACGCGGGTGACACTCGAGGCAGGGCAGGGACTCAGGTTCATCTGGAGTGGACTGAGACATCTGGGGCACTTTTAGTATGTTGGCATGATCCCTGGAGATCTCGGCTTTCCTGTTGAGAGTGCCACCTCTTGAGATGTAATGGGAATGTGGGAAACATTTCCCGACGAAGCAGGGAAAGGGACCCTCATCTCGAGCTCACGAGGGGAAAACGGGGATCCTCCTGAGTTGTGCCGGGACCCTTGGTGTTCCACCCACGTGAGGACGGGTATGTCGGGGAACTTCTTGAGTTGCAGCCAGGGTGGGAAGCACCCTTGCGAGCTTCAAGAGGGAAGGCATCATTTCCCTCGAGATGCCGCAGCAGAAAAGGGCCTCATTTCGCCTGCAGGCAACAACCCCCTGTTTTTCTCGAGTTGGGGCAGATCCCTCTCGAGTTACGACAGGGACCTCAGGTACCCGCTGGAGTGGAGTCAGGAAAGGCCAGTCTCCATGAGAATTGCGAGGGGCCCCTCGGAATTCCTCTCCAGTCAGTGCCAGGTCCTAGGTCCTCATCTGGAGCTGCGGCCAGAACCTGAGGTTTCCTCTCCAGCGTTGACATGGATCGAGGCGTTCCTCTGGAGTCTCCACAGGAGTGTCAGGACTCTTCTCGAGTGGAGACATACACGTCCGTTTTCCTCCCGAGCTGTAGCAGCAGTGTCAGGCTTCCCGACGGGTTGACACAGGGATCTATTACTTTCCCTCAAGGTGCCACAGGGCTGTCGCACGTGCCACCGTGGTGTGATTCGATGCTCAGGGTGACCTTCAAGGCAGGGCAGGGTAACCAGGTTCATATGGAGTGGACTGAGACATTTGGGTGTCTTTTGGAATGGTGGCACGACCCCTGGAGTTCCTCTCTTTTTTCCTGTTGAGAGCACGTCCTCTTGCTGTGCGACTGGAATGCCAAAATCCTTTCCCGACAAAGCAGGGAATGGAACTCACATCTGGAGTGGAGGAGGGGGAAATTTGGCCCCTCTTGGAATGTGGTGGGTCCCTCAGTGTTCCTCTCAAGTGGACATGGGTATGTCGGGAAACTTCTTGACTTGCAGCAAGAGTGTGAAGGACCCTTTGAGGTTCAGGAGGGAAGGCGTGATTTCTCTCGGGATGCTGCAGCAGAAAACGGCCTCATCTCGCCTGGAGGGGAGAACCTCCTGGTTTTTGTCGAGTTGTGGCAGGTCCCTCTTGAGTTATGATGGGGACCTCAGGGACCTGCTTGCGTGGCCTTAGAAAAAGACTGTCTCCGGGCGAGTTGAGAGGGGCCCCTCGGGATTCCCCTCCACTCAGTGTCGGGTCCTAGGTCCTCGTCTGGAACTAAAGCTGGAACCTGAGGTTTCCTCTCCAGTGCTGGCATGGATCTTGGGGTTCCACTGGAGTCTCTCCAGGGGAGTCAGGGCTCTTCTCCTGTGGTTACATGCACGTCCGCTTTCCTCCCGAGGAGTAGCAGCAGTGTCAGACTTCCCGTCGAGTTGACTCAAGGATCTCTGTCTTTCCCTCGAGATGTCACAGGGCTGTGGCATGAGCCACCGTGGTGTGAGGCAATACGCGGGTGACACTCGAGGTAGTGGAGGGAAATAAGATTCATCTGGAGTGGATTGAGACATCTGGGGGACTTTTAGCATGTTGGCATGACCCCTGGAGATCTCGGCTTTCCTGTTGAGAGCGCCACTTCTTGAGATGCGAAGGGAATGGTGGGAATCCTTTCCCGACGAAGCAGGGAAAGGGACCCTCATCTCGAGCTCACGAGGGGGAAACGGGGCTCCTGCTGAGTTTTACCAGGTCCCTCGGTGTTCCTCCCACGTGGGGACAGGTATGTCGGGAACTTCTTGAGTTGCAGCAAGTGTGGGAAAGACCCATCCGAGGTTCCAGAGGGAAGACGTGATTTCCCTGCAGACACCGCAGCAGAAAAGGGCCTCTTCTTGCCTGCAGTGGAGAACCTCCTGGTTTTTTTCGAGTTGGGGCAGGTCCCTCTCGAGTTACGATGGAGACCTCAGGGACCCGCCTGCGTGGCCTCAGGAAAGACCAGTCTCCACGCGAGTTGCGAGGGGCCCCACGGGATTCCCCTCCAGTCAGTGTCGGTTCCTAGGTCCTCATCAGGAACTATGGCCAGAACCGGAGGTTTCCTCTCCAGTGCTGACATGGATCGTGGGGTTCCTCTGGAGTCTCTCCAGGGGAGTCAGGCCTCGTCTCCTGTGGTTACATGCCCGTCCGCTTTCTTCTCAAGCTGTAGCAACAGTGTCAGTCTTCCCATCGAGTTGACCCAGCGATCTCTGTCTTTCCCTCGAGATGACACAGGGCTGTGGCATGAGCCACCGTGGTGTGAGGCAATATGCGGGTGGCAATCGAGGTACTGCAGGGAAATCAGGGTCATCTGGACTGGACTTAGACATTTGTACTTCTTTTGGGATGGTGGCACGAGCACTGGAGTTCTTCTCGGCATTCTTGTTGAGAGCACGCACTCTTGCTGTGTGATGGGAATGCCAGATTCCTTTCCTGATGAAGCAGAGAAAGAAACCTTCATCTGGAGCGGCAGAGGGGGAACGAGGGCTCCTCGTGCGTTGTGGTGGGACCCTCAGTGTTCCTCTCGAGGGGAGATGGGTATGTCGGGGAAATTTTTGAGTTGCAGCAAGGGTGTGAAGGACCCGTTGAGATTCAGGAGGGAAGGCGTGATTTCTCTCAGGATGCTGCAACAGAAAACGGCCTCATCTAGCCTGGAGGGGAGAACCTCCTGGTTTTTCTCGAGTTGTGGCAGGTCCCTCTCGCGTTACGACTGGGACCTCAGGGACCCGCTCACATGGCCTCAGGAAAGGCCACTCTCTGTGCAAGTTGAGAGGGGCCCCTCGGGATTCCTCTCCAGTAGCTGCCAGGTCCTAAGTCCTCATCTGGAGCCGAAGCTGGAACCTGAGGTTTTCTCTCCAGTGCTGGCATGGATCTTGGGGTTCCTCTGGAGTCTCCCCAGGGGAGACAGGCCTTGTCTCCTGTGGTTACATATACGTCCGCTTTCCCCCCGAGCTGTAGCAGCAGTGTCAGGCTTCCCGTCAAATTGACCCAGGGATCTCTGTCTTTCCCTTGAGATGCCACAGAGCTGTGGCACGAGCCACTGTGGTGTGAGAAGATGCGCGGGTGACACTCGAGGCAGAGCAGGGAATCAGGTTCATCTGGAGTGGACTGAGACATCTGGGGCACTTTCAGTATGTTGGCACGACCCCTGGAGATCTCGGCTTTCCTGCTGAGAGTGCCACCTCTTGAGATGCAACGGGAATGACGGGAATCCTTTCCCGACGGAGCAGGCAAATGTACCCTCATCTCGAGCTCAAGAGGGGGAAACAGGGCTCCTACTGAGTTGTCCCGGGACCTTCGGTGTTCCTCCTGCGTGGGGATGGTATTTCAGGAACTTCTTGAGTTGCAGCAAGGGTGGGAATGACTCTTTCGTGGTGCAAGAGGGAATGCGTGATTTCTCTCAAGAGGCCTCAGCAGAAACGAGCCTGATCTCGGCTGCAGGGAAGAACCTCCTGGATTTTCTCGAATTGAGGCAGGTCCATCTCTAGTTATGACGGGGATATCAAGGACCTGCTGGCGTGGCCTCAGGAAAGACCAGTTTCCATGCGAGTTGCGAGGAGCCCCTCAGGATTCCTCTCCCGTCAGTGTCAGGTCCTAGGTCCTCATCTGGAATTGCGGCCAGAACGTGAGTTTTCCTCTCCAGTGCTGACATGGATCTTGGGGTTCTTCTGCAGTCTCAACAGGAGAGTCAGTACTCTTCTCGAGTGGAGACATACACGTCCGTTTTCCTCCCGAGCTGTAGCAACAGTGTCAGGCTTCCTGACGAGTTGACACAGGGATCTATGGCTTCCCCTCGAGGTGCCACAGGGATGTCGCCCTTGCCACCATGGTGTGATTCGATGCTCGGGGTGACCTACGGGGCAAGTCAGGGAAATCAGGTTCATCTGGAGTGGACTGAGACATTTGAGGGTCTTTTGGAATGGTGGCACGAATCCTGGAGTTCCTCTCGACTTTCCTGTTGAGAGTACATCCTCTTGCTGTGCGACGGGAATGCCAGAATCATTTAGCAAAGAAGCAGGGAAAGGGACCCTCATCTGAAGCAGAGGAGCGGGAAAGGGGGCCCCTCTTGAGTTGGGGTGGGACCGTCAGAGTTCCTTCCGTGTGGAGATGGGTATGTCGGGGAAGTTCTTGAGTTGCAGCAAGGGTGTGAAGGTCCCCTTGAGGTTCAGGAGGGAAGGCCTCATTTCTCTCGGGACGCCGCAGCAGAAAACTGCCTCATCTCGCCTGGAGGGAAGAACCTCCTGGTTTTTCTCGAGTTGCAGCAGGTTCCTCTCGAGTTACAATGGGGACCTCATGGACCCGCTGGCGTGTCCTCAGGAAAGACCAGTCTCCATGCGAGTTGCGAGGGGCCCCTCGGGATTCCACTCCAGTCAGTGTCGGCTACTAGGTCCTCGTCTAGAACTGCAGCCAGAACCTGAGGTTTCCTCTCCAGTGCTGATATGGATCTTGGGGTTCCTCTGGAGTCTCCCCAGGGGAGTCAGGCCTCGTCTCCTGTGGTTACATGCACGTCTGCTTTCCTCCCAAGTTGTAGCAGCAGTGTGGGGCTTCCCGTCGAGTTGACCCAGGGGTCTCTGTCTTTCCCTCGAAATGCCACAGGGCTCTTGCACGAGCCACTGTGTGAGACGATATGCGGTTGACACTCGAGATAGTGCATGGAAATCAGGTTCATCTGGAGTGGACTGACACATCTGTGGGACTTTTAGTATGTTGGCATGACCCCTGGAGATCTCGGCTTTCCTTTTGAGAGCACCACCTCTTGAGATGTCACAGGAACGGCGAGAATCCTTTCCCAATAAAGCAGTAAAAGGGACCCTCATCTCGAGCTCACGGGGGGAAATGGGGCTCCTCCTGAATTGTGCCATGACCCTCGGTGTTCCTCCCATGTGGGGACGTGTATGTCGGGGGACTTCCTGACTTGCAGCAAGGGTGGGAAGGACCCTTGCGAGGTTCAAGAGGGAAGGCACGATTTCCCTCGAGATGCCACAGCAGAAAAGGGCCTCATCTCGCCTGCAGGGAAGAACCTCCTGGTTTTTCTCACGGTGTGACAGGTCCCTCTCGACTTACAACGGGGACCTCAGGTACTCGCTGGCGTGGCCTCAGGAGAAACCAATTTTCATGCAAGTTGCAAGAGGACCCTCGGGATTCTTCTCCAGTCAGTGTCGGGTCCGAGGTCCTCGTCTGGAACTGCGGCCAGAACCTGAGGTTTCCTCTGCAGTGCTGACATGGATCTTGGATTCCTCTGGAGTCTCCACAGGAGAGACAGGACTCTTCTCGAGTGGAGACATACACGTCCGTTTTCCTCCCAAGCTGAAGCAGCAGTGTCAGGCTTCCCGACGGGTCGACACAGGGATCTGTGGCTTTTCCTCGAGGTGCCACAGGGTTGTCGGACATGCCGCCGTGGTGTGATTCGATGCTCGGGGGTACCTTCCAGGCAGGGCAGGGAAATCACGTTCATCTGGAGTGGACAGAGACATTAGGGGGTCTTTTGGAATGGTGGCACGACCCCTGGAGTTCCTCTCGACTTTCCTGTTTAGAGCACGTCCTCTTGCTGTGTGACGGGAACTCCAGAATCCTTTCCTGATGAAGCAGGGAAAGGAACCATCATCTGGAGCAGAGGAGGGGGAAATGGGGCCCCTCTTGAGTTGTGGTGGGACCGTCAGAGTTCCTCTCGAGTGGAGACGGCTATGTCGGGGAACTTCTTGAGTTGCAGCAAGGGTGTGAAGGACCCTTTGAGGTTCAGGAGGGAAGGCGTGATTTCCCTCGGGATGCCGCAGCAGAAAGCAGACTCATCTCGCCTGGAGGGGAGAACCGCCTGGTTTTTCTCAAGTTGCTGTAGGTCCCTCTCGAGTTACGACGGGGACCTCAGGGACCCGCTCGTGTGCCCTCAGAAAGGCCAGTCTCCGTGCGAGTTGAGAGGGGCCCCTCGGGATTCCTCTCCTGTCGGTTCCGGGTCCTAAGTCCCCGTCTGGAGCCGAGGCTGGAAGCTGAGGTTTCCTCTCCAGTGCTGCCATGGATCTTGGGGTTCCTCTGGAGTATCCCCAGGGCAGTCAGGCAACGACTCCTATGGTCTCCTATGCACGTCTGCTTTCCTCCCGAGCTGTAGCAGCAGTGTCAGGCTTCCCGTCGAGTTGACCCAGCGGTCTCTGTCTTTCCCTCGAGATGCCACAGGGCTGTGGCACGAGCCACCGTGGTGTGAAGCGATACGCGGGTGACACTCAAAGTAGTGCAGGGAAATCAGGTTCATCTGGAGTGGACTGAGACATCTGGGGGACTTTTAGGATGTTGGCATGACCCTTGGAGTTCTTGGCTTTCCTGTTGAAAGCGCCACCTCTTGAGATGTGATGGGAAAGGCGGGAATCCTTTCCCGATGAAGCAGGGAAAGGGACCCTCATCTTGGGCTCACGAGGGGGAAACGGGGCTCCTCCTGAGTTGTGGCGGGACCCTCGGTGTTCCTCCTGTGTGGGGACGAGTATGTTGAGGAACTTCTTTAGTTCCAGCAAGGGTGGGAAGGACCCTTGCGAGGTTCAAAAGGGAAGGCGTGATTTCCCTCAAGACGCCGCAGCAGAAAAAGTCCTCATCACGCCTGCACGGGAGAAACTTCTGGTTTTTCTCCAGTTGCGGCAGGTCCCTCTCGAGTTACGACGGGGACCTCAGGGACCCGCTGACATGGCCTCAGGAAAGATGAGTCTCCATGTGCGTTGTGAGGGGCCCCTCGCAATTCCTCTCCAGTCAGTGTTGTGTCCTAGGTTCATGTCTGGAACTGCGGCCAGAACCTGAGGTTTTCTCTCCAGTGCTGACATGGATCTTGGGGTTCCTCTGGAGTCTCCACAGGAGACTCAGGACTCCTCTCGAGGGGAGACATACACGTCCGTTTTCCTCGCGAGCTGCAGCAGCTGTGTCAGCCTTCCCGACGAGTTGACAAAGGGATCTCTGGCTTTCCCTCGAGGTGCCTCAGAGCTGTTGCACCCGCCACCGTGGTGTGATTCGATGTTCAGGGTGACCTTCGATGTAGGGCAGGGAAATCAGGTTCATCTGGAGTGGACTGAGACATTTGGGTGATTTTTTGGAAAGGTGGCACGACCCCTGGAGTTTCTCTCGACTTTCCTGTTGAGAGCATGTCCTCTTGCTGTGCGACAGGATCGCCAGAACCCTTTCCGGATGAAGCAGGGAAATTAACCCCCATCTAGAGCGGAGGAGGGGGAAAGGGGGCTCCTCTTGAGTTGTGTTGGGACCCTCAGTGTTCCTCTCGAGTGGAGACGGGTATGTCGGGGAACTTCTTTAGTTGCAGCAAGGTTGTGAAGGACCCTTTGAGGTTCTGGAGGGAAGGCGTGATTTCTCTCAGGATGCTGCAGCAGAAAACGGCCTCATCTCACCTGGAGGGGAGAACCTACTGGTTTTTCTCGAGTTGCAGCAGGGACCTCTCGAGTTACGACGGGGACTTCAGGGACCCGCTCGCATTGCCTCAGGAAAGGCCAGTCTCCGTGCGAGTTGAGCGGGGCCCCTCGGGATTCCTCTCCAGTCAGTGTCGGGTCCGAGGTCCTCGTCTGGAACCGTGGCCAGAACCTGAGGTTTCCTCTGCAGTGCTGACATGGATCTTGGGTTCCTCTGGAGTCTCCACAGGAGAGTCAGGACTCCTCGAGTGGAGACATACACCTTCGTTTTCCTCCCGAGCTGTAGTAGCAGTGTCAGTCTTCCCAACGAGTAGACACAGGGATCTGTGGCATTCTTTGTGGTGCCACAGGGCTGTCGCCCATGCCACCCTTGTGTGATTCGATGCTCAGAGTGACCTTCAAGGCAGGGCAGGGAAATCAGGTTCATCTGGAGTGGACTGAGACATCTGGGTAATTTTGTATATTGGCACGATCCCTGGAGATCTTGACTTTCCTGTTGAGAGCCACCTGTTGAGAAGGGAAGGGAATGCCTGGAATCCTTTCCCAACGAAGCAGTGAAAGTGACCCTCATCTCGAGCTCAAGAGGGGGAAATGGGGCTCCTCCTAAGTTGTACGGGCACCCTCGGTGTTCCTGCCATGTGGGGACGGGTAAGTCACAGAACTTCTTGAGTTGCAGCAACGGTGGGAAGGACCCTTGTGAGGTTGAAGAGTGAAGGCATGATTTCCCTCGAGACGCCACAGCAGAAAATGGCCTCATCTCGCCTGCAAGGGAGAACCTCCTGGCGTTTCTCTAGTTGCAGCAGGTCCCTCTCGAGTTACGATGGGGACCTCAGGGACTCACTGGCGTGGCCTCAGGAAAGACCAGTCTCCTTGCGAGTTGCAAGGGGCCCCTCGGGATTCCTCTCCAGTCAGTGTCGGGTCCTAGGTCCTCGTCTGGAACTGCGGCCAGAACCTGAGATTTCCTCTCCAGTGCTGGTATGGATCTTGGGGTTCCTCTGGAGTCTCCACAGGAGATTCAGGACTCTTCTCGCATGGAAACATACACGTCCGTTTCCCCCCGAGCTGTAGCAGCAGTGTCAGTTTTCCCGAAGAACTGACACAGGGATCTGTGGATTTCCCTCGAGGTGCCACAGGGCTGTAGCACGGGCCACTGTGATGTGATTCGATGCTCGGGGTGACCTTAGAGGCAGAGCAGGGAAATTAGGTTTATCTGGAGTGGATTGAGATATCTGGGGGTCTTTTGGAATGGTGGCACGACCTCTGGAGTTCCTCTCGACCTATCTGTAGAGAGCATGTCCTCTTGCTCTGCGACGGGAATGCCAGAATCCTTTCCCGACGAAGCAGGGAAAGGAATCCTGATCTGGAGTTGAGGAGGGAGAAAGGGGGCACCTCTTGATTTGTGGTGGGATGCTCAGTGTTCCTCTCAAGTGGAGATGGGTATGTTGGGGAACTTCTTGAGTTGCTGCAAGGGTGTGAAGGACCTTTGAGGTTCAGGAGGGAAGGCGTGATTTCTCTCAGGATGCTGCAGTAGAAAACAGCCTCATCTCTCCTGCAGGGAAGAACCTCCTGGTTTTTCTTGAGTTGCGGCAGGTCCCTCTCGAGGTACGATGGGGACCTCAGGGACCTGCTCACGTGGCCAAAGGAAAGGCCAGCCTCCGTGCGAGTTGCAAGGGGCACCTCAGGATTCCACTCCAGTTGGTGCCGGGTCCTAAGTCCCCATCTGGAGCTGAAGCTGGAACCTGAGGTTTCTTCTCCAGTGCTGGCATGGAACTTGGGGTTCCTCTGGAGTCTCCCCAGGGGAGTCTGTCCTCGTCTCATGTGGTTACACGCACGTCTGCTATCCTCCTGAGCTGTAGCAGCAGTGTCAGGCTTCACATTGAGTTGACCCAGGGATCTCTATCTTTCCCTCGAGATGCCACAGGGGTGTGGCAAGAGCCACCGTGGTGTGAGGCAATACGTGGGTGACACTCGAGGTAGTGCAGGGAAATCAGGTTCATCTGGAGTGGACTGAGACATCTGGAGGACTTTTAGTATGTTGTCAACAACTCTGGAGATCTCGGCTTTCCGGTGGAGAGCGCCACCTCTTGAGATGCGACGGGAATGGCGGTAAACATTTCCTGACGAAGCAGGGAAAGGTACCCTCATCTCGAGCTCACAAGGGGAAACGGGTCTCCTCCTGAGTTGTGCCGGGACCCTCGGTGTTCCTCGCGCGTGGGGACAGTATGTTGGGGAACTTTTTGAGTTGCAGCAAGGGTGGGAAGGACCCTTACGAAGTTCAAGAGGGAAGGTTGATTTCTCTCGAGACGCTGAAGCAGAAAAGGGCCCCATCTTGCCTGCAGGGGCAGAACCTCCTGGTTTTACTCGAGTTGCGGCGGATCCCTCTCGAGTTACGACGGGGACCTCAGGGACCCACTGGCGTGGCCTCAGGAAAGACTAGTCTCCATGCGAGTTGCGAGGGACCCATCAGAATTCCTCTCCAGTCAGTGTCGGGTCCTAGGTCCTCGTCTGGAACTGTGGCCAGAACCTGAGGTTTTCTCTCCACTGCTGACATGGATCATGGGGTTCCTCTGGAGTCTCCACAGGAAAATCAGAACTCCTCTCGATTGGAGACATACACCTTCGTTTTCCTCCCGAGCTGTTGCAGCAGTGTCAGTCTTCCCAACGAGTTGACACAGGGATCTGTGGGTTTCTTTGAGGTGCAACATGGCTGTCGCACGTGCCAGTCTTGTGTGATTCGATGCTCGGGGTGACCTTCGAGGCAGGGCAGGGAAATCAGGTTCATCTGTAGTGGACTTAGACATTTGCGGGTCTTTTGGAATGGTGACACGACCCCTGGAGTTCCTCTCGACATACCTGTTTAGAGCACGTCATCTTGCTGTGCGATGGGAACGCTCGAATCCTTTCCTGACGAAGCAGGTAAAGGAACCCTCATCTGGAGCGAAGGAGGGGGAAAGGGGGCCCCTCTTGAGTTGTGGTGGGACCCTCAGTGTTCCTCTCGAGTGGAGACAGGTATGTCGGGAAACTTCTTGAGTTGCAGAAAGGGTGTGAAGGACCCTTGGAGGTTCAGGAGGGAAGGCGTGATTTCTTTCTGGATGCCAGAGCAGAAAACGGCCTCATCTCACCTGGAGGGGAGAACCAAGTGGTTTTCCTCGAGTTGCGGCAGAGCCCTCCTTAGATGCGACGGGGACCTCAGGGATGTGCTTGCGTGGCCTCAGGAAAGGCCAGTCTCCGTGCGAGTTGAGAGGGGCCCCTCGGGATTCCTCTCCAGTCGGTGCAGGGTCCAAAGTCCCCGCCTGGAGCTGAAGCTGGAACCTGAGGTTTCCTCTCCAGTGCTGTCATGGATCTTTTGGTTCCTCTGGAGTCAGGACTCTTCTCGAGTGGTGACATACACGTCTGTTTTCCTGCCGAGCTGTAGCAGCAGTATCAGGCTTCCCGACGAGTTGGCACAGGGATCTGTGACTTTCTCTCGAGGAGCCACAAGGCGGTCTCACGTGCCACCGTGGTGTGATTCGATGCTAGGGGTGACCTTCGAGGCAGGGCAGGGAAATTAGGTTCATCTGGAGTGGACAGAGACATTTGGGGGTCTTTTGGAATGGTGGCACGACCCCTGGAGTTCCTCTCGACATTCCTGTTGAGAGCTCATCCTCTTGCTGTGCGACGGGAAGGCCAGAATCCTTTCCCGACGAAGCAAGGAAAGGAACCCTCATCTGGAGCAGAGGGGGGAGAAAGGGAGCTCCTCTTGAGTTGTGGTGGGACCCTCAGTGTTCCTCTCGAGTGGAGACGAGTATGTCAGGGAACTTCTTGAGTTGCAGCAAGGCTGTGAAGGACCCTTTGAGGTTCAGGAGAGAAGGCATGATTTCTCTTGGGAGGCCACAGCAGAAAACGGCCTCATCTAACCTGGAGGGGAGAACCTCCTGGTTTTTCTCGAGTTGTGGAAGGTCCCTCTCTAGTTGCGATGGGGACCTCAGGGATGTGCTTGCGTGGCCTCAGGAAAGGCCAGTCTCCGTGCAAGTTGCGAGGGGCCCCTCGTGATTCCTCTCCAGTCAGTGCCGGGTCCAAAGTCCCCGCCGGCACCCGAAGCTGGAACCTGTGGTTTCCTCTCCAGTGCTGTCATGGATCTTTTGGTTCCTCTGGAGTCAGGACTCTTCTCGAGTGGAGACATACACGTCCTTTTACCTGCCGAGCTGTAGCAGCAGTGTCAGGCTTCCCGACGAGTTGACACAGGGATCTGTTGCTTTACCTTGAGGTGCCACAGGCCTGTCGCATGTGCCACCGTCGTGTGATTCGATGCTCGGGGTGACCTTCGAGGCAGGGCAGGGAACTTAGGTTCATCTGGAGTGGACTGAGATATTTGGGCGTCTTTTGGAATGGTGGCACAACTCCTGGAGTTCCTCTCGACCTACCTGTTGAGAGCACATCCTCTTGCTGTGCAATGAGAATGCCAGAATCCTTTCCCGATGAAGCAGGGAACGGAACCCTGATCTGGAGTGGAGGAGGGAGAAAGGGGGCTCCTCTTGAGTTGTGGTGGGACGCTCAGTCTTCCTCTCTTTTGGAGACGGGTATGTTGGGGAACTTCTTGAGTTGCAGCAAGGGTGTGAAGGACCCTTTGAGGTTCCAGAGGGAAGGCGTGATTTCTCTCAGGATGCCACAGCAGAAAACGGCCTCATCTCGCCTGGAGGGGAGAATCTCCTGGTTTTTTTCTAGTTGCAGTAGGTCCTTCTCGAGTTATGTCAGGGTCCTCAGGGATCTGCTCGCGTGGCCTCAGGAAAAGCCAGTCTCCGTGTGAGTTGAGAGGGCCCCCTCGGGATTCCTCTCCAGTCGGTGCTGGGCCCTAAGCCCCGTCTGGAGCCGAAGCTGAAACCTGAGGTTTCCTCTCCAGTGCTGGCATGGATCTTGGGGTTCCTCTGGAGTCTCCCCAGGGGAGTTAGGCCTCGCCTCCTTTGGTTACATGCACGTCCGCTTTCCTCCAGAACTGTAGCAGCAGTGTCAGGCTTCCCATCGAGTTGGCCCAGGGATCTCTGTCTTTCCCTCTTGATGCCACAGTGGTGTGGCGCGAGCCACCTTGTTGTCAGGCGATATCCGGGTGACACTCAAGGTAGTGAAGGGAAATCAGGTTCATCTGGCATGGACTGAGACATCTGGGGAACTTTTAGTATGTTGGCACGACTCCTGGAGATCTCGGCTTTCCTGTTGAGAGTGCCACCTCTTGATATGCGATGGGGATGGGGGGAATCCTTTCCCGACAAAGCAGGCAAAGGGACCCTCATCTCGAGCTCAAAAGATGGAAATGGGGCTCCTCCTGAGTTGTGCGGGACCCTCGGTGTTCCTCCCGCGTGGGTACAGGTATGTCGGGGAACTTCTTGAATTGCAGGAAGGGCTGGAAGGACCCCTGCGAGGTTCAACAGGGAAGGCGTGATTTCCCTTGAGACGCTGCAGGAGAAAAGGGCCTCATCTCGCCTACAGGGGAGACCCTCCTGTTTTTTCTTGAGTTGTGGCAGGTCACTCTCAAGTTACGACGGGGACCACAGGGACCCGCTGGTGTGGCCTCAGGAAAGGCCAGTCTCCGTGCGAGTTGAGAGGTGCCCCTCGGGATTCCTCTCCAGTCGGTGCTGGCTACTAAGTCCCCGTCTGGACCCGAAGCTGGAACCTGAGGTTTCCTCTCCAGTGCTGGCATGGATGTTGGGGTTCCTCTGGTGTCTCCCCAGGGGAGTCTGGCCTTGTCTCCTGTGGTTACATGCACGTCCGCTTTCCTCCCAAGCTGTAGCTGCAGTGTCAGCCTTCCTGTCGAGTTGACCCAGGGATCTGTGTCTTTCCCTCGAAATGCCACAGGGCTGTGGCAAGAGCCAGCATGGTGTGAGTCGATAGGCGGGTGACACTCGTGGCAGGGCAGGGAAATCAGGATCATCTGGAGTGGACTGAGACATCTGGGGGTCTTTTAGTATGTTGGAATGACCCCTGGAGATCTCGGCTTTCTTATTGAGAGCAACACCTCTTGAGATGCGACAGGAACGGCGGGAATCCTTTCCCGAAGAAACAGGGAAAGGGATCCTCATCTCGAGCTCACGAGGGGGAAACGGGGCTCCTCCTGAGTTGTGCTGGTACCTTCAGTGTACCTTCCGCATGGGGACACGTATGTCGGGGTACTTCTTGAGTTGCAGCAAGAGTGGGAATGACCCTTGCGAGGTTAAAGAGGGAAGGTGTGATTTCCCTCAAGATGCCAAAGCAGAAAAGGGCCTCATCTCGCCTGCAGGGGAGAACCTCCTGGTTTTTCTCGAGTTGCGGCAGGTCCCTCTTGAGTTACGACGGGGGCCTCAGGGACCCGCTCGCGTGGCCTCAGGAAGGACCAGTCCCCATGCAAGTTCAAGGGTCCCCTCAGGATTCCTCTCCAGTCAGTGTCGGGTCCTAGGTCCTCGTCTGGAACTGCGGCCAGAACCTGAGGTTTCCTCTGTAGTGCTGGTATGGATCTTGTGGTTCCACTGGAGTCTCCCCAGGGGAGTCAGGCCTCGTCTCCTGTGGTTACATGCACATGCGCTATCCTCCCGAGCTGTAGCAGCAGTGTCAGTCATCCCGTCCAGTTGACCCAGGGATCTCTGTCTTTCCTTCGAGATGCCACAGGGCTGTGGCACGAGCCACCGTGGTGTGAGGCCATATGCAGATGACTCTCGAGGTAGTGCAGGGAGATCAGGTTCATCTGGAGTGGACTGCTACATCTGGGGTACTTTTAGAATGTTGGCACCACCCCTGGAGATGTCGGCTTTCCTGTTGAGAGCACCACCTCTTGAGATGGGATGGGAACAGCGGGAAACATTTCCTGACGAAGAAGGGAAAGGGACCCTCATCTCGAGCTCACGAGGGGGAAACGGGTCTCCTCCTGAGTTGTGCCGGGACCCTCGTTGTTCCTCCTGCATGGGGTTGGGTATGTCGGGGAACTTCTTGAGTGGCAGCAATGGTGGGAAAGAACCTTGCGAGGTTCAAGAGTGAAGGTGTGATTTCCCTCAAGACACCGCAGCAGAAAAGGGCCTCAACTCACCTGCAGGGGAGAATCTTCTGGATTTTCTCGAGTAGCAGCAGGTCCCTCTCGAGTTACGACAGGGACCTCAGGGACGCACTGGCGTGGCCTCAGGAAAGACTAGTCTCCATGCGAGTTGTGAGGGGCCCCTCGGGATTCCTCACCCTTCAGTGTCTGGTCCCAGATCCTCGTCTGGAACTGCGGCCAGAACCTGAGGTTTCCTCTCCAGTGCTGACATGGATCTTGGCGTTCCTCTGGAGTCTCCACAGGAGAGTCAGGACTCTTCCCGAGTGGAGACATACACGTCCGTTTTCCTCCTGAGCTGTAGCAGCAGTGTCAGGCTTCCCGATGAGTTGACACAGGTATCTGTGGCTTTCCTTGAGGTGCCACAGGGCTGTCACACGTGCCACTGTGGTGTGATTCGATGTTCACTTTTGGAATGGTGGCACGACCCCTGGAGTTCCTCTCGACATTCCTGTTGAGAGCTCGTCCTCTTGCTGTGGGACAGGAAAGCCAGAATCCTTTCCTGACGAAGCAGGAAAAGGACCCCTCATCTGGAGCGGAGCGGGGAGAAAGGGAGCTCCTCTTGAGTTGTGGTGGGACCCTCAGTGTTCCTCTCGAGTGGAGACGAGTATGTCGGGGAACTTCTTGAGTTGCAGCAAGGTTGTGAAGGACCCTTTGAGGTTCAGGAGAGAAGGCATGATTTCTCTCGGGAGGCCGCAGCAGAAAACGGCCTCATCTCGTCTGGAGGGGAGAACCTCCTGGTTTTTCTCGAGTTGTGGAAGGTCCCTCTCTAGTTGTGACAGGGACCTCAGGGACGCGCTCGCATGGCCTCAGGAAAGGCCAGTCTCCATGCAAGTTGTGAGGGGTCCCTCGGGATTCCTCTCCAGTCGGTGCCGGGTCCAAAGTCCCCACCGGCACCCAAAGCTGGAACCTGAGGTTTCCTCTCCAGTGCTGTCATGGATCTTTTGGTTCCTCTGGAGTCAGAACTCTTCTCGAGTGGAGACATACACGTCATTTTACCTGCCGAGCTGTAGCAGCAGTGTCAGGCTTCCCGACGAGTTGACCCAGGGATCTGTTGCTTTCCCTTGAGGTGCCACAGGCCTGTCGCATGTGCCACCGTCATGTGATTCGATGCTCGGGGTGACCTTTGAGGCAGGGCAGGGAACTTAGGTTCATCTGGAGTGGACTGAGATATTTGGGCGTCCTGGAGTTCCGACTCCTGGAGTTCCTCTCGACCTACCTGTTGAGAGCACATCCTCTTGCTGTGCAATGGGAATGCCAGAATCCTTTCCCGACGAAGCAGGGAACGGAACCCTGATCTGGAGTGGAGGAGGGAGAAAGGGGGCTCCTCTTGAGTTGTGGTGGGACGCTCAGTCTTCCTCTCTTTTGGAGACGGGTATGCCGGGAAACTTCTTGAGTTGCAGCAAGGGTGCGAAGGACCCTTTGAGGTTCCAGAGGGAAGGCGTGATTTCTCTCAGGATGCCACAGCAGAAAACGGCCTCATCTCACCTGCAGGGGAGAACGTCCTGTTTTCTCTCGAGTTTTGGCACGTCCCTCTCAAGGTATGATGGAGACCACAGGGACCCGCTGGTGTGGCCTCAGGTAAGGCCAGTCTCCGTGCTGGTTGAGAGGTGCCCCTCAGGATTCCTCTCCAGTTGGTGCTGGGCCCTAAGTCCCCATCTGGAGTCCAAGCTGGAACCTGAGGTTTCCTCTCCAGTGCTGGCATGGATGTTGGGGTTCCTCTGGAGTCACCCCAGGGGAGTCAGGCCTCGTCTCCTGTGGTTATATGAACGTCCACTTTCCTCCCGAGCTGTAGCTGCAGTGTCAGCCTTCCTGTTGAATTGACCCAGGGATCTGTGTCTTTCCCTCAAGATGCCACAGGGCTGTGGCAAGAGCCACCTTGCTGTCAGGCGATATCCGGGTGACACTCATGGCAGGGCAGGGAAATCAGGTTCATCTGGAGTGGACTGAGACATCTTGGGGTCTTTTAGTATGTTGGCACGACCCCTGGAGATCTCGGCTTTCTTGTTGAGATTGCCACCTCTTGAGATGCGACAGGAACGGTGGAATCCTTTCCCGAAGGAGCAGGGAAAGGGACCCTCATCTCGAGCTCACGAGGGGGAAACGGGGCTCCTCCTGAGTTGTGCTGGTACCTTCAGTGTACCTTCCACATGGGGTTGCGTACGTCAGGGTACTTCTTGAGTTGCAGCAAGAGTGGAAATGACCCTTTGAGGTTCAGGAGGGAAAGCGTGTTTTCTCTCGGGATGTAGCAGCAGAAAAGGGCCTCATCTCGCCTGCAGGGGAGAACCTCCTGGTTTTTCTTGACTTGCGGCAGGTCCCTCTCGAGGTATGACGTGGACCTCAGGGACCCACTGGCGTGGCCTCAGGAAAGACCACTCTCCATGCGAGTTGCGAGGGGCCCCTCGAAATTACTCTCCCGTCAGTGTCGGTCCTAGGTCCTCGTCTGGAACTGCGGCCAGAACCAGAGGTTTTTTCTCCACCGCTGACATGGATCTTGTGGTTCATCTGGAGTCTCCACAGGAGAGTCAGAACTCTTCTCGATTGGGCACATACACGTTCGTTTTCCTCCCGAGCTGTAGTAGCAGTGTCAGTCTTCCCAACGAGTTGACACAGGGATCTGTGGCTTCCTTTGAGGTGCCACAGGGCTGTTGCATGTGCCACCCTTGTATGATTCGATGCTCGGGGTGATCTTTGAGGCAGGGCAGGGAAATCAGGTTCATCTCGAGTGGACTTAGACATTTGGGGGACTTTTGGAATGGTGGCATAACCCCTGGAATTCCTCTCGACTTTCCTGTTGAGAGCACGCCCTCTTGCTGTGCGACGGGAATGCCAGAATCCTCTCCCAATGAAGCAGGTAAAGGAACCCTCGTCTGGAGCGGAGGAGGGGGAAACGGGGCCCCTCTTGAGTTGTGGTGGGACCCTCAGTGTTCCTCTCGAGTGGAGACGGGTATGTCGGGGAACTTCTCGAGTTACAGCAAGGGTGAGAAAGACCCTTGGAGGTTCAGGAGGGAAGTCATAATATCTTTCTGGATGCCATAGCAGAGAATGGCCTCATCTCGCCTGGAGGGGAGAACCTCCTGGTTTGTTTCGACTTGCGGCAGGTCCCTCTCGAGTTACAACCAGAACCTCATGTACCCGCTCACGTGGCCTCAGGAAAGGTCAGTCTCCGTGCGAGTTGAGAGGGGCCCCTCGGGATTCGTCTCCAGTCAGTGCCGGGTCCTAAGTCCCCGACTGGAGCCGAAGCTGGAAACTGAGGTTTCCTCACTAGTGCTGGCATGGGTCTTGGAGTTCCTCTGGAGTCTCCACAGCAGAGTCAGGCCTCGTCTCCTGTGGTTACATGCACGTCCGCTTTCCTCCTGAGCTGTAGCAGCAGTGTCAGGCTTCCCATCAAATTGACTCAGGGATCTCTATCTTTCCTTCGAGATTCCACAGGGCTGTTACATGAGCCACCGTGGTGTGAGGAGATACGCGGGTGACAATCGAGGTAGTGCAGGGAAATCAGGTTTATCTGGAGTGGACCGAGACATCTGGGGGACTTAGTATGTTGGCACGACCCCTGGAGATCTCGGCTTCCCTGTGGAGAGCGCCACCTCTTGAGATGCAACAGGAATGGCAGAAAATCCTTTCCCGACGAAGCAGGGAAAGGGACCCTCATCTCGAGCTCACGAGGGGGAAACAAGGCTCCTCCTGAGTTGTGCTGGGTCCCTCGGTGTTCCTCCCGCCTGGGGACGGGTATGTCGGGGAACTTCTTGAGTTGCAGCAATGGTGGGAAGGACTCTTGGCAGGGTTCAAGAGTGAAGGCATGATTTCCCTCGAGACGCCGCAGCAGAAAATGGCCTTATCTCGCATGCAGGGGAGAACCTCCTGGTTTTTCACGAGCTGCGACAGGTCCCACTCGAGTTACGATGGGGACCTCAGCGACCCGCTGGCGTGGCTTCAGGAAAGACCAGTATCCATGTGAGTTACGATGGGCCCCTCAGGAATCCTCTCTAGTCAGTGTCGCGTCCTAGGTCCTCACCTGGAACTGCGGCCAGAACCTGAGATTTCCTCTCCAGTGCTGGTATGGATCTTGTGGTTCCTCTGGAGTCTCCGCAGGGGAGTCAGGCCTCGTCTCCTGTGGTTACATGCACATGCACTATCCTCCCGAGCTGTAGCAACAGTGTCAGTCATCCCGTCAAGTTGACCCAGGGATCTCTCTTTCCTTCGAGATGCCAGAGGGCTGTGGATGAGCCACCATGGTGCGAGGCCATACGCAAGTGACACTCGAGGTAGTGCAGGGAAATCAGGTTCATCTGGAGTGGAGTGATACACCTGGGGCACTTTTAGTATGTTGGCACCACCCTTGGAGATCACGGCTTTCCTGTTGAGAGCGCCACCTCTTGAGATGTGATGGGAACGGTGGGAAACATTTCCTGATGAAGTAGGGAAAGGGACCCTCATCTCAAGCTCATGAGGGGGAAACGGGTCTCCTCCTGATTTGTGCCGGGGCCCTCGGTGTTCCTCCCACGTGGGGATGGGAATGTCAGGGAACTTCTTGAGTGGCAGCAACGTTTGGAAAGACCCTTACGAGGTTCAAGAGTGAAGGCGTGATTTCCCTCGAGACGCTGAAGCAGAAAAGGGCCTCATCTCGCCTGCAGGGGAGAACATCCTGGTTTTTCTCGAGATGCGGCAGGTCCCTCTCGAGTTACGACGGGGACCTCAGGGATGCGCTGGCATGGACTCAGGAAAGACTAGTCTCCATGTGAGTTGAGAGGTGCCCCTAGGGATTTGTCACCATTCAGTTTCCGGTCCCAGGTTCTCATCTGGAACTGCGGCCAGAAACTGAGGTTTCCTCTCCAGTGCTACCATGGATCTTGGCGTTCCTCTGGAGTCTCCACAGGAGAGTCAGGACTCTTCCCAAGTGGAGACATACACGTCCGCTTTCCTCCCGAGCTGTAGCAGCAGTGCCAGGCTTCCGACGAGTTGACACAGGTATCTGTGGCTTTCCTTGAGGTGCTACAGGGCTGTCACACGTGCCACTGTGGTGTGATTCGATGCTTGAGGTGATCTTCGAGGCATGGCAGGGAAATCAGGTTCATCTGTAGTGGAGTTAGACATCTGGGGGTCTTTTGGAATGGTGTCATGACCCCTGGAGTTCCTCTCGACATACCTGTTTAGAGCACATCCTCTTGCTGTGCGATGGGAATGCCAGAACCCTTTCCTGACGAAACAGGTAAAGGAACCCTCATCTGGAGCGAAGGAGGGGGAAAGGGGGCTCCTCTTGAGTTGTGGTGGGACCCTCAGTCTTCCTCTCGAGTGGAGACGGGTATGTCGGGGAACTTCTTGAGTTGCAGAAAGGGTGTGAAGGACCCTTGGAGGTTCAGGCGGGAAGGCGTGATTTCTTTCTGGATGCCAGAGCAGAAAACGGCCTCATCTCACCTGGAGGGGAGAACCAAGTGGTTTTCCTCGAGTTGCGGCAGAGCCCTCCTTAGATGCGACGGGGACCTCAGGGATGTGCTTGCGTGGCCTCAGGAAAGGCCAGTCTCCGTGCGAGTTGAGAGGGGCCCCTCGGGATTCCTCTCCAGTCGGTGCCGGGTCCAAAGTCCCCGCCTGGAGCTGAAGCTGGAACCTGAGGTTTCCTCTCCAGTGCTGTCATGGATCTTTTGGTTCCTCTGGAGTCAGGACTCTTCTCGAGTGGTGACATACACGTCTGTTTTCCTGCCGAGCTGTAGCAGCAGTGTCAGACTTCCCGACGAGTTGGCACAGGGATCTGTGGCTTTCTCTCAAGGAGCCACAAGGCTGTCTCACGTGCCACCATGGTGTGATTCGATGCTCGGGGTGACCTTCGAGGCAGGGCAGGGAAATTAGGTTCATCTGGAGTGGACTGAGACATTTGGGGGTCTTTTGGAATGGTGGCACGACCCCTGGAGTTCCTCTCAACATTCCTGTTGAGAGCTCGTCCTCTTGCTGTGCGACGGGAAAGCCAGAATCCTTTCCCGACGAAGCAGGGAAAGGAATCCTCATCTGGATTGGAGGGGGGAGAAAGGGAGCTCCTCTTGAATTGTGGTGGGACCCTCAGTGTTACTCTCGAGTGGAGACGAGTATGTCAGGGAACTTCTTGAGTTGCAGCAAGGGTGTGAAGGACCTTTGAGGTTCAAGAGGGAAGGCATGATTTCTCTCGAGATGCCGCAGTAGAAAAGGGCCTCATCTTGCCTGCAGGGGAGAACCTCCTGGTTATTTTCGAGTTGTGGCAGGTCCCCCTTGAGGTACGACGGGGACCTCAGGGACCCGCTCACATGGCCTCAGGAAAGGCCAGTCTCTTTGCGAGTTGTGAGGGGCACCGCTGGATTCCACTCCAGTCCATTCCAGCTCCTAAGACCCCATCTCGAGCCGAAGTTAGAACCTGAGTTTTCCTCTCCAGTGATGGCATGGATCTTGGCGTTCCCCTCGAGTCTCCCCAGTGGAGTCAGACCTCGTCTCCTGTGGTTACATGCACGTCCGCTATCCTCCCGAGCTGTAGCAGCAGTGTCAGGCTTCCCGTTGAGTTGACCCAGGGATCTTTGTCTTTCCCTTGAGATGCCACAAGGCTGTGGCAAGAGCCACCGTGGTGTGAGGCACTACGCGGGTGACACTCGAGGTAGTGCAGGGAAATCAGGTTCAACTGAGACATCTGGAGGACTTTTAGTATGTTGGCACCACCCCTGGAGAGCTCGGCTTTCTGTTGAGAGCGCCACATCTTGAGATGTGATGGGAATGGCGGGAAACATTTCCTGACGAAGCAGGGAAAGGTACCCTCATGTCGAGCTCATGAGGGGGAAACGGGTCTCCTCCTGAGTTTTGCCAGGACCCTCGGTGTTCCTCCCGCGTGGTGACGGGTATGTTGGGGAACTTTTTGAGTTGCAGCAAGGGTGGGAATGACCCTTGTGAAGTTCAAGAGGGAAGGCGTGATTTCCCTCGAGACGCTGAAGCAGAAAAGGGCCTCATCTCGCCTGCAGGGGAGAACCTCCTGGTTTTTCTTGAGTTGCAGCAGGTCCCTCTCGAGTTACAATGGGGACCTCAGGGACGCGCTGGCGTGCCCTCAGGAAAGACCAGTCTCCATGCGAGTTGCGAGGGACCCCTCGGGATTCCTCTCCAGTCAGTGTCGGGTCCTAGGTCCTCGTCTGGAACTGCGGCCAGAACCTGAGGTTTCCTCTCCAGTGCTGACATGGATCTTGGCATTCCTCTGGAGTCTCCACAGGAGAGTCAGAACTCTACTCGAGTGGAGACATACACGTCCATTTTCCTCTCGAGCTGTAGCAGCAGTGTCAGGCTTCCCGACAAGTTGACACAGGTATCTGTGGCTTCCCTTGAGGTGCCACAGGGCTGTTTCACGTGCCACTGTGGTGTGATTCGATGCTCGGGATGACCTTTGAGGTAGGTCAGGGAAATCAGGTTCATCTGGAGTGGACTTAGACATTTGGGGGTCTTTTGGAATGGTGGCACAACCCTTGGACTTCCTGTCGACTTTCCTGTTGACAGCACGTCCTCTTGCTGTGTAATGGGAACGCCAGAATCCTTTCCTGGTGAAGCAGATAAAGGAACCATGATCTGGAGTGGAGGAGGGGGAAAGAGGGCTCCTCTTGAGTTGTGGTGGGATGCTCATTGCTCCTCTCTAGTGGTGACGGGTATGTTGGGGAACTCCTTGAGTTGCTGCAAGGGTGTGAAGGACCTTTGAGGTTCAGGAGGGAAGGCGTGATTTCTCTCAGGATGCCACAGCAGAAAACGGCCTCATCTCGCCTGCAGGGAGAAGCTCTTGGTTTTTCTCGAGTTGCGGCAGGTCCCTCTCGAGGTACGACGGGGAACTCAGGGACCCACTTGCGTGGCCTCAGGAAAGGCCAGCCACCGTGCGAGTTGCAAGGGGCACCTTGGGACTCTGCTCCAGTCGGTCCGGCTACTAAGTCCCCGTCTGGAGCCGAAGCTGGAACCTGAGGTTTCCTCTCCAGTGCTGGCATGGATGTTGGGGTTCCTCTGGAGTCTGCCCAGGGGAGTCAGGCCTCGTCTCCTGTGGTTACATGCATGTCCGCTTTCCTCCCGAGCTGTAGCAGCAGTGTCAGGCTTCCCGTCGATTTGACCCAGGGATCTCTGTCTTTCCTTTGAGATGCCTCAGGGCTGTGGCACAGGCCACCATAATGTGAGGTGATAGGCGGGTGTCACTCGAGGCAGGGCAGGGAAATCAGGTCATCTGGAGTAGACTGAGACATCTGGGGGACTTTTAGTATGTTGGCACGACCCCTGGAGATCTCTGCTTTCCTGTTGAGAGCGCCACCTCTTGAGATGCGCCAGGAACGGCAGGAATGCTTTCACGACGAAGCAGGGAAAGGGACCCTCATCTCGAGGTTACGAGGGGGAAACAGAGCTCCTCCTGAGGTGTGCCTGGACCCTCGGTGTTCCTGCCGTGTGGGGACGGGTATGTCGGGGAACTTTTGAGTTGCAGCTTGGTGGGAAGGACCCATGCGACGTTCAAGGGGGTAGGCGTGATTTCCCTCTAGATGCCGCAGAAGAGAAGGACCACATCTCGCCTGCAGGGGAGAACCTCCTGGTTTTTCTCAAGTTGCGGCAGGTCCCTCTCGAGTTACGACGGGGGCTTCAGGGACGCGCTCGTGTGGCCTCAGGGAAGACCAGTCTCCATGCAAGTTGCGAGGGGCCCCTCGGGATGCCTCTCCAGTCAGTGTCAGGTCCTAGGTCCTCGTCTGGATCTGCGGCCAGAACCTGAGGTTTCCTCTCCAGTGCTGACATGGATCTTGGGATTCCTCTAGAGTCTCCACAGGAGAGTCAGGACTCTTCTCCAGTGGAGACATACACGTCCGTTTTCCTCCCGAGCTGTAGCAGCAGACAGAGTTTTGCCAACAGTTTGACACAGGGATCTGTGGCTTTCCCTCGAGGTGCCACAGGGCAGTCGCACGTGCCACCATGGTGTGATTCGATGCTTGGGGTGATCTTCAAGGCAGGGCAGGGAAATCAGGTTCATCTGCAGTGGACTGAGACATCTGGGGGACTTTTGGAATGGTGGAATGATCCCTTGAGTTCCTGTCGTCTTTCCTGTTGAGAGCATGTCCTCTTGTTGTGCGACGGAATGTCAGAATTCTTTCCGAACGAAGCAGGGAAGGAACCCTCATCTGGAGGGGAGGAGGGGGAAAGGGGGCTCCTCTTGAGTTGTGGTGGGACCCTCAGTGTTCCTCTCGAGTGGAGACGGGTATGTCGGGACACTTCTTGAGTTGCAGCAAGGGAGTGAAGGACTCTTTGAGGTTCAGGAGGGAAGGCGTGATTTCTCTCGGGATGCCGCAGCAGAAAACAGCCTCATCTCGCCTGGAGGGGACAACCTCCTGGTTTTTCTCGAGGGGCAGCAGGTCCCTCTCGAGTTCTGACTGGGACCTCAGGGACCCGCTGGCGTGCCTTCAGGAAAGGCCAGTCTTCATGCCAGTTGAGAGGGGCCCCTCAGGATTCCTCTCCAGTCAGTGCCAGGTCCTAAGTCCCCGTCTGGAGCCAAAGCTGGAAACTGAGGTTTCCTCTCCAGTGCTGGCATGGATCTTGGTGTTCCTCTGGAGTCTCCCCAGGGGAGTCAGGCCTCGTCTCCTTTGGTTACGTGCATGTCCACTTTCCTCCAGAGCTGTAGCAGCAGTGTCAGGCTTCCCGTCGAGTTGACACAGGGATCTCTGTCTTTCCCTCGAGATGCCACCAGGCTGTGGCACGATCCACTGTGGTGTGAGGCAATATGCGGGCGACACTCGAGGTCATGCAGGGAAATCAGTTTCATCTGGAGTGGACTGAGACATCTGGGGGGCTTTTATTATGTTGGCACAACCCCTGGAGATCTCGGCTTTCCTGTTGAGAGCGCCACCTCTTTAGATGTGACGGGAACGGTTGGAATCCTTTCTCGATGAAGCAGGGCAAGGGACCCTCATCTCGAGATCATTATGGGGAAACGGGGCTCCTCCTGAGTTGGGCCGGGACACTCGATGTTCCTCACGCGTGGAGACGGGTATGTCGGGGAACTTCTTGAGTTGCAGCAAGGGTGGGAAAGACCCTAGCGAGTTTCAACAGCCAAGGCGTGATTTCCCTCGAGATGCTGCAGCAGAAAAGGGCCTTGTCTCGCCTGCAGGGGAGAACATCCTGGTTTTTCTCGAGTGTCGGCAGGTCCCTCCCGAGTTACGATGGTGACCTCAAGGACCCGCTGGCATGGCCTCAGGAAAGGTTAGTCTCCATGCGAGTTGTGAGGGGCCCCTCGGGATTCCTCTCCAGTCATTGTCAGGTCCCATGTCCTCGTCTGGAACTGTGGCCAGAACCTGAGGTTTCCTCTCCAGTGCTGACATGGATATTGGGGTGCCTCTGGAGTCTCCACAGGAGAATCAGGACTCTTCTTGAGTGGAGACATACACGTCCGTTTTCCTCCCAAGCTGAAGCAGCAGTGTCAGGCTTCCCAACGAGTTGACACAGGGATCTGGGGCTTTCCCTCGAGATGCAACAGGGCTGTCGCACGTGCCACCCTGGTTTGACTCGATGCTCGGGGTTACCTTCGAGGCAGGGCCGGAAATCAGGCTCATCTGGAGTGGACTGAGACATTTGCGTGTCTTTTGGAATGGTGGCATGACCCCTGGAGTTCCTCTTGACTTTCCTCTTGAGAGCACGTCCTCTTACTGTGCGACGGGAATGCCAGAAAGCTTTCCTGACGAAGCAAGGAATGGAATCCTTATCTGGAGCGGAGGAGGGGGAAAGGCGGTTCTCTTTGAGTTGTGGTGGGACCCTGAGTGTTCCTCTCGAGTGAGACGGGTATGTTGGGGAACTTCTTGAGTGGCAGCAAGGGTGTGAACGACCCTTTGAGGTTCACGAGGGAAGGTGTGATTTCTCTCGAGATGCCGCAGCAGAAAACGGCCTCATCTCGCCTGGAAGGGAGAACCTCCTGGTTTTTCTCGAGTTGTAGCAGGTCCCTCTCGAGTTATGACGGGGACCTCAGGGACCCGCTGGCGTGGCCTGAGCAAAGACAAGTCTCCATGCGAGTTGCAAGGGGCCACTCAGGATTCCTCTCCAGTCAGTGTCGGGTCCTAGGTCCTCATCGGGAACTGCGGCCAGAACCTGAGTTTTCCTCTCCAGTGCTGACATGAATCTTGGGGTTCCTCTGGAGTCTCCACAGGAGAATCAGGACTCTTCTCCAGTGGACACATACACGTCCATTTTCCTCCCGAGCTGTAGCAGCAGTGTCAGGATTCCTGACGAGTTGACACAGGGATTTGTGGCTTTTCCTCGAGGTGCCACAGTGCGTTCGCACGTGCCATAATGGTGTGATTTGATGCTCGGGGTGACCTTGGAGGCAGGGCAGGGAAATCAGGCTTATCTGGAGTGGACTAAGACATTAGAGGGTCTTTTGGAATGGTGGCATGACCCTGGAGTTCCTCTCGACTTTCCTGTTGAGAGCACGTCCTCTTGCTCTGTGACAGGAATGCCACAAACCTTGCCCGACGAAGCAGGGAAAGGAACCCTCATCTGGAGCAGAGGAGAGGGAAAGGGGGCCCCTCTTGAGTTGTGCCGGGACTCTCTGTGTTCCTCCCACGTGGGGACGGGTATGTCGGGGAACTTCTTAAGTTTCACCTAGGGTCGGAAGGAACCTGGAGAGGTTCAAGAAGGAAGGCGTGATATCCCTCAAGACTCCACAGCAGAAAAAGGCCTCATCTCGCCTGCAAAGGAGAACCTCCTGGTTTTTCTCGAGTTGGGGCAGGTCCCTCTCGAGTTAAGATGGGGACCTCAGGGACCCACTCACGTGGCCTCAGGAAAGGCCAGTCTCTGTGTGAGTTGAGAGGGGCTCCTCGGGATACCTCTCCAGTCGGTGCCGGGTCCTAAGTCCCCATCTGGAGCCGAAGCTGGAACCTGAGGTTTCCTCTGCAGTGCTGGCATGGATCTTGGGGTTCCTCTGGAGTCTCCCCAGGGGAGTCAGGCCTCGTCTCCTGTTGTTATATGCACGTCTGCTTTCCTCCTGAGCTGTAGCAGCAGGGTCAAGCTTCCCATCGAGTTGACCCAGGAATCTCTGTCTTTCCCTCGAGATGCCACAGGGCTGTGGTACGAGCCACCGTGGTGTGAAGTGATATGCGGGTGACACTCGAGGTAGTGCAGGGAAATCAGTTTCATTTGGAGTGGACTGAAACAACTGGGGGACTTTTAGTATGTTGGCACGACCCCTGGCTATCTCGGCTTTCCTGTTGAGAGCGCCACCTCTTGAGATGCGAAGGGAACGGTGGTAATCCTTTCCCAACGATATAGAGAAAGGGACCCACATCTAGAGCTCACGAGTGGGAAACAGGGCTCCTCCTGAGTTGTGCCAGGAACCTCGGTGTTTCTCATGTGTGGGGATGCTTATGTCGGGGAACTTCTTGAGTTGCAGCTAGGGTGGGAAGGAACCTTGCGAGGTTCAAGAGGTAAGGCGTGATATCCCTCAAGACTCCGCAGCAGAAAAGGGCCTCATCTCGCCTGCAGGGGAGAACCTCGTGGTTTTTCTAGAGCTGCAGCAGGTCCCTCTCGAGTTATGACGGGGACCTCAGGGACCCACTAAAGCTTCAAGAGTGAAGGCGTGATTTCCCTCGAGACGCCGCAGCAGAAAAGGGCCTCATCTCGCCTGCAGGGGAGAACCTCCTGGTTTTTCTCGAGTTGCAGCAGGTCCCTCTCGAGTTATGACGGGGACCTCAGGAACCCACTCACGTGGCCTCAGGAAAGGCCAGTCTCTGTGCGAGTTGAGAGGGGCTCCTCGGGATACCTCTCCAGTCGGTGCCAGGTCCTAAGTCCTTGTCTGGAGCCGAAACTGGAACCTGAGGTTTCCTCTGCAGTGCTGGCATGGATCTTGGGGTTCCTCTGGAGTCTCCCCAGGGGAATCAGGCCTCGTCTCCTGTCGTTATATGCACGTCCGCTTTCCTCCTGAGCTGTAGCAGCAGGGTCAAGCTTCCCATCGAGTTGACCCAGGAATCTCTGTCTTTCCCTCGAGATGCCACAGGGCTGTGGTACGAGCCACCGTGGTGTGAGGTGATATGCGGGTGACACTCGAGGTAGTGCAGGGAAATCAGTTTCATTTGGAGTGGACTGAAACAACTGGGGGACTTTTAGTATGTTGGCACGACCCCTGGAGATCTCAGCTTTCCTGTTCAGTGCAACACATCTTGAGATGCGACAGGAACGGCGGGAATCCATTCCCAAAGATGCAGGGAAATGAACCCTCATCTCGAGCTCACGAGGGGGAAACAGGGCTCCTCTTGAGTTGTGCCGTGACCCTCGGTTTTCTTCCCACATGAAGACATTTATGTCGGGGAACTTCTTGAGTTGCAGCAAAGGTTGGACGGACCCGTGCAAGCTTCAAGAGTGAAGGCGTGATTTCCCTCGAGACGCCGCAGCAGAAAAGGGCCTCATCTCGCCTGCAGGGGAGAACCTCGTGGTTTTTCTAGAGATGCGGCAGGTCCCTCTCAAGTTATGATGGGGAACTCAAGGACCCACTCGTGTGGCCTCAGGAAAGACCAGTCTCCATGCGAGTTGCAATTGGCCCATCGGGATTCCTCTCCAGTCAGTGTCGGGTCCTAAGTCCTCGTCTGGAACTGTGGCCAGACCCTGAGGTTTCCTATGCAGTGCTGACATGCATCTTGGGGTTCCTCTGGAGTCTCCACAGGAGAGTCAGGACTCTTCGTGAGTGGAGACATACCCGTCCATTTTCCTCCCGAGCTGTGGCAGCAGTTTCAGGTTTCCTGACGAGTTGGCACAGGGATCTGTGGCTTTCCCTCGAGGTGCCACAGGGCTGTCACACATGCCACTGCGGTGTGATTCGATTTTCGGGGTGACCTTCAAGGCAGTGCAAGGAAATCAGGTTCCTCTGGAGTGGACTGAGATAGTTGGAGTCTTTTGGAATGGTGGCCTGGCCCCTAGAGTTCCTCTGGACTTTCCGGTTGAGAGCACGTCCTCTTGCTGTGCGATGGCAACACAAGAATCTTTTCCTGAAGAAGCAGGGAAAGGAACCGTCATCTCGAGCTCACGAGCGCGAAACGGGTCACCTCTTGAGTTGTGCTGGGACCCTCGGTGTTCCTCCCATGTGGAGACAGGTATGCCGGGGAACTTCTTTAGTTGCAGAATGTGTTGGAAGGACCCTTGCCAGGTTCAAGAAGGAAGGCATGATTTACCTCGAGACACCACAGGAGAAAAGCACCTCATCTCGCCTGCAGGGGTGAACCTCCTGGTTTTTCTCGAGTTGCGGCAGATCCCTTTCGAGTTACGATGGGGACGTCAGGGACCCCCTCGTGTGGCCTCAGGAAACACCAGTCTCCATGCGAGTTTCGAGGGGTCCCTTGGGATGCCTCTCCAGTCAGTGTCGGGTCCTAAGTCCTCGTCTGGAACTGCGGCCAGAACCTGAGGTTTCCTCTCCAGTGCTGACATGCATCTTGGGGTTCCTCTGGAGTCTCCACAGGAGAGTCAGGACTCTTCGTGAGTGGAGACATACCCGTCCATTTTCCTCCCGAGCTGTGGCAGCAGTTTCAGGTTTCCTGACGAGTTGGCACAGGGATCTGTGGCTTTCCCTCGAGGTGCCACAGGGCTGTACACGAGAGGGAAACGGGGCTCCTCCTGAGTTGTGCCAGGAACCTCGGTGTTTCTCATGCGTGGGGATGCTTATGTCGGGGAACTTCTTGAGTTGCAGCTAGGGTGGGAAGGAACCTTGCGAGGTTCAAGAGGTAAGGCGTGATATCCCTCAAGACTCCGCAGCAGAAAAGGGCCTCATCTCGCCTGCAGGGGAGAACCTCCTGGTTTTTCTCGAGCTGCAGCAGGTCCCTCTCGAGTTATGACGGGGACCTCAGGGACCCACTGGCGTTGCCTCAGGAAAGACCAGTCTCCATGAGAGTTGCGAGGGGCCCCTCAGGTTTCCTCTCCAGTCAGTGTCGGGTCCTAGGTCTTCATCTGGAACTGCAGACAGAACCTGAGGTTTCCTCTTCAGTGCTGACCTGGATCTTGGGGTTCCTCTGGAGTCTCCACAGGAGAGCCAGGACTCTTCTCGCATGGAGACATGCACGTCCGTTTTCCTCCCGAGCTGTAGCAGCAGGGTCAGTCTTCCCGACGAGTTGACACAGAGATCTGCACCTTTCCCTCGAAGTGTCCCAGGGCTGTCACAGTGCCACCGTGGTGTGATTCGATGCTTGGGTGACCTTCGAAGCAGGGCAGGGAAATCAGGTTCATCTGGGGTGGACTGAGACATTTGGGGGTCTTTTGGAATGGTGGCATGACCCCTGGAGTTCCTCTCGACTTTCCTGTTGAGAGCACGTCCTCTTGCTGTGCGACCGGAATGCCAGAAACCTTTCCCAACAAAGGAGGGAAAGAAACCCTCATCTGGAGCAGAGGAGAGGGAAAGGGGGCCCCTCTTGAGTTTTGCCGGGACTCTTGGTGTTCCTCCCACGTGGGGACGGGTATGTCGGAGAAGTTCTTGAGTTTCACCTAGAGTCGGAAGGAACCTGGAGAGGTTCAAGAGGGAAGACGTGATATCCCTGAAGACTCCACAGCAGAAAAGGGCCTCATCTCGCCTGCAAAGGAGAACTTCCTGGTTTTTCTCTAATTGCAGCAGGTCCCTCTCAAGTTAAGATGGGGACCTCAGGGACCCGCTCACGTGGCCTCAGGAAAGGCCAGTCTCTGTGCGAGTTGAGAGGGGCCCCTCGGGATTCCTCTCTAGTTGGTGCCAGCTCCTAAGTCCCCGTCTGGAGTCGAAGTTGGAACCTGAGGTTTCCTCTCCAGTGCTGGCATGGATCTTGGGGTTCCTCTGGAGTCTCCCCAGGGGAGTCAGGCCTCATCTCCTGTCGTTATATGCACGTCTGCTTTCCTCCCGAGCTGTAGCAGGAGGGTCAAGTTTCCCTTCGAGTTGACCCAGGAATCTCTGTCATTCCCTCGAGATGCCTCAGGGCTGTGGCACGAGCCACCATGGTGTGAGGTGATATGCGGGTGACACTCGAGGTAGTGCAGGGGAATCAGTTTCATCTGGAGTGGATTGAGACATCTGGGGGACTTTTAGTATGTTGGCATGACCCCTGGCTATCTTGGCTTTCCTGTTGAGAGCGCCACCTCTTGAGATGCAACAGGAACAGCGGGAATGCTTTCCCAACTAATCAGGGAAAGAACCCTCATCTCGAGCTCACGAGGGGGAATTGGGGCTCCTCTTGAGGTGTGGCGGGACACTTGGTGTTTCTCACGCGTGGGGACGGGTATGTCGGGAAACTTCTTGAGTTGCAGCAAGGGTTGGAAAGACCCTTGCAAGATTCAAGAAGGAAGGCCTCATTTCTCTCGAGACGCTGCAGCAGAAAAGGGCCTCATCTCACCTCCAGGGGAGATCTTCCCGGTTTTTTTGAATTGTGGCAGGTCGCTCTTGAGTTATGATGGGGACCTCAGGGAACCGCTGGCATGGCCTCAGGAAAGACCAGTCTCCATGCGAGTTGCCAGGGGCACCTCAGGTTTCCTCTCCAGTCCGTGTCAGGTCCTAGGTCCTCGTCTGGATCTGGGGCCAGAACCTGAGGTTTCCTCTCCAGTGCTGACATGGATCTTGGGGTTCCTCTGGAGTCTCCACAGCAGAGTCAGGACTCTTCTCGAGTGGAGACATACATGTCCACATTCCTCCCGAGCTGTAGCAGGAGTATTAGGCTTCCCGACGAGTTGACACAGGGATCTGTGGCTTTCCCTCGAAGAGCAAAAGGGCTGTCGCACGTGCCACAGTGGTGCGATTCGATGCTCCGGGTGACATTCAAGGCAGGGCAGGGAAATCAGGTTCATCTGGAGTGGACAGAGACATTTGGGGGTCTTTTGGAATGGTGGCATGAACTCTAGAGTTCCTCTCGACTTTGCTGTTGAGACCACATCCTCTTGCTGTGCGACGGGAACACCAAAATCCTTTCCTGACGAAGCAGGGAAAACAACCCTCATCTGGAGCAGAGGAGGGGGAAATGGGGCTCCTCTTGAGTTGTGGTGGGACCCTCAGTGTTCCGTTGGATTGGAGACGGGTATGTCGGGGAACTTCTTGAGTTGCAGCAAGGATGTGAAGGACCCTTTGATATTCAGGAGGGAAGGCGAAATTTCTCAACGGATGCCACAGCAGAAAACTGCCTCATCTCGCCTGGAGCGGAAAACCTCCTCCTGGTTTTTCTCATTTTGAGGCAGGTCCCTCTCGAGTTATGACGGTGACCTCAGGGACCTGCTCACGTGGCCTCAGGAAAGGCCAGTCCTCTTGTGAGTTGAGAGGGGCTCCTCGGGATTCCTCTCAACTCTGACCTTCGAGGCAGAGCAGTGAAATCACGTTCATCTGGGGTGGACTGAGACATTTGGGGGTGTTTTGGAATGGTGGCATGACCCCTGGAGTTCCTCTCGACTTTCCTGTTGAGAGCGCGTCCTCTTGCTGTGTGACAGGAATGCCAGAATCCTTTCCCGAAGAAGCAGGGAAAGGAACCCTCGTCTGGAGAGGAGGAGGGGGAAAGGAGGCCCGTCTTGAGTTGTGGTGGGACCCTCAGTGTTCCTCTCGAGTGGAGACAGGTATGTCGGGGAACTTCTTGAGTTGCAGCAAGGGTGTGAAGGACGCTTTGAGGTTCAGGAGGGAACACGTGGTTTGTCTCAGGATGCTGCAGCAGAAAACGGCCTCATCTCGCCTGGAGGGGAGAACCTCCTGGTTTTTCTCGAGTTGCAGCAGGTCCCTCTTGAGTTACGACAGGACCTCAGGGACCCGCTCGTGTGGCCTATGGAAAGGCCAGTCTCTGTGCGAGTTGAGAGGGGCCCCTCGGGATTCCTCTCCAGTCAGTGCCGGGTCCAAAGTCCCCGTCTGGAGCCGAAGCTGGAACCTGAGGCTTCCTCTCCAGTGCTGGCATGGATCTTGGGGTTCCTCTGGAGTCTCCCCAGGGGAGTCAGGCCTCTTCTCCTGTGGTTACATCCACTTGCGCATTCTTCCCTTGCTGTAGCCGCAGTGTCAGTCTTTCCATTGGGTTGACCCAGGGATCTCTGTCTTTACCTCAAGATGCCACTGGGCTGTGACACGAGTCACTGTGGTTTGAGGCAATACGCGGGTGACCGTCGAGGCAGGGCAGGGAAATCAGGTTCATCTGGAGTGGACTGAGACATCTGGGAGATGTTTAGTATGTTGGCACGATTCCTGGTGATCTCAGCTTTCCTGTTGAGAGCGCCACCTCTTGAGATGTGACAGCAATGGCGGGAATGTTTTCCTGACAAAGCAGGGAAAGGGAACCTCATCTCGAGCTCAAGAGGGGGAAACGGGGCTCCTCCTGAGTTGTCACGGGACCCTCGGTGTTCCTCCCGCGTGGGGACGTGTATGTCAGGAATCTTCTTGAGTTGCAGCAAGGGTGTAAGGAACCTTTCGAGGTTCAAGACGGAAGGCGTGATTTCCCTCCAGACGCCGCAGCAGAAAAGGGCCTCATCTCGCCTGCAGGAGTGAACCTCCTGGTTTTTCTTGAGTTGCGTCAGGTCCCTCTCATGTTACGACATGGACTTCAGGGACCCGCTGGCGGAACCTCAGGAAAGACTAGTCTCCATGCAAGTTGCGAGGGGCCCCTTGGGAATCCTCTCCAGTCAGTGTCAGGTCCTAGGTCCTTGTCTGGACCTGTGACCAGAAACTGAGGTTTCCTCTCCAGTGCTGACATGGACCTTGGGGTTCCTCTGGAGTCTCCACAGGAGAGTCAGGACTCTTCTCGAGTGGAGACATACACATCCGTTTTCCTCCCGAGCTGTAGCAGTAGTGTCAGCTTTCCTGACGAGTAGAAACAGGGATTTGTGGCTTTCCCTCAAGGTGCCACAGGGCTGTCGCATGAGACACCGTGGTGTGAGTCGATGCTCGGGGTGACCTTCGAGACAGGGAAGGGAAATCAGGTTCATCTGGAGTGGACTGAGACATTTGGGAGTCTTTGGGAATTGTGGGACGACCCCTGGAGTTCCTCTCGACTTTCCTGTTGAGAGCATGTCCTCTTGCCGTGCTATGGGAGCGCCAGAATCCTTTCCCAGCAAAGTAGGGAAAGAAACACTCATCTGGAGCATAGGAGGGGGAAAAGGGCCCCCTCCTGAGTTGTGGTGGGAGCCTCAGTGTTCCTCTTTAGTGGAGACGGGTATGTCGGGGAACTTCTTGAGTTGCAGCAATTGTGGGAAGGACCCTTGCGAGGTTCAAGAAGGAAGGCGTGATTTCCCTCGAGACGCCACAGCAGAAAAGGGCCTCATCTCGCCTGCATGGGTGAACCTCCTGGTTTTTCTTGAGTTGCGGCAGGTCCCTCTCGAATTACGACAGGGACCTCAGGGACCCACTGGCATGGCCTGAGGAAAGACCAGTCTCCATGTGAGTTGTGAGGAGCCCCTAGGGATTCCTCTCCAGTCAGTGTCGGGTCCTAAGTCCTCGTCTGGAACTACAGCCAGAACCTGAGGTTTCCTCTCCAGTGCTGACATGGACCTTGGGGTTCCTCTGGAGTCTCCACAGGAGAGTCAGGACTCTTCTTGAGTGGAGACATACACGTCCATTTTCATCCCGAGCTGTATCAGCAGTTTCAGTCTTCCCGACGAGTTGACACAAGGATCTGTGGCTTTCCCTTGAGGCGCCAGAGGGCTGTCTCACGTGCTACCGTGGTGTGATTCGATGCTCAGGGTGACCTTCAAAGCAGGGCAGGGAAATCAGGTTCATCTGGAGTGGACTGAGACATTTGGGGGTCTTTTGGAATGGTGGCAGGAACCCTGGAGTTCCTCTCGACTTTACTGTGGAGAGCACGTCCTCTTGCTTTGCGACGGGAATGCCAGAATCCTTTCCCATCGAAGCAGGGAAAGTAACCCTCATCTGGAGCGGAGGAGGGGGAAAGGGGTCTCCTCTTGAGTTGTGGGGGGCTCCTCAGTGTTCCTCTCGAGTGGTGACGAATATGTCGGGAACTTCTTGAGTTGCAACAAGGGTGTGAAGGTCCCTTTCAGGTTCAGGAGGGAACGCATGATTTCTCTCGAGACGCCGCAGCAGAAAATGGCCTCATCTAGCCTGGAGGGGAGAACCTCCTGGTTTTTCTCGAGTTGCAGCATGTCCATCTCGAGTGATGATGAGGACCTCGGGGACTTGTTCACTCGGCCTCTGGAAAGGCCAGTCTCTGTGCGAGCTGAGTGGGGACCCTCGGTATTCCTTTCCAGTCGGTGCCGGGTCCTAAGTCCCCATTTGGAGGCACAGCTGAAACCTGAGGTTTCCTCTCAAGAGCTTGCATGGATCTTGGGTTTCCTCTGGAGTCTCCCCAGGGGAGTCAGGCCTCGTCTCCTGTGTTTACATGCACGTCCGCTTTCCTCCCGAGCTCTAGCAGCAGTGTCAGGCTTCCAGTTGAGTTGACCAGGGATCTCTATCTTTCCCTCGAGATGCCACAGGGCTGTGGCACGAGTCACCGTGGTGTGAGGAGTTAGGCGGGTGACACTCTAGGTAGTGCAGGGAAATCAGGTTCATCTGGACTGGACTGAGACATCTGGGGGCCTTTTAGTATGTTTGCTCGACCCCTGGAGATCTCGGCTTTCCGGTTGAGAGTGCCACCTCTTCAGATGCAACGGGAAACGTGGGAATGCTTTCCCGACGAAGCAGGGAAAGGGACCTTCATCTCGAGCTCAAGAGGGGGAAATGGGGTTCCTTCTGAGTTGTGACGGGACCCTCGGTGTTCCAACCGCGTGGGGACGGGTATGTCGGGGAACTTCTTGAGTTGCAGCAAGGGTGGGAAGGACCCTTGCGAGGTTCAAGAGGCAAGGTGTGATTTCCCTCGAGATGCCGCAGCAGAAAACAGCCTCATCTCGCCTGGAGGGGAGAACCTCCTGGTTTTTCTCGAGTTGTGGCAGGTTCCTCTCGAGTTACGACGGGGATCTCAGGGACCAGCTCGCGTGGCCTCAGGAAAGGCCAGTCTCTGTGCAAGCTGAGAGGGGCCCCTCAGGATTCCTCTCCAGTTGGTGCCGGGTCCTAAGTCCCCATCTGGTGCCCAAGGTGGAACCTGAGGTTTCCTCTCCAGTGGTGGCATGGATATCGGGGTTCCTCTGGAGTCTCCCCAGGGGAGTCATGCCTCGTCTCCTATGGTTACGTGCACGTCCACTTTACTCCCGAGCTGTAGCAGCAGTGTCAGGCTTCCCGTCGAGTTGACCCAGGGATCTCTGTCTTTCCCTTGAGATGCCACAGGGCTGTGGCACGAGCCACCATGGTGTGAGGCCATAGGCGGGTGACACTCGAGGTAGTGCAGGGAAATCAGTTTCATCTGGAGTGGACTGAGACATCTGGGGTTCTTTTAGTATGTTGGCACAACCCCTAGAGATCTCGGCTTTCCTGTTGAGAGCTCCAACTCTTGAGATGCGATGGAAATGGCATGTATCCTTTCCCGATGAAGCAGAGACAGGAACCCTCCTCTGGAGGTCATGAGGGGGAAACGGGGTTCCTCTTGAATTGTGAAGGGACCCTCGGTGTTCCTGCCGTGTGGAGACGGGTATGTCGGGAACTTCTTGAGTTGCAGCAAGGGTGGGAAGGACCCCTGCAAGTTTCATGCGGGAAGGCGTGATTTCCCTCGAGAAGCCGCAGCACAAATGGGCCTCATCGTGCCTGGAGGAGAGAACTTCCAGATTTTTCTCGAGTTGTGCCAGTTCCCTCTCGAGTTAGGATGAAGACCTCAGGGCCCCACTGGCGTGGCCTCAGGAAAGACCAGTCTCCATGCGAGTTGCAAGGGGCCCCTCGGGATTCCTCTCCAGTCAGTGTCGGGTCCTAGGTCCTCATCTGGAACTGCGGCCAGAATCTGAGTTTTCCTCTCCAGTGCTGACATGGATCTTGGGGTTCCTCTGGAGTCTCCACAGGAGAGTCAGGACTCTTCTTGATTGGTGACATACACATAAGTTTCCTTCTGAGCTGTAGCTTCACTGTCTGGCTTCCCGACGAGTTGACAAGGGGATCTGTGGCTTTCGCTCGAGGTGCCACAGGGCTGTTGCACCTGCCACCATGATGTGATTCGATGCTTGGGGTGACCTTCGAGGCAGGGCAGGGAAATCAGGTTCATCTGGAGTGGAGTGAGACATTTGGGGGTCTTTGGGAATGTTGGCACGACCCCTGGAGTTCCTGTCGACTTTCCTGTTGAGAGCATGTCCTCTTGCAGTGTGACGGGAATGCCAGAATCCTTTCCCATCAAAGCAGGGAAAGTAACCCTCATCTGGAGTGGAGGAGGGTGAAACAGGGAACCTCTTGAGTTGTGGTGGGACCCTCAGTGTTCCTCTCAAGTGCAGAAGGGTATGTCGGGAACTTTTTGAGTTGCAGCAAGGGTGTGAAGAACCCTTTGAGGTTCAGGAGTGAAGGCGAGATTTTTCTCAGGATGCCGCAGCAGAAAACGGCCTCATCTCGCCTGGAGGGGAGAATCTCCAGGTTTTTCTCGAGTTGCGGCAGGTCCCTCTCTAGTTACAACGGGCACCTCAGTGACCCACTCGCATGGGCTCAGGAAAGGCCAGTCTCTGTGCGAGATGAGAGGGGCCCCTCGGGATCCCTCTCCAGTCAGTGATGGGTCCTAAGTCCCAGTCTGGAGCAGAAGCTGGAACCTGAGATTTCCTCTCCAGTGCTGGCATGGATCTTGGCATTCCTCTGGAGTCTCCCCAGGGGAGTCAGGCCTTGTCTCCTGTGGTTACATGCACGTCCGCTTTCCTCCCGAGCTGTAGCAGCATTGTCAGTCTTCTCGTCTTGTTGACCCAGGGATCTCGGTCTTTCCCTTGAAATGCCATAGGGCTGTGGCACGAGCCACCATGGTGTGAAGCGATATGCGGGTGACCTTCGAGGCAGGGCAGCGAAATCAGGTTCATCTAGAGCAGACTGAGACTTCTGGGGGACCTTTAGTATGTTGCCAACAACCCTGGAGATCTCGGGTTTCCTGTTGAGATCACCACCTCTTGAGATGGGATGGGAATGGCAGGAATACTTTCCCGACGATGCATGGAAAGGGACCCTCATCTCGAGCTCACGAGGGTGAAACGGGGCTCCTCCTGAGTTTTGTCGGGACCCTCGGTGTTCCTCCCGCGTGGGGACGGGTATGTCGGGGAACTTTTTGAGTTGCTGCAAGGGTGGGAAGAACACTTGCGGGGGTCAAGAGGGAAGTCGTGATATTCCTCAAGATGCCGCAGCAGAAAAGGGCCTCTTCTCGCCTGCAGGGGAGAACCTCATGGTTTTTCTCAAGTTATGGCAGGTCCCTCTTGAGTTACGGGGGGGACCTCAGGGACCCGCTCGCGTGGCCTCAGGAAAGGCCAGTTCGAGCAAGTTGAGATTCCTCTAGATTCGTCTCCCGATTTGCCCGTCTAGATTCCTCTCCAGTCGGTGCCGGGTCCTAGGTCCTCATCTGAAACTGTGGCCAGAATCTGAGGTTTCCTCTCCAGTGCTGACATGGATCTTGGGGTTCCTCTGGAGTCTCCACAGGAGAGTCAGGACTCTTCTCGAGTGGAGACATACACGTCTGTATTTCTCTCGAGCTGTATCAGCAGTTTCAGGTTAACCGACTAGTTGACACAGGCATCTGGGGCTTTCCCTCGAGGTGCCACTAGGCTGTCGCACATGCCACCATGGTGAGATTCGATGCTCGGGGTGACCTTCGAGGCAGGGCAAGGAAATCAGGTTCATCTGGAGTGGACTGAGACATCTGGGGGCCTTTCAGTATGTTGGCACGACCCCTGGAGATCTCGGCTTTCCTGTTGAAAGCACCACCTCTTGAGATGAGATGGGAATGGTGGGGATCCCTTCCTGACGAAGCAGGGAAAGCGACCCTCATCTCGAGCTCACAAGGGGGAAACAGGGTTCCTCCTGATTTGTGTCAGGACCCGTGGTGTTCCTCCCGCATGTGGACGGGTATGTTGGGGAACTTCTTGCATTGCAGCAAGGGTGTGAAGGACCCTTTGAGGTTCAGGAGGGAAGGCGTGATTTCTCTCGGGATGCCACAGCAGAAAACGGCCACATCTCTCCTGGAGGGGAGAACCTCCTGGTTTTTCTCGAGTTGCGGCAGTCCCTCTCTAGTTACAATGGGCAACTCAGGGACCCGCTCGCATGGGCTCGGGAAAGGCCAGTCTCCGTGCGAGTTGAGAGGGGCCCCTTGGAATTCCTCTTCTGTCAGTGTTGGGTCCTAGGTCCTCGTCTGGAACTGCGGCCAGAACCTGAGGTTTCCTCTCCAGTGCTGACATGGATCTTGGGGTTCCTCTGGAGTCTCCACAGGAGAGTCAGGACTCTTCACGATGGAGACATACATGTCTGTTTTCCTCCCAAGCTGTAGCAATAGAGTCAGGCTTCCTGACGAGTTGACACAGGGATCTGTGGCTTTCCCTCGAGGTGCCAGAGGGCTGTCGCACGTGCCACCGTGGTGTGATTCGATACTCGGGTTACCTTCGAGGCAGGGCAGGGAAATCAGGTTCATCTGGAGTGGACTGAGACATTTGGGGGTCTTTTGGAATGGTGGCACGACCCCTGGAATTCCGCTCGACTTTCCTGTTGAGAGCAAGTCCTCTTGCTCTGTGACGGGAAATCCAGAATCCTTTCCTGGGGAAACAGGGAAAGGAACCCTCATCTGGAGCTGTAAAGGGGAAAGGGGGCTCCTCTTGAGTTGTGGTTCGACCCTCACTGTTCCTCTCGAGTGGAGACGGGTATGACGGGGAACTTCTCCAGTTGCAGCAAGGGTGTGCAGGACCCTTTGAGGTTCAGGAGGGAAGGCGTGATTTCTCTCAGGGTGCTGCAGCAGAAAACGGCCTCATCCCACCTGCAGGGGAGAACCTCCTGGTTTTTCTCGAGTTGTGGCAGATCCCACTCAAGTTTTGACAGTGACCTCAGGGACCAACTCGTGTGGCCTCAGGAAAGACCAGTCTCCATGCGAGTGGCGAGAGGCCCCTCAGGATTGCTCTCCAGTCTGTGTCCGATCCTAGGTCCTCGTCTGGAACTGCGGCCAGAACCCGAGGTTTCCTCTCCAGTGCTGACATGGATCTTGGAGTACCTCTGGAGTCTCCACAGGAGAGTCAGGACTCTTCTCGATTGGAGATATACACGTCCGTTTTCCTCCCAAGCTGTCGCAGCAGTGTGAGGGTACCTGACGAGTTGACAAAGGTATCTGTGGCCTTGCCTTGAGGTTCCACAGGGCTGTCGCACGTGCCACCATGATATGATTTGATGTTCGGGATGACCTTCAAGGCAGGGCAGGGAAATTAGCGTCATCTGGAGTGGACTGAGATATTTGGGGTTCTTTTGCAATGGTGGCACATCCCCTGGAGTTCTTCTCGAATTTCCTGTTTGGAACACGTCCTCTTACTGTGCGAAGAGAATGCCAGAATCCTTCCCCAATGAAGCAGGAAAAGGAACTCTCATCTGGAGGGAAGGAGGGGGAAAGGGGTCTCCTCTTGAGTTGTGGTGGGACCCTCAGTGTTCCTCTCGAGTGGAGACGGGTATGTAGGGGAACTTCTTGAGTTGCAGCAAGGGTGTGAAGGACACTTTGAGGTTCAGGAGGGAAGGCGTGATTTCTCTCAGGATGCCGCAGCAGAAAACGGCCTCATCTCGCCTGGAGGAGAGAACCTCCTGGTTTTTCTCCAGTTGCGGCTGGTCTCTCTCGAGTTAAGACGCGGACCTCAGGGACCCACTCGTGTGGCCTCAGGAAAGGCCAGTCTCCGTGCGAGTTGAGAGGGGTTCCTCAGGATTCCTCTCCATTCGGTGCCGGGTCCTAAGTCCCCATCTGGAGCCGAAGCTGGAACCTGAGGTTTCCTCTCCAGTGCTGGCATGGATCTTGGAGTTCCTCTTGATTCTCCACAGGGGAGTCAGGCCTCGTCTCCTGTGGTTACATGCACGTCCGCTTTCCTCCCGAGCTGTAGCAGCAGTGTCAGTCTTCACAGCGAGTTAACCCAGAGATCTCAGTCTTTCCCTCGAGATGCCACAGGGTTGTGGCACCAGCCACCATGGTTTGAGATTATGCGCAGGTGACACTCGATGTAGTGCAGGGAAATCAGGTTCATCTGGAGTGGACTGAAATATCTGGGGGACTTTTAGTATGTTGGCATGACCCCTGGAGATCTCGGCTTTCCTGTTGAGACCGCCACCTCTTGAGATGGGACGGGAATGGCAGGAATCCTTTCTCGACGAAGCAGGGAAATGGACACTCATCTCAAGGTCAATAGGGGGAAACGGGGCTCCTCTTGAGTTATGCCGGGAACATCAGTGTTCCTCCCTCTTGGTGACGGGAATGTCGGGGAAATTCTTGAGATGCAGCAAGAGTGGGAAAGACCCTTGTGAGTTTCAAGAGGGAAGGCGTGATTTCCCTCAAGATGCCACAGCAGAAAAGGGCCTCATCTCGCCTCCTGGTTTTTCTCGAGGTAAGGAAGGTAACTCTCAAGTTACGACGGGGACCTCAGGGAACCACTCGCGTGGCCTCAGGAAAGACCAGTCTCCATGCGAGTTGCGAGGGGCCCCTCGGGATTCCTCTCCAGTCAGTTTCGGGTCCTAGTCCTCATCTGGACCTGTGGCCAGAACTTGAGGTTTCCTTTCCAGTGCTGACATGGATCTTGGGATTCTTCTGGGGTCTCCACAGGAGAGTCAGGGCTCTTCTCGAGTGGATACATACACGTCCGTTTTCCTCCCACGCTGTAGCAGCAGTGTCAGTCTTCCCAACGGGTTGACACAGGGATCTGTGCCTTTCCGTCTAGGTGCCACAGGGATGTCGCACGTGCCACCATGGTGTGATTCAATGCTTGGGGTGAACTTAGAGGCAGGGCAGTGAAATCAGGTTCATCTGGAGTGGACTGAGACTTTTGGGGTCTTTTGCAATGGTGGCACAACCCCTGGAATTCCTCTCTACTTTCCTGTTGAGAGCACGTCCTCTTGCTGTGCGACTGGAATGCCAGAATCCTTTCCCGATGAAGCAGGGAAAGGAACCCTCATCTGGAGCAGAGGAGTGGGAAAGGGGGCTCCTCTTGAGTTGTGGTGGGACCCTCAGTGTTCCTATTGAGTGGAGATGGGTATGTCAGGGAAGATCTTGAGTTGCAGCAAGGGTGTGAAGGACCCTTTGAGGTTCAGGAGGGTAGGCGTGATTTCTTTCGGGATGCCGCAGCAGAAAAAAGCCTCATCTCGCCTGCAGGGGAGAACCTCCTGGTTTTCTCGGGTTGCGGCAGGTCCCTCTCGAGTTACGACGGGGACCTGAGGGACCCGCTCACGTGGCCTCAGGAAAGGCCAGTCTCCGTGTGAGTTGAGAGGGGCCCCTCGGGATTCCTCTCCTGTCTGTGCTGGGTCCTGAGTCCCTATCTGGAGCCGAAGCTGGAACCTGAGGTTTCCTCTCCAGTGCTGGCATGGATCTTGGGGTTCCTCTGGAGTATCCCCAGGGACGTCAGGCCTCACCTCCTGTGGTTACATCCATGTCCGCTTTCCTCCTGAGCAGTAGAAGCAGTGTCAGCCTTCCCGTCTAGTTGACCCAGGGATGTTTGTCTTTCCCTCGAGATTCCACAGGGCTGTGGAACGAACCACCGTGGTGTGAGGAGATATGCGGTTGACACTCGAGGTAGTTCACGGAAATCAGGTTCATCTGGAGTGGACTGGGACATCTGGGGGACTTTTAGTATGTTGGCAGGACCCCTGGAGATCTCGGCTTTCCTGTAGAGGGCGCCACCTCTGGAGATATGACGGGAACGGCGTGTATCCTTTCCTGACGAAGCAGGGAAATGAACCCTCATCTCCAGATCACGAGGGGGAAATGGGGCTCCTCCTGAGTTGTGCCGGGACACACGGTGTTCCTCCTGCGTGCAGACGGGTATGTCGGGGAACTTCTTGAGGTGCAGCAAGGGTGGGATGGACCCTTGTGAGGTTCAAGAGGGAAAGCGTGATTTCCTCAAGACGCTGCAGCAGAAAAGGGCCTCATCTCGCCTGGAGGGGAGAACCTCCTGGTTTTTCTCGAGTTGTGGCAGGTCCCTCTCGAGTTACGATGGGGAACTCAGGGACCCGCTGGAGGGGCCTCAGGAAAGACTAATCTCCATGTGAGTTGCAAGGGGCCCCTCGGGATTCCTCTCCAGTCAGTGTCGGATCCTAGGTCATCATCTGGAACTGTGGCCAGAACCTGAGGTTTCCTCTCCAGTGCTGACATGGATCTTGGGGTTTCTCTGAAGTCTCCACAGGAGAGTCAGAACTCTTCTTGAGTGGAGACATACACGTCCCTTTTCCTCCCCAGCTGTAGCAGCAGTGTCAGGCTTCCCGATGGTTTGACAGAGGATCTATAGCTTTCCCTGGAGGTGCCACAGGGTTGTCACACGTGCCAAAGTGGTGTGATTCGATGATTGGTGTGGCCTCGAGGCAGTGCAGGGAAATCAGGTTCATCTGGAGTGTACTGAGACATTAAGGGATCTTTTGGAATGGTGGCACGACCCCTGGAGTTCCTCTCGAATTTCCTGTTGAGAGAACATCCTCGTGCTGTGCGACGGGAACACCAGAATCCTTTCCTGATGAAGCATGGAAAGGAAACCTCATCTGGAGTGGAGGAGGGGGAAAGCGGGCTCCTCTTGAGTTGTGGTGGGACCCTCAATGCTCCTCTCGAGTGGAGACAGGTATGTCGTGGAACTTCTTGAGTTGCAGCAAGGGTGTGAACGACCTTTTGAGGTTCAGGAGGGAAGGCGTGATTTCTCTCAGGATGCCACAGCAGAAAACGGCCTCATCTCGCCTGGAGGGGAGAACCTGCTTGTTTTTCTTGAGGTGTGGCAGGTCCCTCTCGAGTTACGACGGGGACCTCAGGGACCCGCTCAAGTGGCCTCAGAAAAGGCCAGTCTCCGTGCGAGTTGCGAGGGGCCCCTCGGGACTCCTCTCCAGCCGGATCCTAAGTCCCCATCTGGAGGCATAGCTAGAACCTGAGTTTTCCTCTCCATCGAGTGCTGGCATGGATTTTGGGGTTCCTCTGGAGTCTCCACAGGGCAGTCAGGCCTCGTCTCCTGTAATTACGTACACGTACGCTTTTCTACCGTGCTGTAGCAGCAGTGTCAGGCTTCCCATCTAGTTGACCCAGGGGTCTCTGTCTTTGCCTCGACATGCCAGAGGGCTGTGGCACGAGCCACTGTGGAGTGAGGAGATACGCGGGTGACCCTCGAGGCAGGGCAGGGAAATCAGGTTCATCTGGAATGGAATGAGAAATCTGGGGGACTTTTAGTATGTTGGCACGACCCCTGGAGATCTCGGCCTTCCTATTGATAGCGCAACTTCTTGAAATGCAACGGGAATGGCAGGAATCCTTTCTCGACGAAGCAGGGAAAGGGACCCTCATCTCGAACTCACCAGGGGGAAACGGTGCTCCTCCTGAGTTGTGCCAGGACCCTCGGTGTTCCTCCCACATGGGGACGGGTATGTCAGGGAACTTCTTGAGTTGCAGCAAGGGTGGGATGGACCCTTGCGAGGTACAAGAGGGAAGGCGTGATTTCCCTTGAGATGCCACATCAGAAAATAGACTCATCTCGCCTGCAGGGGATAACCTCCTGGTTTTTCTCGAGTTGCGGCAGGTCCCTCTCGAGTTAAGATGGGGACCTCGTGGACCCGCTGGCGTGGCCTCAGGAAAGACGAGTCTCCATGCGAGTTTCGAGGGGCCCCTCGAGATTCCTCTCCAGTCAGTGTCAGGTCCTAGGTCCTCATCTGGAACTGCGGCCAGAACCTGAGGCTTCCTCTCCAGTGATGACATGGATCTTGGGGTTCCTCTGGAGTCTCCACAGGAGAGTCAGGACTCTTCTCGAGCGGAGACATACACGTCCGTTTTCCTCCTGAGCTGTAGCAGTAGTGTCAGGCTTCCCGACGGGTTGACACAGGGATCTGTGACTTTCCCTCAAGGTGCCACAGGGTTGTTGCACCTGCCACCGTCATGTGTTTGGATGCTCAGGGTGACCTTCAAGGCAGGGAAGGGAAATCAGGTTGATCTGGAGAGGACTGAGACATTTGGGGGTCTTTTGCAATGATGGCACGCCCCTTGGAGTTCCTCTCGACTTTCCTGTTGAGAGCACGTCATCTTGCTGTGCGACAGGAACACCGGAAACCTTTCCCGACGAAGCAGAGAAAGGAACCCTCATCTGGAGAGGAGGTAGGGGAAAGGGGGCTCCTCTTGAGTTGTGGTGGGACCCTCAGTGTTCCTCTCGAGTGGAGACGAGTATGTCGGGGAACTTCTTGAGTTGCAGCAAGGGTGTGAAGGACCGTTTCAGGTTCAGGAGGGAAGGCGTGATTTCTCTCGGGGTGCCATAGCAGAAAAAGCCCTCATCTCACCTGGAGGGGAGAATCTGCTGTTTTTTCTCGAGTTGTGGTAGGTCCCTCTCAAGTTACGACGGGGACCTCAGGGACCCACTCGCGTGGCCTCAGGAAAGGCCAGTCCCTGTGTGAGTTGCGATGGGCCCCTCGGGACTCCTCTCCAGTTGGTGCCGGGACCTAAGTCCCCATCTGGAGCCATAGCTGGAACCTGAGTTTTCCTCTCCAGTGCTGGCATGGATCTTGGGGTTCCTCTAGAGTCTCCACAGGGGGAATCAGGCCTCGCTCCTGTAATTACATGCACGTCCGCTTTCCTCCCGAGCTGTAGCAGCAGTGTCAGGCTTCCCGTCGAGTTGACCCAGGGATCTCTGTCTTTCCCTCGAGATACCACAGGGCTGAGGCATGATCCACCATGGTTTGAGGTGATATGCAAGTCAACTTCGAGGCAGGGCAGGGAAATCAGTTTCACCTGGAGTGGACTGAGACATCTTGGGGCTTTTTAATATGTTGGTACGACCCTGGAGATCTCGGCTTTCCTGTTGAGAGCACCACCCCTTGAGATGCGACTGGAACAGCAGGAATCCGTTCCCGACGAAGCAGGGAAAGGGATTTCCATCTCGAGCTCACGAGGGGGAAACGGGCCTCCTCCTGATTTGAGCCAGGATCCTCGTTGTAACTCCCGCGTGGGGACGACTATATCGGGGACCTTCTTGAGTTGCAGCAAGTGTGGGAAGGACCCTTGCAAGGTTCAAGAGGGAAGGCGTGATTTCGCTTGAGATGCCATAACAGAAAAGGGCCTCATCTCGCCTGCAGTGGAGCATCTCCTGGATTTCTCGAGTTGCGGCAGGTCCCTCTCGAGTTACGACGGGGACCTCAGGGACCCGCTGGCATGGCCTGAGGAAAGACCAGTCTCCATGCGAGTTGCGAGGGGCCCCTCGGGATTCCTCTCCAGTCAGTATCGGGTCCTAGGTCCTCGTCTGGAATTGTGGCAAGAACCTCAGGTTTCCTCTCCAGTGCTGACATGGATCTTGGGGATCCTCTGGAGTCTCCACAGGAGAGTCAGGACTCTTCTCGAGTGGAGACATACACGTCCATTTTCCTCCCGAGCTGTAGCAGCAGTGTCAGGCTTCCCGACGGGTTGACACAGGGATCTGTGACTTTCCCTCAAGGTGCCACAGGGCTGTTGCACACGCCACCGTGGTGTGATTCGATGCTCGGGGTGACCACCGAGGCAGGGCAGGGAAATTAGGTTCATCTGGAGTGGACTGAGACATTTGGGTGTCTATTGGAATGGTGGCACGACCCCTGGAGTTCCTCTCGACTTTCCTGTTGAGAGCACGTCATCTTGCTGTGCGACGGAATGCCTGAATCCTTTCCTGATGAAGCAAGGAAAGGAACCTCATCTCAAGCGGAGGAGGGGGAAAGGGGGCTCATCTTGAGTTGTGCGTTGACCCTCAGTGTTCCTCTCTAGTGGAGACGGGTATGTCGCGGAACTTCTTGATATGCAGCAAGGTTGGGAAGGACCCTTGCGAGGTTCAAGAGAGAAGTCGTGATTTCCCTCCAGACGCCGTAGCAGAAAAGGGCCTCATCTCACCTGCAGGGGAGAAGCTCCTGGTTATTTTCGATTTGCGGCAGGTCCCTCTCGAGTTACGATGGGGACCTCAGGGACCCGCTCGCATGGCCTCAGGAAAGGCCAGTCTCCGTGCGAGTTGAAATGGGCCCCTTGGGATTCCTCTCCAGTAGGTGCTGGGTCCTAAGTCCCTGTCTGGAGCCGAAGCTGGAACCTGAGGTTTCCTCTCCAGTGCTGGCATGGTTCTTGTGGTTCCTCTGGAGTCACCTCAGGGGAGTCAGGCTTCATCTCCTGTGTTTACATGCACGTCTGCTTTCCTCACGAGCTGTAGCAGCAGTATCAGGCTTCCCGTTGAGCTAACCCACGAATCTCTGTCTTTCCCTCCAGGTGCCACTGGGCTGTGGCACGAGCCACCATGGTGTGAGGCGACACGCGGGTGACATTTGAGGCAGGGCAGGGAAATCAGGGTCATCTGGATTGGACTGAGACATCTGGGGGACGTTTAGTATGTTGGCACGACCCCTGGAGATCTCGGCTATCCTGTTGAGAGAGCCACCCTTTGAGATGTGACAGGAGTAGCAGTAATCCTTTCCCGACGAAGCAGGGAAAGGGACCCTAATCTCGAACTCATGAGGGGGAAACGGAGCTCCTCCTGAGTTGTGCTGGGACCCTCGGTGCTCCTCCTGCGTGGGGTCAGGTATGTTGGGGAACTTCTTGAGTTGCAGCAAGTGTGGGATGGACCCTTGTGAGGTACAAGAGGGAAAGCGTGATTTCCCTTGAAACACCACAGCAGAAAAGGGCCTCATCTCACCTGCAGGGGAGAACCTCCTGGTTTTTCTTGAGTTGAGGCAGGTCCCTCTCGAGTTAAGACGGGGACCTCAGGGACCCGCTGGCATGGCCTCAGGAAAGACCAGTCTCCATGCGAGTTGTGAGGGACCCCTCGGGATTCCTCTCCAGTCAGTGTCGGGTCCTAGGTCCTTGTCTGGAACTGCAGCCAAAACCTGAGGTTTCCTCTCCAGTGCTGACATGGATCTTGGGGTTCCTCTGGAGTCTCCACAGGAGAGTCAGGACTCTTCTCGAGTGGAGACATACACGTCCGTTTTCCTGCCGAGCTGTAGCAGCAGTGTAGGCTTCCCGATGTGTTGACACAAGGATCTGTGGCTTTCCTGCAAGGTGCCACAGGGCTGTCACATGTGCCACCGTGGTGTGATTCGATTCTCGGGGTGACCTTCGAGGCAGAGCAAGGAAATCCGGTTCTACTGGAGTGGACTGACACATTTGGGGGTCTTTTGGAATGGTGACACCAACCCTGGAATTCCTCTCGACTTTCCTGTGAGAGCACATCCTCTTGCAGTGCGACGGGAACGCCGGAATCCATTCCGGATGAAGCAGGGAAAGAAACCCTCATCTGGAGAGGAGGTGGGGGAAAGGGGGCACCTCTTGAGTTGTGGTGGGACCATCAGTGTTCCTCTTGAATGGAGACGGGTACATCGGGGAACTTCTTGAGTTGCAGCAAAGGTGTGAAGGACCCTTTGTGGTTCAGGAGGGAAGGCGTGATATGTCTTGGGATGCCGCAGCAGAAAACGGCCTCATCTCGCCTGGAGGGTAGAACCTCCTGATTTTTCTCGAGTTTTGACGGGTCCCTCTGGAGTTACAACGGGGACCTCAGGGACCCACTCACATAGCCTCAGGAAAAGCCAGTCTCCGTGCGAGTTGAGAGGAGCACCTCGGGATTCCTCTCCAGACTGTGCCGCGTCCTAAATCCCTGTCTGAAACTGAAGCTGGAACCTGAGGTTTCCTTTCCCGTGCTGGCATGGATCTTGGGGTTCCTCTGGATTCTCCCCAGGGGAGTCAGTCCTCGTCTCCTTTGGTTATATGCTCGTCCACCTTCCTCCCCCGCTGCAGCAGCAGTGTCAGGCTTCCTGTCGAATTGACCTAGGGATCTCTGTCTTTCCCTTGAGATGCCACAGGGCTGTGGCACGAGCCACCGTGGTATGAGTCGATACGTGGGTGAACTTCGAGGCAGGGCAGGGAAATCAGGTTCATCTGTAGTGGAATAAGACATCTGGGGTACTTTAAGTGTGTTGCTACGACCCCTGGATATCTCGGCTTTCCTGTTGAGAGCGCCTCCTCTTGAGATGCAATGGGAACGGCGGGAATCCTTTCCCAACGAAGCAGGGAAAGGGACCCTCATCTCGATCTGACCAGGGGGAAACGGGCCTCCTCCTGAGTTGTGCTGGAACTCTTGGTGTTCTTCCCGCTTGGGGACAGGTATGTCGTGGAACTTCTTGAGTTGCAGCAAGGGTGGGAAGTACCCTTGCGATGTTCAAGTGGGAAGGCATGATTTCCCTCGAGACGCCACAGCAGAAAAGGGCCTCATCTTGCCTGCAGGGGAAAACCTCCTGGTTTTTCTCGAGTTGCAGCAGGTTCCTCTCGAGTTATGACGGGGACCTCAGGGATCCGCTGGCATGGCCTGAGGATAGACCAGTCTCCATGCAAGTTGTCAGGGGCCCTTTGGATTCCTCTCTAGTCAGTGTCGGGTCCTAGGTCCTCATCTGGAACTACGGCCAGAACCTGAGGTTTGCTCTGCAGTGCTGACATGGATCTTGGGTTCCTCTGGAGTCTCCACAGGAGAGTCAGGACTCTTCTCGATTGGAGACATACACGTTCGTTTTCCTCCCCAGCTGTAGCAGCAGTGTCAGGCTTCCCAATGAGTTGACATAGGAATCTGTGGCTTTCCATCAAGGTGCCACAGGGTTGTCGCAAGTGCTACCGTAGTGTGATTGGATGCTCGGGGTGACCTTCGAGGCAGGGCAGGGAAACCAGGTTCATCTGGAGTGGACTGAGACATTTGGGGGTCTTTTGGAATGGTGGCACAACCCCTAGAGTTCCTCTCAACATTCCAGTTGAGAGCACGTCCTCTTACTGTGTGACGGGATCGCCGGAATCCTTTCCCAACAAAGCAGGGAAAGGAACCCTCATCTCGAGCGGAGGAGGGGGAAAGGGGGCTCCTCTTCAGTTGTGATGGGACACTCATTATTCCTCTCGAGTGCAGATGGGTATGATGGGGAACTTCTTGAGCTGCAGCAAGGGTGTGAAGGACCCTTTCCCGAGGAAACAGGGAAAGGAACCCACATCTCGAGTTCAAGAGGGGGACACGGGGATCCTCTTGAGTTGTGCCGGGACCCTCGGTGTTCCTCTCCAGTGGAGAAGGGGGTTTTGGGGAATTTCTTGAGTTGCAGGAAGGGTGGGAAGGACCCTTGTGAGTTTCAAGAGGGAATGCTTGATTTCCCTCGAGACGCCACAGCAGAAAAGGGTCTCATCTCGCTTGCAGGGGAGAACCTCCTGGTTTTTTTCGAGTTGTGGCAGGTCCATCTTGAGTTATGACGGGGACCTCATGGACCCGCTCATGTGGCCTCAGGCAAGACCAGGCTCCATGCAAGTTGCGAGGGGCCCTTCGAGATTCCTCTCCAGTCAGTGTGGGGTCCTATGTCCTCGTCTGGAACTGTGTCAAGAAACTGAGGTTTCCTCTCCAGTGCTGACATGGATCTTTGGGTTCCTGTGGAGTCTCCAAAGGATAGTCAGGACTCTTCTAGAGTGGAGAAGTACCTGTCTGTTTTCCTGCCGATTTGTAGCAGCAGTGTCAGTCTTCCCGACGAGTTGACAAAGGAATCTGTGGCTTTCCCTCGAGGTGCCACAGGGTTGTCACACGTGCCACCATGGTGTGATTCGATCCTCGAAGTGACCTTCGAGGGAAATCAGGTTCCTCTGGAGTGGACTGAGTCATTTGGGAATCTTTTGGAATGGTGGCACGACCCGTGGAGTTCCTCTCTACTTTCCTGTTGAGAGCACGTCCTGTTGCTATGTGAAAGGAATGCCAGAATCTTTTCCCGACAAAGCAGGGAAAGGAATCCTCATCTGGAGTGGAAGAGGGGGAATGGGGGCTCCTCTTGAGTTGTGGTGGGACGCTCAGTGTTCCTCTCGAGTGGAAACGGGTATGTCGGGACACTTCTTGAGTTGCACCAAGGGTGTGAAGTACACTTTGAGGTTCAGGAGGGAAGGTGTGATTTCTCTCGGGATGCCGCAGCAGAAAACAGCCTCATTTCCCCTGGAGAGGAGAACCTCCTGGTTTTTCTCGAGTTGCGGCAGGTCCCTCTCGAGTTATGATGTGAACCTCAGGGACCCGCTCGTGTGGCCTCAGGAAAGACCATTCTCCATGCGAATTGCGAGGGGCCCCTCGCGATTCCTCTCCAGTCAGTGTCAGATCCTAGGCCCTTGTCGGGAAATGCGTCCAGAACCTGGGTTTCTTCTCCAGTGCTGACCTGGATCTTGGGTTTCTTCTGGAGTCTCCACAGAAGAGTCAGAACTCTTCTCGAGTGGAGACATACATGTCCGTTTTCCTCTCAAACTGTAGCAGCAGTGTCAGGCTTCCCACCGAACTGACACAGGGATCTGTGGCTTTCCCTCGAGGTGCCACAGGGCTGTTGCAAGTGCAACCGTGGAATGATTCGATGCTAGGCGTGACCTTTGGGCAGGGCAGGGAAATCAGGTTCATCAGGAGCAGACGGAGACATTTGGGAGTCTTTTGGAATGGTGGCACGACCCTTGGAGTTCCTCTCGAATTTCCTGTTGAGAACATGTCCTCTTGTTGTGCGACGGGAATGCCAGAATCTTTACCCAACAAATCAGGGAAAGGATTCTGGCATTCCTTTCACATAGCAACAGGACGTGCTCTCAACAGGAAAGTAGAGAGGAACTCCACGGGTCGTGCCACCATTCCAAAAGATCCCCAAATGACTCAGTCCACTCATTTCAAGCTCAGGAGGAGGAAACGGGGCTCCTCTTGAGTTGTACCAGGACCCTCAGTGTTCCTCTCGCGTGGTGATGGGTATGTCGGGTAACTTCTTGTTTTGCAGCAAGTGCGGGAGGGACCCTTTGAGGTTCAGGAGGGAAGGCGTGATTTCTCTCGGGATGTTGCAGCAGAAAACGGCCTCATCTCGCCTGGAGGGGAGAACCTCCTGGTTTTTCTCGAGTTGTGGCAGGTCCCTCTCAATGTAAGATGGGGACCTCAGGGACCTGCTCTCATGGCCTCAGGAAAGGCCAGTCTCCATGTGAGTTGAGAGGGGCCCTTTGGGATTTCTCTCCAGTCGGTGCCGGGTCCTATGTCCCGGCCTGGAGCCTAAGCTGGAACGTGAGGTTTCCTCTCCAGTGATGGCATGGATCTTGGGGTTCCTCTGATGTCTCCACAGGAGAGTCATGACTCTTCTCGAGTGGTGACATACACGTCCGTTTTCCTCCCGAGCTGTAGCAGCAATGTCAGGCTTCCAGACGGGTTGACAAAGGGAACTGTGGCTTTCCCTCAAGGAGCCACAGGGCTGTCGCATGTGCCACCATGGTGTGATTGGATGCTCGGGGTGACATTCAAGGCAGGGCAGGGAAATCAGTGTCATCTGGAGTGGACTGAGACATTTGGGTGTCTTTTGAAATGGTGTCACGACCCCTGGAGTTCCTCTCGACTTTCCTATTGAGAGCACATCCTCTTGCTGTGTGATAGGAAAGCCAGAAACCTTACCCGACGAATCAGGGAAAGGGACCCTCATCTGGAGCAGACGAGGTGGAAAGGGGGCTCCTCTTGAGTTGTGGTGGGACCCTCAGTGAACTTCTCAAGTGCAGACGGGTATGTCAGGGAACTTCTTGAGTTGGAGCAAGGGTGTGAAGGACCCTTTGAGGTTCAGGAGGGAAGGTGTGATTTCTCTTGGGATGTTGCAGCAGAAAATGGCCTCTTCTCGCCTGGAGGGGAGAACCTCCTGGTTTTTTTCGAGTTGCGGCAGGTCCCTTTTGAGGTAACATGGGAACCTCAGGAACCCGCTCGCGTGGCCTCAGGAAAGGCCAGTCTCCATGCGAGTTGAGACGAGCCCCTCGAGATTTCTCTCCAGTCAGTGCCGGGTCCTAAGTCCCCCCCTGGAGCTGAAGCTGGAACCTGATATTTCCTCTCCGGTGTTGGTATGGATCTTGGGGTTCCTCTGGAGGCTCCCGAGGGGAGTCAGGCATCGTCTCTTGTGGTTATATGCACGATCGCTTTCCTCCCTAGCTGTAGCAGCAGTGTCAGGCTTCCCGTCGAGTTGACCCAGGGATCTCTGTCTTCCCTCGAGATTCCACAGGGCTGTTGCACGAGACACCGTGGTGTGAGACGATATGTGGTTGACACTCAAGGTAGTGCAGGGAAATCAGGTTCATCTGGAGTGGAATGAGGCATCTGGGGGACGTTTAATATGTTGGCACAACCCCTGGAGATCTCAGCTTTCCTGTTGAGAGCACCACCTCTTGAGATGAGATGGGAAAGGCGGGAATCCTTTCCTGACGAAGCAGGGAAAGAAACCCTTATCTCAAACTCACGAGGGGGAAATGGGGTTCCTCTTGGTTGTGCCGGGACTCTTGGTGATCCTCCCGCATGAAGACAGGTATGTTGGGGAACTTCTTGAGTTGCAGCAAGGGTGGGAATGACCCTTTGAGGTTCAGTAGGGAAGGCGTGATTTCTCTCAGGATGCCACAGCAGAAAACGGCCTCATCTCTCCTGGAGGGGAGAACCTCCTGGCTTTTCTCGAGTTGCAGCAAGTCCCTCTCGTGTTACGAAGGGGACCTCAAGGACCCACTCGTGTGGCATCAGGAAAGATCACTCTCCTTGCAAATTGCAAGGGGCCCCTCGGGATTCCTCTCCAGTCAGGGTCAGGTCCTAGGTCCTCGTCTGGAAATGTGGCCAGAACCTGAGTTTTCCTCTCCAGTGCTCACATGGATCTTGGGGTTCCTCTGGAGTCTCCACAGGAGAGTCAGGACTCTTATTGAGTGGAGACATACGCATCCGTTTTCCTCCCCAGCTGTAGCAGCACTGTCAGGATTCCCGACGAGTGGACACAGGGATCTGTGGCTTTCCCTTGAGGTGCCACAGGGGGTTCGCACATGTCACTGTGGTGTGATTCGATACTCGGGGTGACCTTCGAGGTAGGGCAGGGAAATCAGTTTCATCTGGAGTGGACTGAGACATTTGGGGGTGTTTTGGAATGGTGGCACGACCCCTGCAGTTCCTCTCCACTTTCCTTTTGAGAGCACATCCTCTAGCTGTGCGACAGGAACGCCAGAATCCTTTCCCGACGAAGCAGGGAAAGGAACCCTCATCTGGAGCAGAGGAGGGGGAAAGGGGGCTCCTCTTGAGTTGTGGTGGGACCCTCAGTGTTCCTCTCGAGCGGAGACGAGTATGTCGGGGAACTTCTTGAGTTGCAGCAAGGGTGTGAAGGACCCTTTGAGGTTCAGGAGGGAAGGCGTGATTTCTCTCATGATGCCGCGGGAGAAAACGGCCTCATCTCGCCTGGAGCGGAGAACTTCCTGCTGTTTCTTGAGTTGTGGCAGATCCTCTCGAGTAATGACAGGGAACTCAGGGACCCGCTCGTGTGGCCCAAGGAAAGGCCAGTCTCCGTGCGAGTTGAGAGGGGCCCCTCAGGATTCCTCTCCAGTCGGTGCCGGGTCCTAAGTCCCCGTCTGGAGCCGAAGCTGGAACCTGAGATTTCCTCTCCAGTGCTGGCATGGATCATGGGGTTCCTTGGAGTCTCCCCAGGGGAGTCAGGCCTCGTCTCCTGTGATTACATGCATGTCCACTTTCCTCCCGAGCTGTAGCAGCAGTGTCAGGCTTTCCATCGAGTTGACCCAGGGATCTCTGTCTTTCCCTCGAGATGCCACAGGGCTGTTGCACAAGCCACCATGGTGTCAGGCGATACGCGGGTGACACTCGAGGTAGTGCAGGGAAATCAGTTTCATCTGGAGTGGACTAGAGACATCTGGGGGACTTTAATATGTTGGTGTGACCCCTGGAGATCTAGGCTTTCCTGTTGAGAGCACATCCTCTTGCTGTGCAATGGGAACACCGGAAACCTTTCCCGACGAAGCAGAGAAATGAACCCTCATCTGGAGCGGAGGAGGGGGAAAGGGGGCGCTTCTTGAGTTGTAGTGGGACCCTCAGTGTTCCTCTCGAGTGGAGACGGGTATGTCAGGGAACTTCTTGACTGACAGCAAGAGTGTGAAGGACCCTTTGAGGTTCAGGAGGGAAGGCGTGATTTCTCTCAGGATGCCGCAGCAGAAAATGCCCTCATCTCGCCTGGAGGGGAGAACCTGCTGGTTTTTTTCGAGTTGTGGCAGGTCCCTCTCGAGTTTTGTTGGCGACCTCATGGACCCGCTCACGTGGCCTCAGGAAAGGCCAGTCTCCGTGAGAGTTGTGAGGGGCCCCTCGGGATTCCTCTCCAGTCGGTGCCAGGTCCTAAGTCCCCGTCTGGAGCCATAGCTGGAACCTGAGTTTTCCTCTCCAGTGCTGGCATTGATCTTGGGATTCCTCTGGAATCTCTGCAAGGGAGTCAGGCCACGTCTCCTGTAATTACATGCATGTCCGCTTTTCTACCGAGCTGTAGCAGCAGTATCAGGTTTCCCGTCTAGTTGACCCAGGGGTCTCTGTCTTTCCCTCGACATTCCACTAGGCTGTGGCACGAACCACTGTGGTGTGAGCAGATACACGGGTGACCCTCAAGGCGGGACAGGGAAATCAGGTTCATCTGGAGTGTTCTGAGATATCTGGGGGACTTTTAGTATGTTGGCACGACCCCTGGATATCTCGGTTTTCCTTTTGATTGTGCCACCTCTTGAGATGCGATGGGAATGGCAGGAATCCTTTCCCGACGAAGCAGGGAAAGGGATCGTCATCTCGAGCTCAACAGGGGGAAACGGGTCTCCTCTTGAGTTGTGCCGGGACCCTTGGTGTTCCTCCCGCATGGGGACGGGCATATCGGGGAACTTCGTGCTTTGCAACAAAGGTGTGAAGGACCCTTTGTTGTTCAAGAGGGAAGGCATGATATCTTTTGGGATGCCACAGCAGAAAATGGCCTCATCTCACCTGGTGGGGAGAACCTCCTGGTTTTTCTCGAGTTGTGGCGGGTCCCTCTGGAGTTACAACGGGGACCTCAGGGACCCACTCACGTAGCCTCAGGAAATGCCAGTCTCTTTGCGAGTTGAGAGGGGCACCTCGGGATTCCTCTCCCGTCGGAGCCGCATCCTAAGTCCCCGTCTGGAGCTGAAGTTGGAGCCTGAGGTTTCCTCTCCAGTGCTGGCATGGATCTTGGGGTTCCTCTGGAGTCTCCCCAGGCGAGTCAGTCCTAATCTCCTGTGGTTTCATGCACGTCTGCTTTCCTCCCAAACTGCAGCAACAGTGTCAGGCTTCCTGTTGAATTTACCCAGGGATCTCTGTCTTTCCCTCGAGATGCCACAGGGCTGTGGCACGAGCCACCGTTGTATGAGTCGATTCACGGGTGACCTTCAAGGCAGGGCACAGTAATCAGGTTCATCTGTAGTGGAATAAGACATCTGGGGGACTTTAACTATGTTGGAATGACCCCTGGAGATCTCGACTTTTCTGTTGAGAGCGCCACCTCTTGAGATGCGACGGGAATGTCGGGAATTCTTTCCTGACGAAGCAGGGAAAGGGACCCTCATCTTGAGCTCACCAGGGGGAAATGGGGCTCCTCCTGAGTTGTGCTGGAACCCTCAGTGTTCCTCCTGTATGGGGATGGGTATGTCGGGGAACTTCTTCAGTTGCAGCAAGGGTGGGAAGGACACTTGCGAGGTTCAAAAGGGAATAATTTATTTCCCTTGCGATGCCGCAGCAGAAAAGGGTCTCATCCTGCCTTCAGGGGAGAACCTCCTGGTTTTTCTCGAGTTACAGCAGGTCCCTCTCGAGTTATGACGGGGACCTTAGGGACCCGGTGGCGTGGCCTCAGGATAGACCATACTCCATGCAAGTTGCAAGGGGCCACTCGGGATTCCTTTCCAGTCAGTGTCGGGTCCTAAGTCCTCATCTGGAAGTGTGGCCAGAAACTGAGGTTTCCTCTACATTGCTGACATGGATCTTGGGGTTCTTCTGGAGTCTCCACAGGTGAATCATAGCTCTTCTCGTCTGGAGACATACACGTCCATTTTCCTCCCGAGCTGTAGTAGGAGTGGCAGGCGTCCCGACGGGTTGACACAGGGATCTGTGGCTTTCTCTTGAGGTGCCACAGGGCTGTCGCATGTGCCACTGTGGTGTGATTCGATGCCCGGGGTGGCCTTCGAGGAAGGGCAGGGAAATCAGGTTCATCTGGAGTGGAGTGAGACATTTGGAGTTGTTTTGGAATGGTGGCACGACCCCTGGTTTCCTCTCGACTTTCCTGTTGAGAGTGCGTACTCTAGCTTTGCGAAGGGAATGCCAGAATCCTTTCCTGACGAAGCAGGGAAAGGAACCCTCATCTGGAGCAGAGGAGGGGGAAAGGGGGCTCCTCTTGAGTCGTGGTGGGACCCTCAGTGTTCCTCTCGAGTGGAGATGAGTATGTCGGGGAACTTCTTGAGTTGCAACAAGGGTGTGAAGGACCCTTTGAGGTTCAGGAGGGAAGGCATGATTTCTCTCGGGATGCCACAGCAGAAAATGGTCTCATCTCGCCTGGAGGAGAGAACCTCCTGGTTTTTCTCGACTTTCAGCAGGTTGCTCTCGAGTAATGATGAGGAACTCAGGAAACCACTCACGTGGCCTCAGGAAAGGCCAGTCTCCATGTGAGTTGAGAAGGGCCCCTCGGGATTCTTCTCCTGTCAGTGCAGGATCCTAAGACTCCGTCTGGAGCCGAAACTGAAACCTGAGGTTCCTCTCCAGTCCTGGCATGGATCTTGGGGTTCCTCTAGAGTCTCCCCAGGGGAGTCAGGCCTCGTCTCCTGTGGTTACATGCATGTCCGATTTCCTCCCGAGCTGTAGCAGCAGTGTCAGGCTTCCTGTCGAGTTGACCCAGGGATCTCTGTCTTTCCCTCGAGATGCCACAGGGCTGTTGCAAAAGCCACTGTGGTGTCAAGCGATATGCGGTGACACCCGAGGTAGTGCAGGGAAATCAGGTTCATCTGGAGTGGACTAGAGACATCAGGGGGACTTTTAGTATGTTGCCATGACCTCTGGAGATCTCGGCTTTCCTGTTTAGAACGCCACCTCTTGAGTTGCGATGGGAACGGCGGGAATCCTTTCCCAATGAAGCAGGGAAAGGGAACCTCATCTCGAGCTCACGAGGGGGAAATGGGGCACCTCCTGAGTTGTGCCGGGACCGTCAGTGTTCCTCCCGCGTGGGGACTGGTATGTCGGGGAACTTCTTGAGTTGCAGCAAGGGTGGGAAGGACCCTTGCGAGGTTCAAGAGGGAAGGCATGATTTCCCTGGAGACACCACAGCAAAAAAGGGCCTCATCTCACCAGCAGGGGAGAACCTCCTCGTTTTTCTCGAGTTTCGGCAGGTCCCTTTCAAGTTAAGACGGGGACCTCAGGGACCCACTGGAGAGGCCTCAGGAAAAACCAGTCTCCGTGCGAGTTGCGAGGGGCCCTTCGGGATACCTCTCCAGTCAGTGTCAGGTCCTAGGTCCTCATCTGGAACTGCAGCCAGAACCAGAGGTTTCCTCTCCAGTGCTGACATGGATCTTGGGGTGCCTCTGGAGTCTCCACAGGAGAGTCAGGACTCTTCTCGAGTGGAGACGTACACATCCGTTTTCCTCCCGAGCTGTAGCAGCAGTGTCAGGCTTCCCAACTGTTTGACACAGGGATCTGTGGCTTTCCCTCGATGTACCACAGGGTTTTCGCATGACCAATGTGGTGTGATTCGATGCTCGGGGTGACATTCGAGGCAGGTCAGGGAAATCAGTTTCATCTGGAGTGGACTGAGACATTTTGGAGCGTTTTGGAATGGTGGCACGACACCTGGAGTTCCTCTCGACTTTCCTGTTGAAAGCACGTTCTCTTGCTGTGTGACGGGAATGCCAGAATCCTTTCCCAAAGAAGCAATGAAAGGAACTCCCATTTGGAGTGGAGGAGGTGGAAAGGGGGCCCCTCTTGAGTTGTGGTGGGACCCTCAGGGTTCCTGTCGAGTGGAGACGTGTATGTTGGAGAACTTATTGAGTTGAAGCAATGGGGTGAAGGACCCTTTGAGGTTCAGGAGTGAAGGCGTGATTTCTCTCGGGATGCCACAGCAGAAAACGGCCTCATCTCGCCTGGAGGGGGGAACCTCCTGGTTTTTCTCGAGTTGCGGCAGGTCCCTCTCAAGTTAAGACGGGGACCTCAGGGACCCACTGGAGAGGCCTCAGGAAAAACCAGTCTCCGTGCGAGTTGCGAGGGGCCCCTCGGGATACCTCTCCAGCCAGTGTCGGGTCCTAGGTCCTCGTCTGGAACTGCAGCCAGAACCAGAGGTTTCCTCTCCAGTGCTGACATGGATCTTGGGGTTCCTCTGGAGTCTCCACAGGAGAGTTAGGACTCTTCTCGAGTGGAGACGTACACATCTGTTTTCCTCCCGAGCTGTAGCAGCAGTGTCAGGCTTCCCAACTGGTTGACACAGGGATCTGTGGCTTTCCCTCGATGTACCACAGGGTTTTCGAACGACCAATGTGGTGTGATTCGATGCTTGGGGTGACATTCGAGGCAGGTCAGGGAAATCAGTTTCATCTGGAGTGGACTGAGACATTTTGGAGCTTTTTGGAATGGTGGCACGACCCCTGGAGTTCCTCTCGACTTTCCTGTTGAAAGCACGTTCTCTTGCTGTGTGACGGGAATGCCAGAATCCTTTCCCGATGAAGCAGGGAAAGGAACCCTCATTTGGAGCGGAGGAGGTGGAAAGGGGGCCCCTCTTGTGTTGTGGTGGGACCCTCAGGGTTCCTGTCGAGTGGAGACGTGTATGTTGGAGAACTTATTGAGTTGAAGCAATGGGGTGAAGGACCCTTTGAGGTTCAGGAGTGAAGGCGTGATTTCTCTCGGGATGCCACAGCAGAAAACGGCCTCATCTCACCTGGAGGGGGGAACCTCCTGGTTTTTCTCAAGTTGCGGCAGGTCCCTCTCGAGTTACGACCAGGACTTCAGGTGCCCGCTTGTGTGGCCTCAGGAAAGGCCAGTCTCTGGGCGAGTTGAGAGGGGCCCCTCGGCATTCCTCTCCAGTCAGTGCCGGGTCCTACATCCCCATCTGGAGCCGAAGCTCGAGGCTGAGGTTTCCTCTCCAGTGCTGGCATGGATATTGGGGTTCCTCTGGATTCTCCCCAGGGGAGTCAGGCCTCGTCTCCTGTGGTTACATACACGTCCGCTTTCCTCCCGAGCTGTAGCAGCAGTGCCAGGCTTCCCATCAAGTTGGCCCAGGGATCTCTGTCTTTCCCTCGAGATGCCAGAGGGCTGTGGCACAAGCCACCGTGGTGTGAGGCAAGACGCGGCTGACTCTCGAGGTAGTGCAGGGAAATCAGGTTCATCTGGAGTGGACTGAGACATCTGGGGGACTTTTAGTATATTGACACGACCCCTGGAGATCTCGGCTTTCTTGTTGAGAGTGCCACCACTTGAGATGCGACAGGAACAGCGGGAATCCTTTCCCAACTAAACAGGGAAAGGGATCCCCATCTCGAGTTCACGAGGGGGAAACGAGGCTCCTCCTGAGTTTTGCCAGGACCCTCGGTGTTCCTCCCACGTGGGGACGCATATATCGGGGAACTTCTTGAGTTGCAGCAAGGTTGGGAAGGACCATTGCGAGGATCAAGAGGGAAAGCGTGATATCACTAGAGACACCACAGCAGAAAAGGGCCTCATCTCGCATGCAGGGGAGAACCTCCTGGTTTTTCTCGAGTTGTGGCAGGTCCCTCTCGAGTTACGATGGTGACCTCAGGGACTCGCTGGCGTGGCCTCAGGAAAGACCAGTCTCCATGCAAGTTGTGAGGGGCCCCTTGGGATTCCTCTCCAGTCAGCGTTGGGTCCTAGGTCCTCGTCTGGAACTGTGGCCAGAACCTTACGTTTCCTCTCCAGTGCTGACATGGATCTTGGGGTTCCTCTGGAGTCTACACAGGAGAGTCAGGACTCTTATTGAGTGGAGACATACAGGTCCATTTTCCTCCCGAGCTGTAGCAGCAGTGTCAGGCTTCCAGACGAGTTTACACAGGGATCTGTGTCTTTCCCTCAAGGTTTCACAGGGCTGTCGCACGTGCCACGTTTTATGATTCGATGCTCAGAGTGCCCTTCGAGGCAGTGCAGGGAAATCAGCCAGAGACATTTGTGGATCTTTTGGAATGGTGGCACGACCACTGGAGTTCCTCTCGACTTTCTTGTTGAGAGCAACTCCTTTTGTTCTGCAACGGGAACGCCAGAATCCTTTCCCGAAGAAGCAGGGAAAGGACCCTCATCTCGAGTGGAGGAGGGTGAAAAGGGTTCCTCTTGAGTTCTGGTGGGAACCTCAGTGTTCCTCTCAAGTGGAGACGGGTATGTCGGGGAACTTCCTGAGTTGCAACAAGGGTGTGAAGGACCCTTTGAGGTACAGGAGGGAAGGCTTGATTTCTCTCGGGATGCCACAGCAGAAAATGGCCAGGGGAGAACCTCCTGGTTTTTCTCGAGTTGTGGCAGGTCCCTCTCGAGTTACCATGGGGACCTCATGGACCCGCTCGCGTGGTTTCAGGGAAGGCCAGTCTCCTTGCAAGTTGAAAGGGGCCCCTCGGGATTCCTCTCCAGTCGGTGCCGCGTCCTAAGTCCCCGTCTGGAGCCAAAGCTGGAACGTGAGATTTCCTCTCCAGTGCTGGCCTGGATCTTGGGGTTCCTCTGGAGTCTCCCCAGGGTAGTCAGGCCTCATCTCCTGTGGTTACATGTACGTCCTTTTTCCTCCAAAGCTGTAGCAACAGTGTCAGGCTTCCCGGCGAGTTGACCCAGGGATCTCTGTCTTTCCCTTGAGACGCCACAGGGTTGTGGCATGAGCCACCGTGGTGTGAGGTAATACGCGGGTGACACTCGAGGTATTGCTGGGAAATCAGGTTCCTCTGGAATGGACTGAGACATCTGGGGGACTTTTAGTATGTTGGCCCAACCCCTGGAGATCTTGGCTTTCCTTTTTAGAGCGCCACCTCTTAAGACGCGATGGGAATGGCGGGAATCCTTTCTCGACGAAGCAGGGAAAGGATTCTTCATCTCGAGTGGAGGAGGGGGAAGGGGGCTCCTCTTAAGTAGTGGTGGGACCCTCAGTGTTCCCCTCTAGTGGAGACGGGTGTGTCCACGAACTTCTGGAGTTGCAGCAAGGGTTGGAAGGACCCTTTGAGGTTCAGGATGGAAGGCGTTTTCTCTCGGGATGCTGCAGTAGAAAACGACCTCATCTCGGCTGGAGGGGAGAACCTGTTGGTTTTTCTCGAGTTGCGGCAGGTCCCTCTCGAGTTACGACGGGGATCTCAGGGACCACTCATGTGGCCTCAGGAAAGGCCAGTCTCCGTGCGAGTTTTGAGGGGCCCCTCGGGATTTCTCTCCAGTCAGTGTCGGCTCCTAAGTCCTCGTCTGGAACTGTGGCCAGAACCTGAGTTTTCCGCTCCAGTGTGACATGAATCTTGGAGTTCCTCTGGAGTGTCCAGAGGACAGTCAGGACTCTTCTTGAGTGGAGACATACACGTCCGTTTTCCTCCCGAGGTGTAGAAGCAGTGTCAGGCTTCCCGACGTGTTGACACAGGGAACTGTGGCTTTCCCTTGAGGTGTTATAGGGCTGTCGCACATGCCACCGTGGTGTGATTTGATGCTAGTGGTGACCTTCGAGGCAGTGCAGGGAATTCAGGTTCATCTGGATTGGACTGAGATTTTTGGGGGTCTTTTGGAATGGTGGCACGACCCCTGGACTTTGTCTCGACTTTCCTGTTGAGAGCATGTCCTCTTGCTGTGTGACGGGAAGTCCAGAATCCTTTCCCCACGAAGCAGGGAAAGGAACCATCATCTGAGCAAAGGAGGGGGAAAGAGGGCTCCTCTTGAGTAGCAGTGGGACCCTCAGTGTTCCTCCCGAGTGGAATCGGGGAACTTCTTGAGTTGCAGCAAGGTTGGGAAGGACCCTTGCGAGGTTCAAGAGGGAAGGCGTGATTTCCCTCGAGATGCCGCAGCAGAAAAGGGCCTCATCTCGCATGCAGGGGAGAACCTCCTGGTCTTTCTTGAGTTGCGGAAGGTCCCTCTCGAGTTTTGATGGGGACTTCAGGGACCCGCTCGTGTGGTCTCAGGAAAGACCAGTCTCCATGCAAGTTGCAAGGGGCCCCTCGGGATTCCTCTCCAGTGAGTGTCAGGTCCTAGGTCCTTGTCTGGAACTGTGGCCAGAAACTGAGGTTGTCTCTCCAGTGCTGAAATGGACATTGGGGTTCCTCTGGAATCTCCACAGGTGAGTCAGGACTCTTCTCGAGTGGAGGCATACATGCCCGTTTCCTCCTGAGCTGTAGCAGCAGTCTCAGGCTTCCCAAAGACTTGACACAGGGAACTGTGGTTTTCCCTCGAGGTGTAACAGGGCTGTAGCACAAGTCTCCATGGTGTGATTCGATGCACAGGATGACCTTTGAGGCAGTGCAGGGAAATCAGTTTCATGTGGAGTGGACTGAGACATTTGAGGGTCTTTTGGAATGGTGGCGGACCCCTGGGGTTCCTCTCGACTTTGCTGTTGAGAGAGCCACGTCTTGGGACGGGATGGGAACGGCAGGAATCCTTTCCTGAAGAAGCAGGGAAAGGAACCCTCATCTCGAGTGGAGGAGGGGGAAAGGGGGCTCCTCTTGAGTTCTGGTGGGAACCACAGTGTTCCTCTCCAGTGCAAGCAGTTATGTCAGAGAACTTCTTGAGTTGCAGCAAGGTTGTGAAGGACCCTTTGAGTTTCAGGAGGGAAGGCATGATTTCCCTCGAGACACCACAGCAGAAAAGGGCCTCATCTCGCCTGCAGGGGAGAACCTCTTGGTTTTTCTCGAGTTGTGGCAGGTCCCTCTTGAGTTACGACAGGGACCTCAGGGACCCGCTTGTGTCGCCTCAGGGAAGGCCAGTCTCCATGCGAGTTGAGAGTGGCCCCTCAGGATTCCTCTCCAGTCGGTGCTGGGTCCTAAGTCCCCGTCTAGAGGCAAAGCTGGAACCTGAGGTTTCCTCTACAGTCCTGGCATGGATCTTGGGGTTCCTCTGGAGTCTTCCCAGGGGAGTCAGGCCACGCCTCCTGTGGTTACATGCACGTCCGCTTTCTTCCCGCGCATTAGCAGCATTGTAAGTCTTCCCGTCGATTTGACACAGTGATGTCTGTCTTTCCCTCGAGATGCCACAGGGCTATGGCACGAGCGACCGTGGTGTGAGGCGATACGCGGGTGACATTCGAAGTAGTGCAGGGAATTCAGGTTCCTTTGGAGTGGACTGAGACATCTGGGGGACTTTTAGTATGTTGGCACGACCCCTGGAGATCTTGGCTTTCCTGTTGTGAGCGCCACCTCTTGAGACGTGACAGGAATGGCGGGAATACTTTCCTGATGAAGGAGGGAAAGGATCCTTCATCTCCAGCAGAGGGGGAAAGGAGGCTCCACTTGAGTAGTCCTGAGACCCTCAGTGTTCCTCTTGAGTGGAGACGGGTATGTCGGGGAATTTCTGGAGTTGCAGCAAGGGTTTGAAGGACCCTTTGAGGTTCAGGAGGGAAGCCATGTTTTCTCTCGGGATGCTGCAGTAGAAAACGGCCTCATCTCGGCTGGAGGGGAGAACCTGTTGGTTTTTCACGAGTTGCAGCAGGTCTCTCTTGAGTTATGACGGGGAACTCAGGGCCCGTTCGTGTGGCCTTACGGAAGGCCAGTCTCCATGGGAGTTGAGAGGGGCCCCTCGTGTTTCCTCTCCAGTCAGTGCCGGGTCCTAAGTCCTTGTCTGGAACCAAAGCTGGAACCTGAGGTTTCCTCTCCCGTGCTGGCATGGATCTTGGGGATCCTCTGGAGTCTCCCCAGGGGAGGCAGGCCTCGTCTCCTGTGGTTACATGCACGTCCGCTTTCCTCTCACGCTGTAGCAGCATTTTCAGGCTTCCCGTCGAGTTGACACAGGGAACTCTGTCTTTCCCTCGAGATGCCACAGAGCTGTGGCACGAGCCACCGTGGTGTGAGGCGATACGCGGGTGACACTCGATGTAGTGCAGGGAATTCAGGTTCCTCAGCAGTGGACTGAGACATCTGGGGGACTTTTAGTATGTTGGCACGACCCCTGGAGATCTTGGTTTTCCTATTGAGAGCACCACCTCTTGAGATGCGACGGGAACGGTGGAAATCCTTTCCCAACGAAGCAGGGAAAGGATATTTCATCTCGAGTGGAGGAGGGGGAAAGGGGGCTTCTCTTGAGTAGTGTTGAGACCCTCAGGGTTCCTCGAGTGGAGATGGGTATGTGGGGGAACTTCTTGAGTTGCAGCAAGAGTTTGAAGGACCCTTTGAGGTTCAGGAGGGAAGGCGTGTTTTCTCTCGGGATCCCGCAGCAGAAAACGACCTCATGTCGCCTGGAAGGGAGAAGCTCCTTGTTCTTCTTGAGTTGCGGCAGGTCCCTCTCGAGTTATGACGGGGACCTCAGGGACCCGCTGGCATGGCCTCAGGAAAGGCCAGTCTCCATGTGAGTTGCGATGGGCCCCTCGGGATTCCCCTCCAGTCAGTGTTGGGTCCTACGTTCTCATCTGGAACTGTGGCCAGAACCTGAGGTTTCCTCTTCAGTGCTGACATGGATTTTCGGTTCCTCTGGAGTCTCCACAGGAGAGTCAGGCCTCTTCTTGAGTGGAGACATACAGGTCCGTTTTCCTCCCAAGTTGTAGCAGCAGTGACAGGCTTCCTGACGAGTTGACACAGGGATCTGTGGCTTTCTCTCGAGGTGCCACAGGGCTGTCACACGTGCCACCGTGGTGTGATTCAATCCTCGGGGTGACCTTCGAGGCAGGGCAGGGAGATCAGGTTCATCTGGAGTGGACTGAGACATTTGGGTGTCTTTTGGAATGTTTGCACAATCCCTGGAGTTCCTTTCGACTTTCCTGTTGAGAGCACATCCTCTTGCTGTGCGACAGGAATGCCAGAATCCTTTCCTGACGAAGCAGTGAAAGGAACCCTCATCTGGAGTGGAGGAGGGGGAAAGGGGGCTCCTCTTGAGTTGTAGTGGGACCCTCAGTGTTCCTCTCGAGTGGAGACGGGTATGTCGGGGAACTTCTTGAGTTGCAGCAAGGGTGTGAAGGACCCTTTGAGGTTCAGGAGGGAAGGCGTGATTTCTCTTGGGATGCCACAGCAGAAAACGGCCTCATCTCACCTGGAGGCCTGAACCTCCTGGTTTTTCTCGAGTTGCAGCAGTTCCCTCTTGCGTTATGATGGGGACCTCAGGGAAACGCTTACGTGGCCTCAGGAAAGGCCAGTCTCCATGCGAGTTGATAGGGGCCCCTCTGGCTTCCTCTCCAGTTGGTGCCGTGTCCTAAGTCCCTGTCTGGAGCCAATGCTGGAACCTGAGGTTTCCTCACCAGTGCTGGCATGGATCTTGGGTTTCCTCTGGAGTCTCCCCAGGGGAGTCAGGCCTCTTCTCCTGTGGTTACATGCACTTTCGAATTCCTCCCAAGCTGTAGCAGCAGTGTCAGGCTTCCCGTCGAGTTGACCCAGGGATATCTGTCTTTCCCTCGAGATGCCACAAGGCTGTGGCATGAACCACCGTGGTGTGAGGCGATACACGGATGACACTCGAGGAAGAGCAGGGGAATCAGGTTCATCTGGAGTGGACTGAGACATCTGGGGGACGTTTAGTGTGTTGGCACGACCCCTGGAGATCTCGGCTTTCCTGTTGAGAGCGCCACATCTTGAGATGCGACGGGAATGGTGGGAATGCTTTCCCGACGAAGCAGGGAAAGGGACCCTCATCTCGAGCTCACGAGGGGGAAACAGGGCTCCTCCTGAGTTGTGCTGGGACCCACGGTGTTCCTCCCGCGTGGGGTCGGGTATGTCGGGGAACTTCTTGAGTTGTAGCAAGGGTGGGAAGGACCCTTGCGAGGTTCAAGAGGGAAGACTTGATTTCCCTCGAGACGTCGCAGCAGCAAAGGGCCTCATCTCACCTGCAGGGGAGAACCTCCTGGTTTTTCTGGAGTTGTGGCAGGTCCCTTGCGAGTTACAACGGGGACCTCAGGGACCTGCTCATATGACCTCAGAAAAGGCCAGTCTCCGTGCGAGTTGAGAGGAGCCCCTCGGGATTCCTCTTTAGTGGGTGCAGGGTCCTAAGTCCCCGTCTGGAGCCGTAGCTGGAACCTGAGTTTTCCTCTCCACTGCTGGCATGGATCTTGGCATTCCTCTGGAGTCTCCCTACGGGAGTCAGGCCTCATCTCCTGTGGTTACATGCACGTCCACTTTCCTCCAGAGCTGTAGCAGCAGTGTCAGTCTTCCCTTCGTGTTGACCCAGGGATCTCTGTCTTTCCCTCGAGATGCCACAGAGCTGTCGCACGTACCACCATGGTGTGATTCGATTCTCGGTGTGACCTTCGAGGCAGGGCAGGGAAATCAGGTTCATCTGGAATGAACTGAGATATTTTGGGGTCTTTTGGAATGGTGGCAGGATCCCTGGAATTCCTCTCAACTTTCCTATAGAGACCATGTCCAATTGCTGTGTGACGTGAACGCCAGTATCCTATCCCAATGAAGCAGGGAAAGGAACCTCATCTGGAGCGGAGGAGGGGGAAAGGGAGTTCCTCTTGAATTGTGGTGGGGCCCTCAGTGTTCCTCTCGAGTGGAGATGGGTATGTTGGGGAACTTCTTGAGTTGCAGCAAGGTTGTGAAGGACCCTTTGAGGTTCAGGAGGGAAGGCGTGATTTCCCTCGGGATGCCACAGCAGAAAACAGCCTCATCTCGCCTGGAGGGGAGAACCTCCTCGTTTTTCTCGAGTTGCGGCAGGTCCCTCTCTAGTTATGATGGACACCTCAGGGTCCTGCTTGCATGGGTTCAGGAAAGGCCAGTCTCCATGCGAGTTGAGAGGGGCCCCTCGGATTTCCTCTCCAGTCGGTGCTGGGTCCTACATTCCCGTCTGGATCCGAAGCTGGAACCTGAGGTTTCCTCTCCAGTGCTGGCATTGCTTTGGGGTTCATCTGGAGTCTCCCCAGGGGAGTCAGGCTTCATCTCCTGTGACTACATGTACGTTCGCTTTCCTCCCGAGCTGTAGCAGCAGTGTCAGTCTTCCCGTTGAGTTGACCCAGGGATCTCTGTCTTTCCCTCGAGATGCCACAGGGCTGTGGAACGATCCACCGTGGTGTGAGGCAATACACGGGTGACACTCGAGGTATTTCAGGGAAATCAGATTCACTGGAGTGGACTGAGACATCTGGGGGAATTTTAGTATGTTGGCACGACACCTGGAGATCTCGGCTTTCCTGTTGAGAGCGCCACCACTTGAGATGCAATGGGATTGGCAGGAATCCTTTCTCGACGAACCAGGGAAAGGAACCCTCATCTCAAGCTCACGAGGGGGAAACAGGGCTCCTCTTGAGTTCTGCCGGGACCCTCGGTGTTCCTCCAGCATGGAGACGGGTATGTTGGGGAATTTCTTGTGGGAAGGACCCTTGCGAGTTTCAAGAGGGAAGGCATGATTTCCCTCAAGACGCCGCAGCAGAAAAGGGCCTCATCTAGCCTGCTGGGGAGAACCTCCTGGTTTTTCTCGAGTTGCAGCAGGTCCCTCTCGAGTTACGACAGGGACCTCAGGGACCTGCTCATGAGGCATCAAGAAAGACCAGTCTCCATGCGAGTTGCGAGGGGCCCCTCAGGATTCCTCTCCAGTCAGTGTCGGGTCCTAGGTCCTCATCTGGAGCTGCGGCCAGAACCTGAGGTTTCCTCTGCAGTGCTGACATGGACCTTGGGGTTGCTCTGGCATCTCCACAGGAGAGTCAGAACTCTTCTCGAGTGGAGACACACACGGCCGTTTTCCTCCCAAGCCGTAGCAGCAGTGTCAGTCTTCCCAACAAGTCAACACAGGGATCTGTGGCTTTCCCTTGAGGTGCCACAGGACTGTTGCATGTGCCTCCGTGGTGTGATTCGATGCCTGGGGTGACCTTCGAGGCAGGGCAGGGAAATCAGGTTCATCTGGAGTGGACTGAGACATTTGGGGGTCTTTTGGAATGGTGGCACCACCCTCGGTTTTCCTCTCGACTTTCCTGTTGAGAGTAAGTCCTCTTGCTGTGTGACGGGAATGCCAAAATCCTTTCCTGACGAATCAGGGAAAGGAACCCTCATCTGGAGCGAAGGAGGGGGAAAGGGGGCTCCTCTTGAGTTGTGGTGGGACCCTCAGTGTTCCTCTCGAATGAAGACGGGTATGTCAGGGAACTTCTTGAGTTGCAGCAAGGGTGGGCAGGACCCTTGGAGGTTCAGGAGGGAAGGCATGATTTCCCTTGTATGCCGCAGCAGAAAACGCCCTCATCTCACCTGGAGGGGAGAACCTTGCCAGAGTCCAGGCCTGGTGGATCCAGAGAATTCGAAGGGTGGACGGCGTCAGCAAGGAAAACTTATTTATTTATTTATATTAGATGAGATTAGATTAGGAAGAAATAGTGTAGTAGGAAAATTAAGTGGAGAAAAGAGGCTGAATAACTTGGCTAATGGAGAAGGCCAATAAAACTCCAGACAAGGAGCTTGCACCATCTACGTTAGGCCACCGGCACCCATTTGAATATCGGAGAGTGCCCAACCTTGGCTCTCTCTCTCACAGATCTCAAAAGCCAGGGCAAGTAAGTAGACATGATGAGCTTCCCAGCTCCAGATGGGAATTCAGCCTGAAATTAAAGTATAAAGAGGAGACATGGGGGAAACCAGTCCAGCTACTGGTCCCATCCTCTATTGTCTAGAATATACTTTTATACCTTTGATTGTACTTAGAGATCAATGGGTAATACAAAATTATGTGGTATCAGCTGCCCTGACTCATCTAAACGAGGCTTTTCTCTCTGCATACCTAATTGTATACACAAGTCTTAGAAGATTCACATGTCTTCTAGCCAGAGAGCCAATTAACATTTTACAAACTTTTTCTGATAAGGGTTTGTCAACTGGAAGACTTATTTGTGTTGATCTTCCCAAAGTCTGGTGCCACTCTCAGAAAGCACTGAATAAAGCTACATTCTTACATAGCAAGGACACAAGAGGAGTGCAGTGATATATAACAAAGAAAAGTAACTAACTCAAAAGTCTAGTGTTGCTAACATCAAAACTACTATCTATCCTTTTCCATATCCCGTTTACATTGATTAACATCCTCCCAGGTGCCTAAAAGATAAAGAATATGGAGGTCTAGCAGCAGTCATTGAGTCAACAGTGAAAACCGTCACCANTAACTCAAAAGTCTAGTGTTGCTAACATCAAAACTACTATCTATCCTTTTCCATATCCCATTTACATTGGTTAACATCCTCCCAGGTGCCTAAAAGATAAAGAATATGGAGGTCTAGCAGCAGTCATTGAGTCAACAGTGAAAACTGTCACCAATGTGATTTTTAACTCTTTAGAAAAGGCTCTGTTTCTTTAAGATGCTTTTAAGCTTTGTGTCTCTCGCAGTTGGGGGCTGTAAGCAATCCACAGCTGTAAGAAGTCTAGAGAACCTGTTAGACAAGCTAGAGCGTTATCAAAGGGCATTTAACTGAAACATCCCTTTCAAATGCAGAAGACTAAAGCCCTGAATTGACTTTTTCCAGAGAATATCAGGAGAGTGGAGAAGCAGAGTACAAAGGCTGGCAGTTTCTTATTTTGGGGGGAGTGGATGCTCAGGAGATTCTAGGGGGAACCCCTGAAACCTGATCACGTCCTTGCGTTTGTCAGGCTTCCTTCCGCATGACCTTGTCATGGGCGGGATTCCTCATGCTGGCCCCCAACATCTCCCCCTTATTTATTATTTAAAAAAAAAAATCAGGTGCACTTCTGTTGCAAGATTCCAAATGCTCTGGCGAAGAATCCTGACAATACAAGGAAGAATAATTACGAACAGCAAGATTATAAATAGTAGACAGAATAGTCTTTCCAGAAATGAAGTTAGAGAAAGTGTGGAAAAAGTCATTGGCTTCTCCTGCGGCAGTAAAATCTAACCAGGAGTGTTCCAAGGTCTGAATCTGATTATGAAGTTTCCCTAAGTCTAAACTAATATCTGAGCTGTTTCAAACACCTAAAATATGATTTTTCAACATATTGGGCATTTGCACTTGTTGAGTCAATGATTGCTGCCACAATAACAATAACAGTAACAATAACAGTTATTGTTACACAGCAAGAACATAATTATCATATCAATAAGTTGTTACAGTTATGGGCATCATAGGGTGGACGTTTTAAAACCCAAAAGAGCAAACATTATTTTGAGGAGTTAAACAAGATGAAAGCATACATTGTTCACAAGGCACTACATTGGGTCCATTTGTACATTAAGTTTTCCGGAATCATTAGTAAAAAGAAAAACATAAGGAGAGGATAAACAAGCCAAAATAGAGTCATTTTCTGGTTGGAGTTTGCGCTGCAGCAGCTGTCAGTCCCACTGGGATCTCAATGTTTATCTTGCCTCTCCTGCCGGCGCAAGCAGCGGCCCTCATCCCACCCTCTGCTGAAACCGTGGCGGCAAAGCGAGACAAAAACTTGAGCAAATAGCATACAGTTCCCATATATCTCCTTTCCCCATCAAGTCTCTGTCCCATAGTTTTTGCAGATGGACGGTGGTGCTGCTACGGGGCTGCAGCCCACTGGGTTCCAACAGTCAGTCAGGATGGCCCTGCCCACGGCTCCTGGCACGTGGCTGTTCTGTGCAGCTGTGGCCGCAGAGGAGTTTCCCTTTTTCTTTTGTGGTGAATCAGTCTGTCCAGGATCCAAATAGACGAATCTGCGTCCTGTGGAAAAAATACAAGCACTTCCTCAACCGGCCGTTAATTTTGGGTCGGGATTTTTTTTATTGTCCGGAGAGGTCTTTTCACTTTACCAACGGTTTAACATTTTATTGTTCCAGACGAATCAGCATTTCACTTATTACAAAGAGAACATGTTGTAAAATCTGATGGGGGAAAACTATACTTAAATTCTCCTTTTTTAATAATTTTTTTAATTTTTCTGAATTAGCAAAGCATGTGAGGGTAAATAATGCAAGATTTGACCACAATAATTTCCTATAGCAATCTGCAATCATCATCAAACATTTGAAAAGCATCAAGTTGTTTTCTGTTATATGGAATTACAATTTTTGATGGCTCTTTACTAAACAATTTAATAAATCAATATACTTGAATTAATCTTTATAATTAATATATCAATCAATATATATATTGCAGCAATACAACATGCACACAGCTAATACCAACCAACACAAACCAATGCACTGCAATAATATATGTCACACACACACAATTTAATTATACAGTATATATAACATATGTTATGACAGCATGCCAATCTATACCAATTAATATCAGCCACATACATATTATATTACTGCAATATACACACTATGTATGTATAATTATACAGTATATATTCAATATGCATATATATAGTATACATATTAATATACAAATTAAGTATAGATCCATAAATAGAATTGGTATACCCTGTTTTTTTTTGCACTGAGTAATTCCTTCATATTTCTGCATATTAGTCCTTTACCAACACTATAACCATAAAGAACACAATTTCAAGTACTGTACTTTTTAGTTTGGGGAGATCACAGTCTACAGACTCATTTACTTATATTAGACAAGATTAACCCATTCAACTTACTGCAGAGTTTAAATGCACATAACATACAGAAATTGATGCAGTTAAACAAATTCTTTAGGATCTTATTATTATTATTATTATTTGCAAGTTTAATTACCGGTCCCCATGATCACCAATGGCTATGGCTCAATTTAACTACACCAATTTATCAACCTTTCAGATCCTTAAAGATAACATAAGTAAAAATTACAATTTCTTATCTAAAGGCTTAGGGTTTTCCGAATTTTAAATATCTTCTCTCTTTCCTCCCCTCATCTTAAGACATTTCAAATAAACTAAAAATAACCACATCTCACCTGCAACACTCCTTAGCAATCATTTGATGTATAAAATTTTAACTATGCCCCCAGTTATTTTAAGACACAAAAATGGCTGCCTACCAATCTGTCTTGTCACAAGTTAGAAATACTACATTTAAGAATTAACATGAGGGTTTCAAGTTTCTTCCACTTTAGACATTTATACCTTGTCGCTTGTCGCTTCTGGATGTTACTGTAACATTGTTTGTAATCATTTAAAACCTTAGCAATTTAAAACACTAGTAGGTATACCTTTATTATATTTTATTTATACCCATACCCAATCAGGCAAATGGTAATTAGGCAAATATATTTATATTATGTATTTATATCAATATATGAAGTATTGTTAATTGTACCGCCTATTGATAACTAAGAAATTGAGAAATCCCTTTTCCAAACAACTCCTATTTGAAACAGCATGTCCCTCCCCCATAGGGTAAAGGGGAGCAAAGGAACTACATAGAGTTAGGAAAGTTTCACAGGTATCCTCAAACCGCCAATTTACATTTTTGAACTTTCAACTACTGTTGGGGCTTGAGGGCAAATGAAACAAAATTTGACCCTTAAAATCTATCAGAGCAACTTGCCAAATAATCACTATTCTGTAAAAGACTTGCAGTTGATCTTTAGTGGATGGAATTACTATATTGTTACTTCTTTTCCAAAAAGTTCCATACTTCTTTTTTTTCCTTTTAAAATTAATTGTGCCACCAAACTGGGATAAGATAAAACTATTTTTCTTGGGGGTCACTGGTAGATGGAACCAATGGGCCTTCTTGTCACAGGCATCTTGTTTTGTGGCAAGAATAATGTAATCTCATCTTTTGGCAATATTAATCTTAATTAACTGATCATTAAAGCCTCAACCTATTGATAACTAAGAAATTGAGAAATCCCTTTTCCAAGAAACTCTATTTGAAACAGCATGTCCCTCCCCCATAGGGTAAAGGGGAACAAAGGAACTGCATATAGTTAGGAAAGTTTCACAGGTATCCTCAAACTGCCAATCTACATTTTTGAACTTTTAACTACTGTTGGGGCTAGAGGGCAAATGAAACAAAATTTGACCCTTAAAATCTATCAGAGCAACTTGCCAATCATCACTATTCTGTAAAAGACTTGCAGTTGATCTTTATTGGATGGAATTACTATATTTGTTACTTCTTTTCCAAAAAGTTCCATACTTCTTTTTCTTCCTTTTAAAATTAATTGTGCCACCAAGCTGGGATAAGATAAAACTGTTTTTCTTGGGGTCACTGGTAGATGGAACCAATGGGCCTTCTTGTCACAAGCATCCTGTTTTGTGGCAAGAATAATTTAATCTCATCTTTTGGCAGTATTAATCTTAACTGATCATTAAAGCCTCATTCACTTTAACAAAAGCTAACTCTGTCTCACTAGTCAACCTTTTCCTAGAACTGGGATTAGGATTGTTTTATAAGCAATCAAACAAAAGGCTTTAAATCTGCAGTAGTTAGTTTTAAATGTGGGCATATCCAATTAATATCCCTTAATAATTTCTGGAAATCATTTAAAGTTAGTAAATAATCTCTCTGCAGCTTTAAAGGGACATTATCAGTTTTTAAAACTTTTGGCAGACTTAAATATTAGAAACAGGTAAAGAGGTGTTACACAATATCTTTATAAGCTTTTCCAATGATCTTTCTATAACCCAAATCTGGTCTATAGCCTTTTAGGTGACAAGTAACCATCTAATCTTTGCTTGAATACTTCCAGCAACAGGGAGCTTACTACTCGCCAAGGTTTTAAACTCTCTCTCACCTCTTCCTCTACAGCATTCCCATCCTGCATACCACTTTCTCTAATCCCACCAACTCATTTTTATAGTATGTGTGTTGGCAAGGAGCTGGGCCAGTCTTTCCCAGCAATGCAAGAAACGTCTGCTCTAGTGTCTAACAGCCCTGACATTTTATTCCTTGAATTAGAAAAATCTTTTAAAGGCCTAGAAGCTGTAATTTTTGCACCCAAAAAGCTAGATCTAAATCCTCTGGGGCTCTTAGCTTGAGAAGTCAAGGTTTTTGTGTCTGGTAATAAGATAAAAGCAAAAGCTGTGCTATTTTTTGACCTTTATTAATTTGCACAGTTTTAACAGGTGGTGAGATCAAAACTTTAATTTTCTTAGTATAATCAGAATCTAATACACCAGATACCACCGAAATCCCTTGAAAAGAAAGCAAGCTACGCCCTAACACAAGTCCTACAATGCCCTCAGCCAGGGGGCTATCCACTCCCATTGGAATCTGAGCAACTGGCACATCAGGGGTTAATATTGTTGCCGTGGTGGAGCTGAGGTCTAGTCCTGAGCTGCTGCTGCTGCTGCTGCTACCTGGGGTTGATTGGCGTGGCTTTTTGTCTCTGTTTAGCAGGACATTGCCAGCAAAAATGTTCTATTTGTAACCAGAAGACTTATTTGTGTTAATCTTCCCAAAGTCTGGTGCCACTCTCAGAAAGCACTAAATAAAGTTACATTCTTACATAGCAAGGACACAAGGGGAGTGCAGTGATATACAACAAAGAAAAGTAATTAACTCAAAAATCTAGTGTTGCTAACATCAAAACTACTATCTATCCTTTTCCATATCCCATTTACATTGATTAACATCCTCCCAGGTGCCTAAAAGATAAAGAATATGGAGGTCTGGCAGCAATCATTGAGTCAACAGTGAAAACCCTCTACCAATATAATTTTTAACTCTTTAGAAAAGGCTATGTTTCTTTAAGATGCTTTTAAACTTTGTGCCTCTTGCGGTTGGGGGCTGTAAGCCATTCACAAGCTGTAAGAGGTCTGGGGAACCTGTTAGACAAGCTAGAGAGTTATCAGAGGGGGTTTAACTGAAACATCCCTTTTAAATGCAGATGACTAAAGCCTTGAATTGACTTTTTCCAGAGAATATCAGAAGAGTGGAAAAGCAGAGTACAAAGGCTGGCAGATTCTTATTTTTTGGGGGGGTGGATGCTTGGGAAATTCCAGAGGGAACCCCTGAAACCTGATCACGTCCTTGCGTTGTCAGGCTTCCTTCCGCATGACCTTGTCACGGGCGGGATTCCTCAGGCTGGCCCCCAACAGGTTCCTTCTGAGGGTGAGTAGAGTCTGTCCCAGGCCTCTGCTTTAGCTTTTGGTGCTTCGCTGGCAGTTGTTGGCATCCCTTGGCTTGTAGATCTCTGCCTTCATCTTCATGTGGTGTGTTCCTTCTATGCCTTCACGTTGTCTTCCCTGTGTGCATGTCCATCTGTGTGCGAATTTCCACTTTTTAAAGAAAAAAATGTATCAGACCATAGTTGATTTACAATGTTGTGTTACTTTCCTGCATGCAGCATAGTAATTCATTTATACACATATATATATATATATTCATCCTTTTCAAATTCTTTTCCCATATAGGTTATTACAGAATACTGAGTACAGTTCCCTGTTCTATACAGTAGGTCCTTGTTGGTTATCTATTTTATATATAGTAGTGTGTGTGTATGTTAATCCCCAACTTCTAATTAACCCTCCCATCCCCCCTTTGGTAGCCATAAGTTTGTTTTCTGACTCTGACTCTGTTTCAGTTTTGTAAATAAATTTGTTTATATCATTTTTTTAAAACACATTCCATATATGAATGATATCATATGATATTTGTCTTGACTTTGTTTATTACTATCATCTCTAGGTATGTCTATGTTCCTGCAAATGACATTATTTCATTCTTTTTATGGCTGAGTAGTATTCCATTGTATATATGGGCCACAGCTTCTTTATCCATTCACCTTTCAGTGGACATGTAGATTGTTTCCATGTCTTGGCTTTTGTGACTAGTGCTGCAGTAACAAGTTTTCATTTTTTATAAAAACACAATCAAATGAGATTCAGGCCCACCATAATGACCTCAGCTTAATTATCAATTTCTAAATAAGGTAACATCCATAGATACTGGAGGTTAGGCCCTCAACCTCTCTTCTTTGGAACAATGTCACTTAGTCCATAACACATCCCACATTGCAAACCTCCACTTCCCTTTCTCTGGGGCCTACTCCTCCCACTCTTGATCCCAGTGGCCAGTCTAGTCACCTAACTCTTATAACAGTGGAATTTGACAGAGGAAGATGGGTGAATTCAAGGAATATTTTACCCTCACTGTTCTGCTTGAAGGGATAATTGTGTAGAATGTGAGAAGAAACTCTCTGGACTAAATTATATACCTAAGTTCAATCTTGTGCATGGGATCCTAAGTTTGAATAGAAAAGAATGGAATCAAAAGACTGAATAATAATTATTATAATTTTACCACTATTATCATTTATATAACATTTTCACACAGAGTCTCATCTGGAAGCACAGTCTTTTCTTTTTTTGGCCAGTAATGAAGATCCTTTGTTCCCATCCCCTTTAACCTCATAATAAATTCTCCTTGAGGCTGTTTTCTGGCAGGATTGTCTGCAGAAAACCCTGTATTTAAAGGTGTAACCAGATCTTCCTAAATTTAGCAGAGTTCATGCCACACTGAGCTGAAACCCAAGTAAAGGAAGATGGAGAGAGATAGTAAATGAGACACTGAAGAAATATAAAATAGAATTTATAGAAAAATCTCTCTCTTTTTTTGGTCAGGGCACTGACAAAAGTGGGGTCAAAATTTGGTTAAGTGCCAATTCTTTTTAGATTATATGGTTCTAATTTGGCGATGTGCTTTCTTTTTAAAGTTGGAAACTTGCTCATGAAACACTAGTTACCAGTGACAAAATCTGCCCTTGATCAAGGAAGCAAAAAGGTGCAGTTACAACACTGGCTGTGGTCTCTCAACTTTCTTACATTCAGCCATGTTGTCAAATGTTAAGATGGTTTCCTCTTATGCAGTGGAAATTTCCTCTTGCCCCATTTTCCCTGGAAATGTAAAACAGCTACACAGAACCTCCATTCAACCCTCCCTGTATGCAGAGATTATTTGTGTCATCACGTCTTCTCTCTCCATTATCCTGGTTCATCAACAGGCTCGATTCATTTCTCTTCTTCAGAGTACAAGAAGCCCGACACCAAGCTTACACTGTCATGCCTACTGAAAATGCTTTTCCCTCTGAATTTTATGCCAGAATATATCCTTTATTCCTTGGATACTTAGCTGAGGAGAGAGTTCTGGAACACATCCAGGAGAGCATAAAATGGGGAATCCTGAAGTGATACAGCGTGGCTTCCTCATCTCTCCCTGTAGCCCCCCTATGAGCCCCCATCTATGCCTCAGCTGCTAACTGTCATTGCCCAGTTGGGGTTTTCTGATACTCTACTTTTCTAAGTTAACTTCTAGGATGAAATGCAGAGTGTGGGAGTCTCCAGGGAAAGAAGGCCTATGGTGAAATAGCAGGTGACTCTTGAGATCTCAGACAGGGAAGACCACTACAACCAACAGGGTACTCTTGGAGGTCTGGGTGCCACTTGGCCTGCTGAAGGATGAAACCCCTCCTAAAGAATGGAAAGGAAACAATATTCAGACCTGTCATGGATTCAGTGAATTTCATCTACCCAGTTTCTCTCAGGTCTGAGGAAATAGGGACTAGCTCCAGAGTCTGGTCTTACAGAAGCTGGGGCCAGTTGCAGAGAAATTCCAGGGACTTAAGTCCAGGATAGTATGATTTGGGTACCACCCGAACACAAACTCTTCCCAGCACATGCAGTTCTTAATCTCTCTTGGCCCCACATCCAAAAGAGATCCTAGCATTCCTATGGCCATTTTGCGCCCCAGTGCCACAGGGCATTTGCAAACGGGGCCAAGACTGTAGAACTAACCATGAGACCAGGGCCAAAACTGAGGGGTTCAGCTATATTCCTCAAGACCTTCGGAGCCTTGATAGCAACTGTCGAAAACTGACAAATAAGATCTTGTCTCCAGTGCAATCATTTGGATCCTTGGTGGTTCTTTAACATTGAATCCCACATGCAGGGCTTAAAGGAGTGTTCGCACCATCACATGAATTCTTCTAGTGCACTCCTGGAATGCCCTAAAGGGCTGGTGAAGTGGCACTGATACTTACCTTACAACTTCTCAACACTGATCCCCACAGATCACATTGTAGTTTCTGCCACATCAATAGCTCCCCAGTCGCATTTAAATACAAACAAAAGGGCTTCCCTGGTGGCTCAGTGGTAAGTAATCCACCTAACGGTGCAGGAGACACGGTTTAATCCCTGACCCTGGAAGATCCCACATGCCATGAACAACTAGACCCGTGCACCACAAATATTGAGCCTGTGCTCTAGAGGCAGGGAGCCATAATTACTGAAGCCCTTGCACCCTAGAGCCTGTGCTCCACAATAAGAGAAGCCCCTGCTCGCCCAAACTAGAGAAAAGCCCAAGCAGCAATGAAGACCCAGCACAGCAAAAAATAAATACATACATTTAAAATAAGTAGATAAATGTGTTTCACTTGTTCTTTAAAAAAAAAAAAAACCCAAACAAAGAAAATCTTAATACAGGATTTCATTGTTTCTATATTGGATCAGTCTGCCTTTGGATATCTCAGTAACAAACACCTTTGTCCTTTTCAGCCCATTATTTTGCACCTGAGGCAGTGTCTGCAACTCCAGTGGGTACTACAGTATTTGTGTAACCCTGCCCCTTTTGTCCAGTTATACATACTTCGAGGTGACACACAGTGTCCTTTATTAGTTTCTCAGACTCTACATGGAGCTTGACACAGCGTTTATCTAACATGTGAGATACTATTGCTTAACATCTAAAATTCAAGGTGTTTGGTTGATTCTGAAGATGAATTATGTTGCCTTTCTCTAACTGTAGGCATTCAGTTCCAGAAAACCCAGAGGTTAAAGGAAATCCTGGTTCAATGTCATCTTTACTGAAGAAGTAAGGGTGGTGGATCAACAGCAACTGATTACAGATATTTTCACATTAAAAGCAGCATTGTAGATAGAATACCAATAACATCTTATCACCTTGAATTAACATTTGGTGGTTCCCACCCCCCCACTATTTTCCTCAGCTTGCATGAGAATTATGCTTTCTCTCCAACTGTAATAAAATTATGTGCTTTGTTGCAGAAAATATTCACGTATGAAAAGCCACTTTTGGCCTGTGTCTCATCTTATGTCCAGCATTTCAGTCCTTCTGATTTTAGGACTCCAAAATAGTTGACCTTGAACTTCAAGTGGTCCACCTTAGGGAACCACTGTATCCTAGGGTTGAAGAGGCACTTGGAAGCTTGAGATGAAATAAGCCATGTTGGGGTGGCTCAGCTCCTGCTTGAACTCCCCTTCACTGGCAGGAATCCCCTCAGCCCCACCTCCACAGCCCAAGGCAGAGCACCTGCCATCAGCTTCTCTCACACACATGTCTCTCCAGTGCGAGTTTTCCGTTCTGAGGTCTAGGTTGATCTCATCTTCCTTTGTCTTTCTGAGGGCATCATTGCAAGAGCCCCTACTGCTCTTCACTGTCTATTTTACCTCCTAATTCTCAGCTTCTTCTTTATTCTAAGATCACCTCCCCCACACAGGATAGACCTCTCACATGGCATCTCACCAGTTCTTAGAGTAGTGAAAAGGTGTCAGAATTGTATGTACATGAGAGGGAAACTCAAGTTGGAGAAACCCGTGTACTCATCACAGAGAGATTCTGGTGTTTCCATGTCCATACTTTAACCATTTTATTGGGTGGGCCAAAAGGTTCTTTTGGGTTTTTCAGTACAATGTTACAGAAAAGCACAAAAGAATTTTTTTGCCAACCTAATACAAGCCATAGTTTATAGACCTTGTCTGTCCTTAGATCTCTTCCCTTCTCCAGAATGGTTTTCCCCATTGCCTCCCTGGTATTCCCCAGAGTCATGATATTATTGCTGCTGCTGCTAAGTCACTTCAGTCACGTCCGACTCTGTGACACCATAGATGGCAGCCCACCAGGCTCCTCCATCCCTGGGATTCTCCAGGCAAGAATACTGGAGTGGGTTGCCATTTCCTTCTCCAATGCATGCATGCATGCTAAGTCACTTCAGTCGTGTCCAACTCTGTGTGACCCGATGGACAGCAGCCCACCAGGCTCCTCTGTCCACAGGATTCTCCAGGCAAGAATACTGGAGTGGGTTGCTATTTCCTTCTCCGATATGATATTATTGGCTGCTGCTGCTAAGTCACTTCAGTCGTGTCCGACTCTGTGCAACCCCATAGACAGCAGCCCATCAGGCTCCACCGTCCCTGGGATTCTCCAAGCAAGAACACTGGGGTGGGTTGCCATTTCCTTCTCCAATGAATGAAAGTGAAAAGTGAAAATGAAGTCGCTCAGTCGTGTCGGACTCTTAGCAACCCCATGGACTGTGTAGCCCACCAGGCTCCTCCGTCCATGGGATTTTCCAGGCAAGAGCACTGGAGTGGGGTGCTGTATTATTGGAGGTAAAAAGCTTTGTCAAATATGTCCTTCACAAATTCTAACCCACTCTTGGAGATTCATACTACACTGAGGAAGTCTACATTGGAGGAATAAAACCCACTTTTTTAAAACTTAACACTTCTCAAATATTTAACCACAAGGACCAGGGCTGTGCTCCTCGCCCCACCCCACCCCCCAATAGATCATCTGTTATCATTGAGTAGGACAGAATTTTGCAAACACTAGGGTAACACAAGTTGCAGATTGCCACATGGTTTCCAAGCCTGCTGCAAACTTGACTGAGCTTCGCTCGTCAGCCTGAACATTCTGTCTCGTCTTCAACATGATGTCTATGCCACCAGGGGCCATTTTCACCAATTGCTGGTTATCCACCTCTATAATTTGCTCATGCCTTTTACCTACCTGAATATCCTTGCCCTTAGGCACAACCTATGTTCCAAATCCCCTGTGAAGCCTTCTCCAGCTTCTCCAACTGCCAATACCACTTTTGCCAATATACTTTGTCTGCCAATATACTGTCTACACCAGTTAGATTCTGACCCTACCACAAACCTGTACATTCTCATTAGGCATGATCATAACATGTCCACCTGCACTGTTTCTCCTTTGCTTCTTTTGAGAATATAAAAGAAAAATGCACTTACCACCTCTTCATTGACTGATGGATAGCCAGATAGCATAAAAGTGGCACCTTTTGATCTCCACTTTTGGGGGCATTGAGTGTGGTTTCATTAACCATGTAGAGTTCAGTTCTTCCTGAGAACATACCCTGCCTTGACCTCCATGAAAGTCCAGCACACTTATTTGTACTTTTATTTTAAGGAAGGAGAGAATGAATGTTTTGGGGTTCCCCTCCCCCCGATTTAACAGAAGTGATGGCTTAGAAATTTCATAATGGCTCAGTGCCTAAGAAACATTTTGATTCTCCTGGACCAGTCATGCCATTGTGGCAACTTACGGGTGCTGGCCCTTCCTCCTCTCTGCAGCAGAAGATGAGCCGTGAAGATAATGCAGACATTATCTTTCCTGTGTCCTCAGAGTTATGTAAATAACCCTACCTTCCTTACTGACAGAAAAACTGTCACATTGGTTTGCTTTTTCAGGTCACTCTGTGTCTCCTGAATGAAATTCAATAGTCCTTGGAAATTCAACCTTCTGCAGTCTAATCACTAGATCATTGTTTTAAAAAAAAACCAAAGGTTATCATTTTAAATGCATTGATTTTTTTTTCTGGAGTAATAGAAAGGCAGTTAGGTTTTGGTTTTGTTTTTCCTTTACACCTTTAGGGGCTGTTCAATTTTTGTTTTTATTAACTGGATTTTCATTTTTAAAAGTATGGCATATGCTTGGTAAACACACACACACACATCCAAGTGTACAAAGTGTATACGTTGGACCCTCTGTACCCCCAGGTTTTGAATCCACAGCTTTGCAGATCTGTTAGTTGAATCGTGTGTGTGTGTGCGCATGCTCACACGCATGTGCATCTACACACACTGTGCTTAGTCACTAAGTCGTGTCTGATTCTTTTGCAAAGCTATGGACTGTAGCCCGCCAGGTTCCTCTGTCCATGGGATTCTCCAGGCAAGAATACTGGAGTGGGTTGCCATTTCCTTCTCCTAGATCTTCCCTACCCAGGGATCAAACCTCTGTCTCCTGTGTCTCCTGCACTGGCAGGTGGATTCTTTACCACTGCACCACCTGGGAAGCCCATTGGTTGAATCAGGGGATGGGAAACCCACAGTTACAGATGGCTGACTGTATTTATTGTACTACACTCTCTTATATAAGGGTCTTGAGCATCCAAGGATTTTGGTGTCTGAGAGGGTCCTGGAACCAATTCCCTGCAGATACTGAGGGAAAGCTACATAAAACAAGAAGTCTTCCTCTCACTTTAGATTCCCAATCTCCAGCTATCCCCATAGGTGAACAATCTTACCTATTCCTTGTATATCTTACCAGGGATATTTTTACATCTCCACCACACACGTGTTTGTCAGTGGAATGTGCTACAAACACTGTTACATACTATTTTTTAAATACAACCAGACATGTTGGAGAATTTTCCCTATCAGCACATATAGATCTACTTTATACCTTTCATTACTGAGTATTTCATTGTGAGGGTGGTACCACACTTCATTTAACTAGTACTCTCATAACAGCCATTGTTTATAATGCTGTAGTGCATGTATGTACATATATCTTTGTACACTTGGGAACAAATGTTTGTTGAAATTGATAAGACAATTTTTGATCAGTGTTGAGAAATTCCTTTCCAAGAGGCAGCAGCTATTTACCTCCCTGCTTAATAGTATATGAGCTTTTTTCCACAAAAGTTTTGTGTGCTACAAATTTTACTTACCCATTTCTACCCCTCTGCTAGATTAAACATGGTACCTAATTTTAAATTGCTTCTAATTATGTGTGACGATGATCTTTGCATAAGTTTTTGCATATCATTATATGCAGATTCCTTGCTCATGTCCTTTTCTGTTTTCCTCTAAATTGTTTCTCTGATTGTTTTGTGAAATTTTAAATGTTAATATCATCCATCACATCTTACCAACATATGTAACATCATTTCTAACATGTTTTCTTCTACAACTTTTATGATTACTTTAAAAATATTGTGTAAATATTTTATCCATTGGAAAATTATTTTATTATACTAAATAAATTTAAGTTCCATGGGAATAGAAGTGAAGTGAAGCCACTCAGTCGTGTCTGACTGTTTGCGACCCCATGGGCTGTAGCCTACCAGGCTTCTCTGTCCATGGGATTTTCCAGGCAGTAGTCCTGGAGTGAATGGCCGTTTCCTTCTCCAGGGGATCTTCCCAACCCAGGGATCAAACCCGGGTCTCCTGCATTGTAGACAGATGCTTTACCATCTGAGCCACCAGGGAAGTCATGGGAATAGAGGGCAAGTTTTTAATTAGCTGTTGCATACCTAATATCTGACACATTTTTTTTAATACCAATTGTGGCCAGAATATAATGGGTAGCACATTTCTGGCATTTTCTTTGCTCTTTTAAACAACTGTCTCTCAAAAGATTCTCTGACCTGAAGTTTGGAAGGGATAAGCCATACCACACTACATATTTTACTGAAATATCAGCAGTTGGGCAGTAGTGGTGGAGGTGATGGTGATGGTTAAGGAATCAACCTCCACCCTGGCCTCCACTGCATCCTCCTCATTGCTTCCTACCTCATGATGGGCCTTGGGTAGCCCCCAAAAGTGCATCATCCCACATTCAGAACCTTTCCAACGCTCCCATTTAAGTTTTGGTCATCTTTCAACTGCCTCTGAGTAGAAGAAAACCCATAGAACTGTATACCAGTCAAACTGAGGACAGTGGGGAGAGGGGGGTGTTTTAGAAGATTCTTTGGAATGCTCTTTGACTAAGGTAGCTACATGCAGTGCCATGTGCAGACACCCCTGTGTGGTTATCTAAAACTGATAGCCAGATGCATCTGAGTGAGCTTCAAAACACTGTTACCATTTTAAAATTTCTTACAAACACCCCTAAATCTCAGTGGCTTACAGCAACAAATATTTATGTTCCCTCACTCCTGGGGAAGCTCTGTGTGGGTTCAGGTTGGCTCCATGTGTGTCCTCATTCTCCTCGGGCCATCATTTACCTGGAGGGTGTTTTTCTCATGGCAAGTGCCAAAGAATGGGCCAAATCACGTTACCATATTGAACTCACCATGGTCAAGTTTAAGGAACTTCAAAGTAGCTTCTGCCTACCTCTGATAGAACACAATATAGGGAACTGGTAAAGATAATGGACAGTGGAGCCTGACAATACTGGGACAGCAGACACTGTTGAGTGTCTGCTCAAAAACATTTATCTCCTCTTCCTTCTATGCTGATGGACACTAGTCCCATAATTGGGACTTATAATGCCAGATACTTTTCTAGCCTCTCTTGCAGCTATAGGTAGCCATGTTACACAGTTTTGGCCAGTCAGACATCAGGAGAACCCTGCTGGATGCCCCTGGGAATTTATTTTCCTATTTGAATCATCCACTTAATTCCTCATCTCCCTGGTATTCTCATCTTCTAGTTGGGGCTAGATATATTCCACAGAGTTTTTGTATTAGTCAGATTTACTTTGTAAGAGATAATCCCACATCTCAATAACTTACAATAAATAGCATATATTGATTTTTTTCTTGCTAACGATCTGCAGGTTTTCTGGAGGGGGTGGGGTGGCTCTGCTTCAGGCCATGGGTAGGATTTAGCCCCATTTCATGTGTTTCAGAACATGACAAACTATGCAAGCATATTTAAAGCTCCTGCTTATGTCATTAGCACTGCTTTGACCAAACTAGTTCACACGGCCAAGACCATCAATAAATAAGGCAGCAAAATATGTTCTCCCCACGATGGGAAGTACTGCAGTTACATGGCAAAGGTGTGGATGTATAACCCTATATGAGTAGAATGAAGATTTAGAATAAGAACCCAACCTCTTGCACTTCCTAGATGTATGAGCATTAACAAATGGCTAGCTTCTTAAAACCTTAGTTTCTTCATTTTCAAGATAGCACTGAGCTCTTTTCTCTGGATGCGTTTGAAGGTTAAACATAAACCATGAAGCATAGGTGGCCCTTAAGGAAAATTAGCCCTCCACCCCCACAACCAAATTCTGATTGTTTACTAAATGAGTTCCTCCCCAAAGTCAGGTATGGCTCATGATTTAATATTGGCTTCCCCCTGAGGCTGATGAGTGGCTAACAGGGAGGCGGCATTATTCACTAAGCACACATTTCCTGAACACCTGACCATTTCAAGGTCATTGTCATGCTTTCATGCTTCAATAAACTGTCACTGTGTTTTTCTTTTTTGGCAAATGATCCTTAATTCACTCTGACAAGATCGAAGGAACACTGGTATTTTAGGGTTGCTTTTTGGCTGTTTCATAGGCTCCCTCTGCTGGAGTAAAATGTCCTGTTTGGCCCTCAAGATTCAAACATCCTTTCCCTTTAATTGAAAGCAAATATAATCAACAATTTGCTGCATGGTTAGACTGGCTTTTCACATAGTGTTTCTCCTGCCATGTCCTCAATTTACCTTCCGCAGAGCTGTAATACCCAACTGACATTCTTGCCTTTTCAAAATAGAGCCTTACAAAAGAGACTGACTTTAAAGAATTTGCCAGACTTGTGAATTGTTAATAATAAGCAGGTTCTTGCTTCCTGTGAGTAATGCCCTTGCTACTTCCATTGTAACCTTCTCAGTTTGAGAACATCTGGGAGTATTATGGGAAGGCTGTGACAACCCTATTTAGAGGTGCTTGCTGAAAGGAAATTAGCCTGAGTCACCAGGTCTGTTAGGTTATGGATGTGGTGGTGTAGTCCCTAAGTCGTGTCCAACTCTTGTGACCCTAAGGACTGTGGCCTGCCAGGCTTTTCTGTCCATAGCATTCTCCTGGCAAGAATACTGGAGTGGGTTGCCATTTCCTTCTCCAGGGGAACTTCCTGACCCAGGAATTGAACCCGGGTCTCCTGCATTGCAGGCAGATTCTTTACCGACTGAGCTATAAGGTAAGCCCTCATGTTATTGTTATGTTATGAAGGTAGACTATAATTGTGTGTAGAAAAAGTGAGGATTGCTGTAAAGTCAACACTTTCCCTGCCAGGGGGAGCCACCCCTTTTCAGGACACACAGTTTTTCAGGACCATCAACACGAGACTTCACGTGAATTCATTTTTTATAAAGCCATTGTTCACTTGTGTTGTTGTTGTTGTTTAGTTTGCCAAGTTGTGTCTGATTCTTAGTGACCCCATGGACTGTAGCCAGCCAGGTTCCTCTGTCCATGGGATTCTCCAGGCAAGAATACTGGAGTGGGTTTTTGCTTGCCATTTCCTTCTTCAGGGGATCTTCCTGACCCAGGGATCAAACCAGCATCTCCAACTTTGGCAGGCAAATTTTTTACCACTAAGCCACCTGGGAAGCGCCACTGTTCACTACTTCCCATTTATGGAGTTCCACTTTATTTCTGGCTTTGCAATGTGCCAAATATGTTGTCTTTTCCTTTTTCACCTCTCTATCTTTTAGGAGTCACTTTTGGGATTTAAATGACTTAGGAGAGTATTCAGTGAATTCTGAATCAATAGGCTCATAGGAGCTCCTGGGCGATGGTATTTAGAGAGGGGAATGTCACAGTAATGGCAACTCCAAGGTACATGTGGAAGTGTCAGCACCTCCATTTCTGCCACAGCCCAAAACAGTGTTCTCTGATAGTTCTAGAACTCCAAGTGCTGTTTGAACCAGCACCACTGGCATCACCTGTGGATTTGTTAGAAATGCAAAACTTCAGTTCTCACTCCAGACTCTGCACATTCACAAGATCCACAGGCATCCAGATACATATTAAAATGTGAGAAGCATTGGTCTGGGGTAATGGGAAGTCTCAGTGTAATGCCACGCCTGAGGTATGTGAGAGAGTACAGGCACCTCAGGAGCTGCCAAAGCCAGAAACACCTTACTCTTGCCCTCCTCTGAGGTCTGTGACTAACACCCCAGAGCTGGTGGGCCGGCTCCACCCATCAGCTTTATAAAGCCAGGCAGTGAACCCGTAACCCTGCCCTGCAATCAGTATTTATGATCCTTTTTGACTGGCGCTTTGACCTCAGTGGGCTCTGACTTCCGGGACCTACCTGTCTGCTCTCCACCCACTCAGCTGACTCATTGACTCCCAGAGTCTATTTAATAGCTGTTCTGCTTTGGCCCAAACTCCTAAGTTCTGGTGCTTTCCAACTGGGATATAGCCAGGCCTTAAGTGATGACACCTTACTGTGGAGACAATGTTAAAAGAACCTGGGGGATCTTCAGCAACTCAAGCTGTAAATTAGTCATCACTTTAGAAAGTTTAGATGATAGAAATTCAAGTTGAAGTAGCTTAACTTTAAAAGGGGGAAGATGGGCATCTGTATGGATCAAATATGACCACTTCTGGGAGCTTTCTGCCCCAATGCATAACTCTAATCTGATCATGAGGAACATTGTACATATCCAAATGGAGGGGCATCCTATGAAATAAATTGTCCATATTTTTCCAAAATGTCAAAGACAAAGGCTGAAAATCTGTTATGGACTAGTGAAGTCTAAAGGGAGTGACAACTAAGTCTAATGTGTGATTTTGAATTGTATCCTGTAACAGAAAACACACATATATGTATTTATTTATGTATATATATGTGTGTGTGTGAATATGTATATATACATATAGTTGTTGTTTAGTCATTCAGTCGTATCCAACTCTTTTTGCGACCCCATGAACTATAGCCCGCCAGGCTCTTCTGTCAATGGAATTTTCCAGGTAATAATACTGGAATGGGTTGCCATTTCCTTTACCAGGAGATCTTCCCGACTCAGAGATCAAACCCGCATCTCCTGCATTGGCAGGCAGATTCTTTACTGCTAAGCCACCAGGGAAGTCCAGATAGAAAGATAGATAGGATAGATAGAGATATATAGATATATCTTTCAGGGGCATTATTGGGATTATTGGGGAATTGTAAATATAGACTATAGATTACATAATAATACTGCATCAATACTAAACTTCCTGATTTTTTATAGTTACACTCTATTTAGGTAAGAGAATGTCCTTGTTTATAAGAAATATACACTGAAGTATTTTAGGGTAAGGGCTTCCCTGGTGGCTCAGTGGTAAAGAATCTACCTGCCAATTCAGGAAACATGGGTTTCATCCCTGGGTAGGGAAGAGTCAGACAAGAATTAGCAACTAAACAACAACAATTTTTGGGTAAAGGAGCATCATGTCTGAAACTTACTCTAAAATTCCTCCTTCGAAAATAAGCGATGGTAAAGCAAATGTTAACTAAAGATGACTACGGGTAAATGGTATATGGCAAATTTTGTACCACTGTTATAATCCTTTGGAATTCTATACTAATCATTTACAAAAATAAAAAATTGAAAGTGGGTTACATTAACAGAATACTGGGGAACTTTACAGAATTAAGTGAAGAAATATCAGACTAGGGTAGTCTGGGGATCTTGGGAACTTGAAATGAAGACTTGAAACCACCAGAGCAAACTCTGACCTCAGTAAACTTCTTTAACAAAGTGATAGAATTTAGAGCAAGAAAGGGCTTTTAAGGTTTTTTAATGTCTCCATTTCATGGGTGAAAAAACTGAGATACACACAGCAAAAGTAATTTGCCCAGGGAATCACAGATAATTATTTCAGTTTCCAATCTTTAGGATTCTTCCTCATATTGGTTTATAAATTAATCCCCAACATTTGTTCTTTTCCTTCCACTTTGAAGTTAGGATATGAGTTGAAGTAAGAACAAGATTAACATATATAAGTATTGAAAAATAAAAAGAACCTAGGTTTTATGAACAACTGTCTAAACAAGATCTCCCCCCATTAACATGGTTCTCCCCTACTTTTGTCATTAAATGTATATATGATAACTGCATATTTAAATATAAAAAGCAGTGCCATTGTCTTTGAAGATGATTTTATTTGTATGTTAAAATCAGCTAGAAGATTAAAATTTCTACACTTACCATGGCTTACCACATGGGTAGGTACACTCTGTCCTTTTCCATGGCCTTTTTCTCACCTCATAGAATACATCATCTCTTAGTTAAAAGGTAATGCTAATCTACATTTGTTTCTTGGAAATGTCCCTCATAATTTGAAGAGACTGATTACCGACTATTTAGAAAGCACAATATCAATATTGTGCATGTAGGGATGCCTGGGAGCCATCTAGTCCCACCCATGCCTTTGAAAGGTGATGCTGCCTATGGTTGGCTATTCCCTCTCCCGTCAACTCCTACACCTGCTTCTACTAAGGAACAGATTTTAAAAGGGAATAGGATCTATTTGCATATATTGAAATACCTTTGAGATCACTTCTGAAATAGCAGTATAATTAGAGAAAGTAGAGCTCTTTTGATCATGCTTCCTAAAATCCTGTATTGTCTTTTGGTACCAAAAAGGCATTTTTATAGCACTTGGACCATTAGACTGGGAGCTGATAAACCTGCCCTGACCAGTTTCCTCCATGACAGCTTTTGAGAGAGAATGCAAACCCTAGCCGAAGGATCCTAGGTGGTGCAGTGAAAAACTGAGTGGCTTAGTGTGTGACGAGAGGCAATGGATTTTTTTTTTAAAGGAATTAAGAGAGCTTTCCATCACCTGTGTTCGGACATGGTCGTGAATGACTAACATAAATTTTTCAGAAAAGGTGGATTCCTATAGTTCTGTCTGGTGGCAAACACTGTCTGCTACCTCCCAAATACTCATTTTCCACATTGTCTTTACTAACAGAAGCTAATCTTGTTTGGCATAGCGATGTTCTCAGATAATTATTTGGTTTTCCAACCTCTCTATCAGGGTGGCTATGTCAAACAGTACTAGCTAATGACATGTCAATAGACGTCTGCTTGGAGTTTGGGGAAGCATTTTGCCCTCCTGAGAAAACGGGCATGACTGGTGCTGCCCTTCCCCATTTCTTCCTGCCTTGAATGTAAACATGACACCTGGAGTTACAGCAGCCATTTTGTGCCCATGGGCCAACATGAAGGAAGGAAGAGAGAATTGTTACATCCTGGCTCTGACATCACAAGTAAACAATATCAGCCAGCAGTCAGCTGCTTCTAGACTATTTTTTTGAGGCCAAAAAAATAACCTTTTATTGGATTAAGCCACTGGGTTTTCAAGTTTTCTAATTGTTTGCAAGTGTAGTAGACTTTGGGAGAAGTCTGCTTAGCTCAAAATAATCCTAGTTGTTTATGAAACACCATTCCACTCCCTACCTGGGTGGGTTTTTCCACCCATATTGATGCATTCAGGGTAAATGGACCTGACCAAGGCTGAGCCAATCAGATTCTCTTTCAGAAATTCAACAGTAGGTTTCAGAAGGAAATGGCAACCCACTCCAGTGTTCTTGCCTGGAGAATCCCAGGGACAGGGGAGCCTGTTGGGCTCCTGTCTATGGGGTCGCACAGAGTCAGACACGACTGAAGCGACTTAGCAGGTGATCCTCAAGTATGACTGAAACTGAGGGACATTATAAACCTTGGAAGCTGTGGTGTATTATGGTGTGGTGGAGGTGACCTTCAGCCATAGAGAAGTCGAGAAAATGGGTCTGTAGAAGGTGACAGAGGCAGAGACTGGTGTCACTAAAAGAGACAACACTTCCTGGGGTCTGGCAGCTTTCCGGATTCAAGTCCTTTTTCATGCTTGGCTGCTCCCAGATCTCTGGTTTCCTTCCAGAAAACTGGGCAGCCCTGTGATTGTCAAGGTTGCCTACACAAGGGCACCTGGTCAGAAGGGCAAGGGATGTGAAACCCAGCCTCTGTGTTTTGGTCGCAAAGCCTTGGCCTGGCACTGCATCAGCCCAGAGGTAATGTGCCACTTTATGCAATTCATCTGCCCAGAAGGGAGCCTGCTTTTCTTATTTTCTTTAAATTTCACACAAGACTAAGGAAGGCCCTTCTTCATGCCCTTCTTCATGCCCTTCTTCACCAACCTAGTGCTGTTGGTATCTTCCATCCTCCATGCCTTTGAAAGGTGATGCTGCCTATGGTTGGCTATTCCCTCTCCCGTCAACTCCTACACCTGCTTCTACTAAGGAACAGATTTTAAAAGGGAATAGGATCTATTTGCATATATTGAAATACCTTTGAGATCACTTCTGAAATAGCAGTATAATTAGAGAAAGTAGAGCTCTTTTGATCATGCTTCCTAAAATCCTGTATTGTCTTTTGGTACCAAAAAGGCATTTTTATAGCACTTGGACCATTAGACTGGGAGCTGATAAACCTGCCCTGACCAGTTTCCTCCATGACAGCTTTTGAGAGAGAATGCAAACCCTAGCCGAAGGATCCTAGGTGGTGCAGTGAAAAACTGAGTGGCTTAGTGTGTGACGAGAGGCAATGGATTTTTTTTTTAAAGGAATTAAGAGAGCTTTCCATCACCTGTGTTCGGACATGGTCGTGAATGACTAACATAAATTTTTCAGAAAAGGTGGATTCCTATAGTTCTGTCTGGTGGCAAACACTGTCTGCTACCTCCCAAATACTCATTTTCCACATTGTCTTTACTAACAGAAGCTAATCTTGTTTGGCATAGCGATGTTCTCAGATAATTATTTGGTTTTCCAACCTCTCTATCAGGGTGGCTATGTCAAACAGTACTAGCTAATGACATGTCAATAGACGTCTGCTTGGAGTTTGGGGAAGCATTTTGCCCTCCTGAGAAAACGGGCATGACTGGTGCTGCCCTTCCCCATTTCTTCCTGCCTTGAATGTAAACATGACACCTGGAGTTACAGCAGCCATTTTGTGCCCATGGGCCAACATGAAGGAAGGAAGAGAGAATTGTTACATCCTGGCTCTGACATCACAAGTAAACAATATCAGCCAGCAGTCAGCTGCTTCTAGACTATTTTTTTGAGGCCAAAAAAATAACCTTTTATTGGATTAAGCCACTGGGTTTTCAAGTTTTCTAATTGTTTGCAAGTGTAGTAGACTTTGGGAGAAGTCTGCTTAGCTCAAAATAATCCTAGTTGTTTATGAAACACCATTCCACTCCCTACCTGGGTGGGTTTTTCCACCCATATTGATGCATTCAGGGTAAATGGACCTGACCAAGGCTGAGCCAATCAGATTCTCTTTCAGAAATTCAACAGTAGGTTTCAGAAGGAAATGGCAACCCACTCCAGTGTTCTTGCCTGGAGAATCCCAGGGACAGGGGAGCCTGTTGGGCTCCTGTCTATGGGGTCGCACAGAGTCAGACACGACTGAAGCGACTTAGCAGGTGATCCTCAAGTATGACTGAAACTGAGGGACATTATAAACCTTGGAAGCTGTGGTGTATTATGGTGTGGTGGAGGTGACCTTCAGCCATAGAGAAGTCGAGAAAATGGGTCTGTAGAAGGTGACAGAGGCAGAGACTGGTGTCACTAAAAGAGACAACACTTCCTGGGGTCTGGCAGCTTTCCGGATTCAAGTCCTTTTTCATGCTTGGCTGCTCCCAGATCTCTGGTTTCCTTCCAGAAAACTGGGCAGCCCTGTGATTGTCAAGGTTGCCTACACAAGGGCACCTGGTCAGAAGGGCAAGGGATGTGAAACCCAGCCTCTGTGTTTTGGTCGCAAAGCCTTGGCCTGGCACTGCATCAGCCCAGAGGTAATGTGCCACTTTATGCAATTCATCTGCCCAGAAGGGAGCCTGCTTTTCTTATTTTCTTTAAATTTCACACAAGACTAAGGAAGGCCCTTCTTCATGCCCTTCTTCATGCCCTTCTTCACCAACCTAGTGCTGTTGGTATCTTCCATCCAAAGGACCTTGATGCTCAGACAAAATGTGTTAACGAAAAGCTAGACTGTTCCTTCTATCATTCAATAAGTAAACTGTTCAATACCTTGATATATTTTGCTTTGTAAAAGTTGAAGTATAGTTTACATATAGAAAAATGTATAAATCTTAAGTGCATAGTTCAGTGATTTCACTGTCGAATTAGCCAGCTTAAGGAAAAGAATGTTTCCATCATCCCCAAAAGTTCCTTTATCCCAGTTAGTACCACTTGCCCTGCCCCACCCCACCCCCCGACACACACACAGAAGATGCTGGAGGTAACCACTCTCTTGACCTCTATCACCATAGTTTGATTTTGCCTATTCCTGAACTTCAAATAAATGGAATCATCTAGTGTACTCTTTTGTGCCTGGCTCCTTCAGTTCAGTATGTTTGTGAGCTCCATCCCTGTTATAGGTATCAGTAATTTGTTATCTTTATTGTTGAGTAGTATTCCTTTGCGTGAGTGTTTCACATTTATTCATTCTATCGATGGATGATTAGGATATTTCCAGGCCTTAGAATAAAGCTTATGAATAGAAATTAAGGTGCTATGGACATCCTAACTTGTGGCCCTAGATACTTCTTTCCCTTGGAAACTGATGTACTATAGTAGAAGTCCAAATTTTCCACTTCTCACAGTGAATCTGTATATCTCACATGCATCTATCACCTGGATCAATTTTGTCTGGAGTTCTTCTTTCATCGTGTACTTGGGATACTTTATTTTGTCAGTGCCTCTTCATTACTATTTTAGGTTGGTTGCAAAAGTAATTGTAATTTTTGCATTGTTGAAATTTGCCTTTGATATTAGAATGTATTCTTAAATAAATATGGTTATGTTATCCATCACTTTAATGTACATTTCTTGCTTTATGTTTTTTTGCTAATGACTTATTACTTGCTATTTATTTTATTCTTAGACTGTAGAATTGATGTTAGACAAAAAGCAAATTTGAGCAATTTTCTTATTCAAGTTCAAAATGGGTCATAAAGCAGCAGAGTCAATTTGCAGCATCAACAATGCATTTGGCCCAGGAATTGCTAACCAACGTACAGTGCAGTGGTGGTTCCAGGAGTTTTGTAAAGGAGAAGAGAGCCTTGAAGATGAGGAGTGTAGTGACCAGCCATCGGAAAGTGACAATGACCAACTGATAGCAATCATCGAAGCTGATCCTCTTACAACTACATGAGAAGATGCTGAAGAACTCAACATGAACCATTCTACAGTCATTTGGCCTTTGAAGCAAATTGGAAAGGTGAAAAGGCTCTCGATAAGTGGGTGCCTCATGAGCTGACCACAAATCAAGAAATTCATTGTTTTGAACTGTCATCTTCTCTTATTCTGTGCAACAATAACAAACTATTTCTTGATCGGATTGTGATGTGCAACAAAAAGTGGATTTTATATGAAAACCAGCGATGACCAGCTCAGTGGTTGGACCGAGAATAAGCTCCAAAGCATTTCCCAAAGCCAAACTTGCACCCCAAAAAAGTCATGGTCACTGTTTGGTGGTCTGCTGCCAGTCTGATCCACTACAGCTTTCTGAATCCTGGCGAAACCATTACATCTGAGAAGTAGGCTCAGCAAATCGATGAGATGCACCAAAAACTGCAATGCCTCAGTTGGAATTGGTCAACATAATGGGTCCAGTTCTTCTCCACAACATCACGTGACCACATGTCGTACAACCAGTGCTTCAAAAGTTGAACAAATTAGGCTATGAGGTTTTGCCTCATCCACCATATTCACCTGACCTCTCACCAACTACCTGACCTCTCATCAACTACCACTTCTACAAGCATTTTGACAACTTTCTGCAGGGAAAACACTTCCACAACCAGGACACATAAAATGCTTTCCAAAAGTTTGTTGAATCCCGAAGCATGAATTTTTAGGCTTCAGGAATAAACAAACTTATCTCTCATTGGCAAAAATGTGTTGATTATAATAGTTCGTATTTTGGTTAATAAAGATGTGTTTGAGCCTAGTTACAATGATTTAAAATTCACTATCTGAAACCGCAATTACATTTGCACCAGCCTAGTAATTCTATATTTAATATATCTTCATGCTTCACATATTAAACATTGAGCTGCTCTTTCAGTATCTTGGAGATGCATGCTTTTGTGTGTGTGTGTGCGTGCTCAGTTGTGTCCAACTCTTTGCGACCCCTTGGACTGTAGCCCACCAGACTCCTCTGTACATGAGATTTTTCAGGCAAGAATAACAGAGTGGGTTGCCATTTCCTTCTCCAGGGGATCTTCCCGACCCAGGAATCAAACCCACGTTTTTTGCTTCTCCTGCATTGGCAGAATAATTGGTAAATGGTCAGTAATATTTTGTGTTACAACCAATGAAGCATATTTACAGAGACATGCCTGGCATTAAGCTTATAATTAAGAGTCTACTCTGTGACCAGGAATAAAAACAGCCCAGCTTATGTGAACCAGGTAAGATTAAGCTGAGTTCCTTGTTCTAACCACCTGTGCTATTTGCAATACTAAACCATGCTGGATTTGCAATGCAAAGCCCTCTAAAGCAGTGTCTGTGCCCCAGCATCCTGAGTGGACCTTTTAAAAAAAAAAAAAAAGAAGAAAGATAAGTGTTCAGTTCTACCTCCTATAAAGTCTTAGTATAGAGCAGGGCCTCTGTTTTTAAACATTTCCCAGGAATTATCTGCTACAGCAACTAGCCAGCTGGCCATTTGTCTCCTGTGTCCATCCTTACACTTTTGGTGATTACCCTCCATTGAACATTGGAACCTATGAATGGATTTCATCTCCTGTTAAAATGTTCCCCAGGCAACCTGAGATGAGGCACACAATTTACTTAACATTGATTTCTTTCTGAAGACAGCCCCATTAAAATAATAACAAATGATGGAGAGTGGCTGCACAAGACATATTGGGGGTAATAAAATATGGAGCATAGTATGCATGTATTCAAAGTGGAATGTCATCTCCACAATGGCCGGGATTTTTCTCTCTTTTGTTGACAGATGTTTTCCAAGTGTAGGGCTCCATAAATACTTACAGGATAAATGGTTTGTATGTCAAAGACCTTACTTACTAACTTACAAGGTTATAAATCCTGCTTTGCTTAGTACTGGTTATACATCCTGGTGGTTCACTATCCCCAAGCCTTTGTAAGGACCAGGATGGAGCCCCTAGCTGTGTTCATTGCACAGCAACCACATGGAATTTGCAGATGCTGAAATCTAAGGAGGCAGCTTTGGGGAGTGTACTTAACAGAGTAAAGGTGTCGATCTAATACTTGACTCTCCTCTCCTCTTCAGCCTCAGAGCCAGCCCCTCCTGAGATCCGTTCTTCCTCCTCCCCTTCCCCTGGCCCTAAAATGAAAATTGAAAGCAGCCACAGAGATGCTTGTGTTCATCCTGGCTGCATGGCCCCTAAAGGGTGGGAGGGCTGGCAGCTCCCTCCAGCATACTTGTATGCCCAAGTCACCCCAAATCTCCTTTTTTAACATTTTTTTAATATTTTTAAATTGAAGAATAACTGCTTTACAGTATTGTGTTGGCTTCTGCCAAACATCAACACAAATCAGCCATAGGTACACCCATGTCCCCTCCCTCTCCCTCCCACCTTCCTCCCCATCCCACCCCTCTAGGTTGTTCCAGACCCCCGGGTTGAGTTCCCTGAGTCATACAGCAAATTCCCATTGGCTATCAATTTTACCTATGGTAATGTATGTTTCCATGTTACTCTCTCCATACATCTCACCCAAATCTCCTTTTTTAATGTGTTGTTTATATAGAAAGGGATTCTTTTGGAATCTTAGGATATAGCTTTCCTAAAGATCCCTGGCTAAAACTGTTTCTGGAAAGATACTAGAAAACAAGAAGCCAGAATCATTTTCCCTTTGAAGTATCTGAAAGCCCAGTGTCACCATGATGAAACCACTTCAAACACGATCATACAGAGAATTCCTTCCAGTGCCTCAATGATACATGGGAAAGAAGGAAAGTTAGATGCATATTTATAAACCGTCATGAACCAGAAAGGCCCCAGGAACTTATTTGGTCAGCTACCTCATTTTTTTAATTATTATTATTATTATTATTTTTTTTTTTTGGCTATGCTGGGTCTTCATTGCTGTGCAAGCCTTTCTCTAGTTGTGGCGAGCCAGGGGTACTCTCTAGTTGCAGTGCATGGCCTTTTCATTTCGGTGGCTTCTCTTGTTGTGGAGCACAGACTCTAGGCACTCCGGCTTCGGTAGTTGTGGCAGTAGCATGCTCTAGAACATGCCAGTTTACCTGCTTCATGTCATGTGGAGTCTCTGGAGCAGGAATCGAACCCATGTCTCCTGAACTGGCAGGTGGACTCTTTACCTCTGAGCCACCAGGGCAGCCCCAGCTACCTCATTTTACCAATGAAGACTATGCAAGCAGAGAGGTTACATCACTCACTCAGGGCCATATAATCACAAAACCAAAAATTCCAAATTTTCCCACCATGGTCATCCAATCCACCCCACTGCCCCAATGCCTTTAGGTTTTATTTTGCATGCAGAGAAGGTACCATTTATGGCCTTAGCTTCCTTTAGACCCTAGGAACACATTTATTAACAATGTATTTTAAGGTATTGGGGGAAAAAGAAGACTAAAGATTTAAGCTGTTTTAAAGCATCTCTGCCTTCTCTCCCCAACTCTGACCTTCAAGGCACCTGTCATTCCCACAGGCCCATGGAAAAGAAACCCTTTCAGCTTATTCTGTCCAAAATATCTAGGCAAAAGAGTTATTAAGCCTTAAAATGTCACAAATGGTTCAGATACTGTTCTTCTAGGACCATTTTCATGAATAACTCTCAAGTGACAGGGCAGATAGTACACAATACAGTTACTTAAGTTGAGGTGACAGTGGTTCCTGGTATAGAAGGTGATTGCTTCACAGAACTTGTTGCTGAGGCTCCCACAGTCTCCTCGCTGTCTCCCCACATCAACTTTGAGGGTTTGAGGATCTACTGTCCTGGGGCAGCTTGGAGAGTGTCCCCTGGCCCTGACCTGGAGCAAGATAAGTGCAAGGAGTAGGGAGGTCACACAGGGCAGCGGCAGCAAGGTGACAGTGCGTTTGCTAGGCTTTGTCTTTGGGCTCTAGGATAGCACTTAACAAGAAAAATCAATCATAACCTTGTGAGTACTGCCAGCACTAAAAACTGCATTTGAATTTGTCCACTCAGGCAGTCAATTTCACTGTAAAGAGCTCCGGAGCTAGAAGTTTCCATGGAAACAGAGGAATATGTGGGCAAAAATTGCTTTACAGGGAAATGAATGTTAGCAGTGTTGTTCGATTGGCACTTTATGGCTGCCCAGTTGATGTGAGTTTGTAAGTAATCCAATGAACAGTGACTTTAAGAAAGGAAATACTTTTTCTCTCATAACAAAAGACTTATGGAGATAGGTGGTCCTGGTTGTGGTACAGATGCCCAACGATGTGCAAAACTCCCAGGATCTTTCTCGTCTATTGTTCTTTGAATGTTGGTATGTCATCCACAAGCTTATTGCCTCAGGATGCAAAATGGCTGCTATAGCTCCAGGCCTCACATAAACATTCAAGGCACCAAAAAGAGGAAAGGCAGGAAAAGCCAAGTGTGTCCATTTTACTTCCATTTATGCTGAAATCAAGAGCTTTCCAGGAAGCTCCCACCTCAGCAGATTTCCCCATTGATCAAAATGAAGTCACATAGCCAACTCTAGCTTCACAGACTGCTGAGAACTGAATATCTGGCAAGGGACAGTGGGGACAACTGACACAATTGACTAAGGCTGATATTCACTATGACCTAGAGCTAGATACAACTGTCAGCTTAATAAAATTGGAATTTGCTAATTGGAACTTCTTTTTTTATGCTTTTATTAAAAAATTAAAGTATAGTTGGTTTACAGTGTTGTGTTAATTTCTGCTGTACAGAAAGTGACTCCATTATATATATATACACACAAACACACACACACACACACACATTCTTTTTCAAATTCTTTTCCATTCTGGTTTATCACAGGATATTGAGTATAGTTCTCTGTGCTATACAGTAGAATCTTGTTATTTATCCATTCTATATATACCAGTTTGCATCTGCTAACCCCAAATGGGAACTGCTTTTTTAAAATAGGTCTCACTGTCACCTGAGGGGGTAGATGGGGCAAATCATTGTGAGCCTATTTTTGTAGAAAAGGCAGCTCAGGCTCTGAGACATTTCATGTCTTGGAGGAAACAGAACAAAATCATCTAGTGATACTTGCTACAGACTGGGTTACCAGGTACTTATAATAAATCTTTGAAGCCGGCAGTCAGTCTGCAGGAATGGGGTAAAACCTGTTTTGCTTTTCTGGTTCCCGGTGTTTTCCTGGCTTGGGTGTCTCGACATGAGAAGGGAAAAGAAACAAGTTTGAAACGGTGTCTAGAACCAAATGTTTGTAAGTGAAATTCCCTGCCGAATCCCTTTGATGATTGGAAGATAATCATTAACTAGAGTAACCTGCCTCCAGTTTCTCATCACCCAGCATAATAATGGTCATAAAGCATCAGAAAAACTAGATGCAAGGGACTTGCTCCTTCTGCACCAGCACACACGCTCTATTTGGAGACTAATTAAGTTAAATAACAAACCTGGCCACATTGGCTAAGAGAGCTCCCCACTGGGGTTTGCAGATTTTGGAGGGACTTTTCCTCCACACGGCAAAATGGAAGAGAATTCCCCATTGTTATCGCTTCTCTTTCCTAGGTTCTGGTCTTTGAAATTACAGCTGCAGTGTTCTTGCCTCTGGGGCACACTCTTGCTTCCTCGAACATTCTTTGGGAAATTCCTATAGTTCCTTCCATCTAAGTTCTCACCCTTTCCAAGAGAATCCTCTCCTACAGCCAGCCTCCCTGCCCCCATAACCGCTTCCTGCTTCATGTGTGGTCTAGGTGAGGTCAGCAACCTCGCCTGGGAGCTTGTTAGAACTATAGAGTCCTGGTCCCATCCCAGACTCACAGAATCAGAATCTGCATTTTAACAAGAGCACCAGGTAATCTGTGCACACTGCAATTTGAGAAGCCTGGCCGTAATACACAGGGTTTTCTCCATCCCACCACGTAAAATACCTTTTCTCCCTCCCCCCATCTCCTTTCATTTATTCACTTCCTAACTGTCCTTCAAAGCTTAGCTCATATCCCTCTCCCTCTGTGAAGCCCTCAATATTCTCTCCCTCCACCTTACCCCTATAGGTCATGACTTTGAGAATTTAAAAAAATGCAAAATATTTCACTGTTTAAATGATTCAGATGTTAAGTCTATTTACTGAGATTATATCTTGTCTTGGGACTTCCATGGTGGGCCAGTGGTTAAGATTTCGGCTTCCATTGCAGGGGGGTGCTGGCTCAATCCCTAATCAAGGAGCCAAGATCTCACATGCCTCACAACCAAAAAACCAAAGCATAAAACAGAAGCAGTACTCCAACAAGTTCAATAAAGACTTTAAACAATAGTCCACATCAAAAAAAGAAAAATATATCTTCTCTCAAAGTGCCGAGCAAGGCCAAGCACATAATGTAAATTGTCTGATTCATCCATATCTGTTTCCTGTTTGAAAGCCTTCCCTTAGTTGTGCATGCTCAGTTGCTGAGTCATGTCCAACTCTTTGTGACCCCATAGACTGTAGCCCACCAAGCTCCTCTGTCCATGGAATTCTCCAGGCAAGAACACTGGAGTGGGTTGCCATTTACTTCTCCAAGGGGTCTTTCTGAACCAGGGATCAAACCCATGTCTCCTGCATTGGTAGGCAGATTCTTTACCACTGCACCACCAGGGAAGCCCGCCTCCCTTAGCTGTACCTTATCTCTTTAAGCTGCTTCTGCGTCAAAGCAACTCCTATAAGTTTTTGTCTTCTCAACACCTTACATACATCTCCACCCACTCCAGAGATTTCCTGAAGGCCTGGCTCTTATCTGTAACCTAGTAGCTTTCAACTCAATCAAAGCCCCAAAGAGGCCTCTAACCATTTGTTTGTATTTTGACTTTGTACCAAAAAAATTTCCCTAACTTCTAAATTTGGACAGGGAATTTTGTTAGAAAGATTTACTTTTGGATATGGGATGTTTTTTCTGCTCCACCATGGTACCCACAGGAAACTTGGGATTGCTTCTGTCTCTCTTGTGGATGTGCTATGTAGCAGTATCTCTGTTACTGGCCCCAGACCCTGAGACAAGAGCCACATCTCTGAGTCTGCCATCTCCCCAAATTCCAGGTGGGGGGGCACACATCCTAACTACCTATAATTTTCCAAACCTTTTCAGGAGATGATAGAATCTTTCCTAGTGCCTATTGCAAGGGAATGGAGCTGGGACAGCAGGAACTCCACACTGACTTTCAACTTCCTGGTTTCTATTCCATGTCACCTCTGCCCGCCTTGAACAACTTTAGCTCCATCCTGATTCTATATAGACTTCAAGTCTGTTGTTTATCTTATCAGCTTTAAGTACTAAAATACCCAGGATCTTAATAACTCAAAAGCCGTTTTCCCTCAGAGCTATTATCTCCATGGGTATCATAAAAAGAAGGAAGAGGGGGACTTCCCTGGCGGTCCAGTAGTTAAGAGTCCACACTTCCAGTGCAGGGGATGTGGGTTCAGTCCCTCGGCAGGGAGCTAAGATACCACGTGCCGAGCAGTGCAGCAAAAAAAGGAATGAATATATGTATATGTATAATCAAATCACTTTGCTGTATACTTGAAACTAACATGACATTGTAAATCAATTCTACTCCAATAATTTTTTTAAACCTAAAAAAAGTCATTTTTGTGTTCATTGATCATCAAATGGCTTTTTTCTTTCTCGAAGCAGAAATTTGTGCTACCACCGGAATGGTGGGGCAAAGGAGTGGGTGAAATACGTTGCTGAAGGAAATCACCTCATGTCAGCTAACCTGACATTAACTGCGTTAGATTCTTGCTCTGTTACATGTGTGTTTGGCATGATATTGGAGTGACCTTTTGCATTCCATCTGGCTGGGCAGTCACCTACTCAGGGCATTTTGGACTGTTGCTTGCTCATGCTGGCCGTGGTTGATAGTAAGCTAGTAAAGACCGCCACTTCAGAGGGCCTGTGGGTGGAACACTTCACTATGAAAAGGGGTCTGTGGTGAGGCAGGCTTTCTGTGGCTTAGCCCATTTCATTTATTTCCTTAAGAAAGGTCATGTATCCTCAGTAGGGAGGTGGTTGCATCAGAGCTTGACCTTTAGGTTGGGGCCAAGCAACATAGCATGAGCTTTATTGTGCTCTCCTCTCTTCATGCTCACAACCCAGCCCCATAGGACTCTTTCACAACAGACACCTCTGTTCAAGGACCAGCGAAGGCAATCAGCTAAACTAATCAAACTATTTACACCAAACCACCAGAGACTTGCTTTGCATGTTTGACATATTCTAATTTATTTCAATTCAGTGTAAAAAATTATTTAAAGAACCAAGTCCAAATACCATATGCTGTCACTTATATGTAGAACCTAAAATATGTCACAAATGAATGTGTCTTTGAAACAGAGACTCACGGACATAGACAACAGACTTGTGGTTGCCAAGGCAGGGCTGGGTTGGGGGAGGGGCAGACTGGGAGTGGGGGATTAGCAGATGCAAACGACCACATACAGAATGGATAATCAGCCAAGTCCTACTGTGGTAGCACAGGGACCTATTTTCAATATCCTGTGATTACTGTAATGGAAAAGAATATAAAAAGAACGTATATATGTATAGAACTGAGTCCCTTTGCTGTACAGCAGAAATTAACACAACACTTGAAATCAACTATAGTAAAATAATAATAATAATAATAATTAGAAAAGAGAACCAAATCCATCCAAGACATCAGTACTCAAATAACCTTATTATATGCTACAAAAACAGGAGAGGGAATTTGGGTGTGTTTTGATAAAGGCCTAATGGGCAGAGACCCTCTCTCTGCCACCTGCAGTTACTCCTTTCCCCCCAGTGGAAATGCTGTTTCCTCATTCCTAAGGCTTCAGCAGGTTTCAGAAGCTGGGAGGCCGTCTTCTTCGCAGTATGTGTGCTCATGTGTTACTCTGTGCTGGGAGTGGGGCCTGGAGGGATATTGGAGAGGGCAGACCTATGAGAGAACATGAAGCAGCCACTGTCCACCCCCACCCCCCCACCATGTCATCTCCTTCCTCCCTAATGTACTGTGCACTGGGGGGGAAGGACGGTGAGACCAGGACCCTCTTCCTCGATGGTCTCCTCCGCACACTTTTCACGAGCACTCTTCACTTTTTATTTGCTGATCAATAAAGCCAAGGGTAGGTCTTGCCTGTTCCCAGCGATAAAGAACTGCACGCATAACTGGTCTTTATCCAGCCCAACAAGCGCCGTTTCTCTTTGTTTTTTCACAGTGTTTCTGAGAGATAAGAGGAAACCGCCCAGACATGATGCATGACCGGGGAGGTTTTGCAATATTTTATAAACTCATTCTCTATTGGGAGCTGTGGATTAGGGGTGAAAAGGAAAAGAGAAGGCACCACATGGAACCAAAGTAGATTTTTTTTTTCTGGGTTAAAAACAAGCAGGTGGATGGGACTTCCGTTGGTGGTCCAGTGTGGTTAGGACACCACACTTTCACTGCAGGGGGTGAAGGTTCAATCCCTGGTCAGAGAACTAAGATCTCCTATGCGGCACTGTGTGGCCAAAAAATAGAGAGAGAGAAAAAAAAAAAAAGAAAAACAAGCAGGTGGAGGAAAAGGAGACATGAATATATGTTCAATGGAGGAAAGTAATCCAGTTTTCAATTATCAGCATGGAAGTCAAATAGGGAGAACTTTTAGTCATTCAAATGAGTACATACCCTGAAACTCCAGTGGCCTTTTCCTGTCACAAAAACTGCCTCTGTTGTATGGATTTAAGACCAGAAGAGGCAAACAGGACCTCAGTTCAGGTGAAGAGCCAAATATATTCCCAGGGAATTGTGGATGGTACCAGGATAGACTCCTTTTAAGTTCATGCCTTTTGAGGCTCTTGGCAAGTTTCTGAGAGTGAGCCAGCATGGCGGGGTTGATATGAGACTGATAATGCAAGATATTAGGTAGAGTCAGACCAAATGTGAGATCAGTTGATGCCAATAAAGGCATAGAGAAAGATGTTTTTAGTGGCAAATTGAAATTTTTGTAGCAATTTGATAGATGCAGAGTGGAAAATATAAGAGAAATGGGCTGTTCAGCTAAGGAAAGACCTGGGACTAAGCCTTGAAATGATGGTGGGAAAGTGTCGGAAGATAGGTCTTTGGGAATGTTAGACAGGAAGGAATAGACCCAAGAGGCAAAGATAGGTACCTAATAAAAGAGAAGTTTAAGTTGAAACTCATGGCATACCTGTAATTGTTTCTGAGCAACCAAATGGAAAACGAGGACCCAAAGTCTTAGTGAAGCTGATGTGTTACTTGCTCTGCACTACAGCTTCTTTCCATGCCTTCCTGGGCTTATGAACTTTTCTTTTTTAATTAAAGAAAAAATTTAAGTTGTTTTACAATGTTTCAGATGTACAGCAAAGTGATTCAGTTATATATATATTCCTTTTTTCAGATTATTTTCTCTTATAGGTTATTACAAGATACTGAATATAGTTCCTTGTGCTATACAGTAGATCCTTGTTGGTTATCTATTTTATATATAGTAATAGATATATCGGAGAAGGCAATGGCACCCCACTCCAGTACTCTTGCCTGGAAAATCCCATGGGCGGAGGCGCCTGGTGGGCTGCAGTCCATGGGGTCGCTGAGTCAGACACGACTGAGCGATTTCACTTTGACTTTTCACTTTCATGCACTGGAGAAGGAAATGGCAACCCACTCCAGTGTTCGTGCCTGGAGAATCCCAGGGATGGCGGAGCCCAGTGGGCTGCCATCTGTGGGGTCGCACAGAGTCGGACACGACTGAAGCGACTTAGCAGCAGCAGCAGCAGCAGCAGCATAGATATATATCTGTTAATCCCAAATTCCTAATTCATCTGTCCCCCCACCTTTCCCCTTTGGTAACCATAAGTTTGTTTATTCTGTCAGTGAATCTATTTATGTTTTGTAAATAAGTTCATTTATGTCATTTTTTAGATTGTGCATATAAATTATATGATATTTGTTTTTCTCTGTCTGACTTTCTTCACTTAGTATGATAATCTCTAGGTCCATCCATGTTGCTCCAAATGACATTGCTTCATTTTTTTTATGGCTGAGAAATATTTCATTGTATATATAAACCACATCTTCTTTATACATTCCTCTGTCAATAAACACTTAGGTTGCTTCCTGTCTTGGCTATTGTAAACAGTGCTGCTGTGAACACTGGGGTGCATGTTTCTTTTCAAATTAGAGTTTTCTCCAAACATATATGGTATTTCTATTTTGAGTTTTAGAAGGAACCTCCATGCTGTTCTCCATAGTGGCTACACCAATTTACAATCCCACCAACTGTCTAAGAGGGTTGGTTCCCTTTTCTACACACCCTCCCCAGCATTTATTATTTGCAGACTTTTTGATGATGGTCATTCTGACCAGTGTGAGGTGGGCTTGTGAACTTTAATTGCTCGATTATAGACTTTTGTCTAAAAAAAATGTTTCCCAGGCTTTCTAGAGTTCCCCCACAATACCTAATAGAGGGCCTCACCTGACTAGTAGCTCAGTAATGTTAATTGGCAAATTAATGAACAACTTCCTTTTTATGTAATTATTTTTTCAAATTAAATGCTAGATTTGAAGAGGCCAAAACCTGGATTACAGTTTGCCCTTCTGTGCATGCGTGGATGCTAAGTTGCTTCAGTCATGTCTGATTCTTTGCAATCCTATGGACCATAGTCCACCAGGCTCCTCTGTCCGTGGGGATTCTCCAGGCAAGAATACTGGAGTGGGTTGCCATTTCCTTCTCCAGGGATCTCCCCAACCCTGGAATGTAACCTGCAATTATTAGTCTCCTGCATTGGCAGGCAGGTTCTTTACCACTAGCGCCACCTGGGAAGCCCCTTCTAATGTTGGGTAAATCAGAAGAGTAAGTCATGATTTAAGAAATCATTAGTTATTTCTAAAGGATTAGGTGAGTCAGATGGCAGATACCACATAGGAAAATTTGATGTGTGAATGTTTAGAGAAAAAACAAAATCCAATAGACTTGATTCCAGATTCATTCATTCAGGCCAAGGCTGAACTGTAGGTGATTTTTCTTTTTTTGATTACTCTGACTAGTACTTTTCTTACATAAGTTTGCCTTTTTGGAAGGTTGGCTTCATGAGAGTAGAGGTCTTGTCATCCTGTTCACTGTTATGTCTCCAGCATCTGGGACAGGCTTTCCTGTCATGTGATACTAAGGGCTTAAGAAATAATTTTGGAAGGAAGAGGAAGCGGTGCGGGGTGAGGGTGGTGGGGTGGTGGTGATGAAGTAAAGGAAAGAGGAGAGGGAGGACTCTGCTTTTCATACCAGTACACCTGGCTCTTACTCACTCATCAGTTACCAAAGGCCCCTCAGGCTCAGCATTAGGAACCAAGGATACCAAAATGATGAGACGTCAGGGTCTTTGCATCTGATCACCCACTAGAGAGAGAGAGAACACAGTGGGTGCTGTGCCAAGAGTAACGGGGACATGAGAGGGTGCCAGAGGGAGTATCCAGTCAGCCCTGAGGCTGAGTGGGTGGCAGAGAACATTGCATACCTGAGCGGAACCCTAATAATGTAGTGATGCTTTGTAGGCTTGAGAACATTTTAATCTCTATAGCCCTCAAACTTACGGTGAGCAAATTGAATAAAATATGGGAGACGGCATGTCATGCATTGCCTTTGGCCATTCTCTATTCAGTCATTTTGTTTTTGATGTGGGATCTTCATTCCCCAACCAGGGCTGGAACCCGTGCCCCTTGCAGTGGAAGCAGGGAATCTTAACCACTGGACCAAAGGGAAGTGCCCAGAGTCATTCTGATAGTGAAAGTTCTTTTGTATTGGTCCTTACTGGACTTTGGTTTCCTTCTGCTCTGCTGTGCTGTGCACAGACGCATCTCACTCTTTGGAACCCTATAGACTATAGCCCACCAGGCTCCTCTGTCCATGGGATTCTCCAGACAAGAATACTTGAACGAGTTGCCATTTCCTCCTCCAGGAGATCTTCCCCACATGGGGATAGAACCCACGTCTCTTGTGTCTCCTGCCTTGGCAGGCACCTAGGAAGCCCTTCAGAGACTGCAAAAGCAGGCTCTACTGAGTCTGTCATGTAGCAGTTGTCATAGAATTGTGGCTTTATAAGCACAATCAAAATGACACAAACTGAAGGCCCATTGTCTGAGCCAGACCCATGCCATATATCAGGAGTAACAGCTTTGTTAAGCATGGTCACTTAGGACCAGTCTTTGTTCTTTTCTGAGCAACTGCTTGTTCTTGTGACAAGGATTAATGACATAACAGCTGTAAGGTGGTCTTTGCCTTTTACAAAAGCCTATAGCAGTAAAGATTTGTGTTTGCCATCAGAACAGCAAATTTTCTGAAGAGGGGAGATAAACTTGACAGCAGAGAGAGAATCAGTGGTTTTACAAAAAAAAAAGGTGTGGTGGGCTGAGCTTATTTACAAAGAAGAGGAGTGTGGGGGGGTTATGCTGATAGACTATTAAAATCTGGTGTCAGAGGAATAATGAAGATCCTGACTTGACTTCTGCTTCTTGATTTCCTTACTCAGGTGCTGACCCCAGCCCAGATCAAATCAATTTGTCAGGCCATCCTGGACTCTGGGAAACAGTATGCCATGAAAAAGAGGAAGCCATTCCCACTGATGTATTCTTACTATGGAACCGAATACTTGGGTGAGTGAAGGTGTTGGCTAAGGCCTGGAGGAGGAAGGCAGTCTCTAATAGCTGCTTTTACATAGGTCATCACTATCACTGGGAACCTTTTAAAAAGCCATTTGAAAATAAATATTGATGGATACTTCAAAGCACAATTTCATATTTATTTTCAGAGTCTACCTGTCAGAAAGGTAACTGTTTTAACAATGTGTGTGTGTGTGTGTGTGTGTGTGTGAGGGAGAGAGTCAGTCAGTCATGTATGCCTCTATGCGACCCACCCCATGGGCTATACCCCTCAGACTCCTCTGTCCATGGGATTTCCCAGGCAAGAATACTAGAGTGGGTAGCCCTTCCCTTCTCCAGGGGATCTTCCTGACCCAGGGATCAAACCCAGGTCTCCTGCATTGGCAGGCGGATTCTTTACCACTGATCCACCAGGAACTTTCACTAAAGACTAAAATACTTTATTCTTGATTGTGAATTCATTGGCCTATTTTTGCTGAAAGTTGAACAGCTTATACAATCAGTATAAGTAGTACCTGTGTACCACTTGTACCTGTGCACAGGGAAACAGGATTCAGCCACTGACATCTTCAAGTTTTTAACATTAATGGATTAATTCCCTAGTGACTCAGTAGTTCTTGGCAGGCACCTAGGAAGCCCTTCAGAGACTGCAAAAGCAGGCTCTACTGAGTCTGTCATGTAGCAGTTGTCATAGAATTGTGGCTTTATAAGCACAATCAAAATGACACAAACTGAAGGCCCATTGTCTGAGCCAGACCCATGCCATATATCAGGAGTAACAGCTTTGTTAAGCATGGTCACTTAGGACCAGTCTTTGTTCTTTTCTGAGCAACTGCTTGTTCTTGTGACAAGGATTAATGACATAACAGCTGTAAGGTGGTCTTTGCCTTTTACAAAAGCCTATAGCAGTAAAGATTTGTGTTTGCCATCAGAACAGCAAATTTTCTGAAGAGGGGAGATAAACTTGACAGCAGAGAGAGAATCAGTGGTTTTACAAAAAAAAAAGGTGTGGTGGGCTGAGCTTATTTACAAAGAAGAGGAGTGTGGGGGGGTTATGCTGATAGACTATTAAAATCTGGTGTCAGAGGAATAATGAAGATCCTGACTTGACTTCTGCTTCTTGATTTCCTTACTCAGGTGCTGACCCCAGCCCAGATCAAATCAATTTGTCAGGCCATCCTGGACTCTGGGAAACAGTATGCCATGAAAAAGAGGAAGCCATTCCCACTGATGTATTCTTACTATGGAACCGAATACTTGGGTGAGTGAAGGTGTTGGCTAAGGCCTGGAGGAGGAAGGCAGTCTCTAATAGCTGCTTTTACATAGGTCATCACTATCACTGGGAACCTTTTAAAAAGCCATTTGAAAATAAATATTGATGGATACTTCAAAGCACAATTTCATATTTATTTTCAGAGTCTACCTGTCAGAAAGGTAACTGTTTTAACAATGTGTGTGTGTGTGTGTGTGTGTGTGTGAGGGAGAGAGTCAGTCAGTCATGTATGCCTCTATGCGACCCACCCCATGGGCTATACCCCTCAGACTCCTCTGTCCATGGGATTTCCCAGGCAAGAATACTAGAGTGGGTAGCCCTTCCCTTCTCCAGGGGATCTTCCTGACCCAGGGATCAAACCCAGGTCTCCTGCATTGGCAGGCGGATTCTTTACCACTGATCCACCAGGAACTTTCACTAAAGACTAAAATACTTTATTCTTGATTGTGAATTCATTGGCCTATTTTTGCTGAAAGTTGAACAGCTTATACAATCAGTATAAGTAGTACCTGTGTACCACTTGTACCTGTGCACAGGGAAACAGGATTCAGCCACTGACATCTTCAAGTTTTTAACATTAATGGATTAATTCCCTAGTGACTCAGTAGTAAAGAATCCGCCTGCCAATGCAGGAGACATGGGTTCAATCCCTGGGTAGGGAAGATCCGCTGGAGAAGGAAATGGCAACCCACTCCAGTATTCCTGCCTGGGAAATCCCATGGACAGAGGAGCCTGGCGGGCTACAGTCCATGGGGTTGGCAAAGAGTTGAACACAACTGAGCATGTACACGTGTGCATGTGCACACACACACACACACACACAATAACAGAATACCGAATCACAATGGCTACTTTTGAGATATGAGGCTTGTGAATGAAAGTTGGTTACTCCCCCTTTGAATCTTTCATAGTCTTCCCATCACCCCTTGCAGCATGACTTGCGGGGCCTGTTGTAGATCGCCTGCCTCCCTCTCCAAACTCCAGCTGTTTCTTTCCCTTCCTTGGTTCTATCCAACATAGTCTCCAGCAAACAAACCTTTGTGCCTGTTCCTTTTGCCCAGAATGCCTGGCTTTCCCCATCCCCTTCATCTGTTTGTCATACTTGGGCCCAGATTTCAAACTGGTCCTCCTCCCAATTAACAATGCTTCTCTTGTCTGTATAGGAGCAGCTCATGGCCTATCGTCCATCCTCCAGATGCTTCTTTCTTACCATGAGCACCTCAAGCCCTCGGACCAGGAGCTGGTGTGGCAGAGCGTGGACTTCCTTATGGAGCAGGAACAGAACTGCAACTGGCCCCCTGAGCTCGGCGAGGCCATCGAGAGGGAGAATGAGCTGGTGCACTGGTGCCACGGCGCCCCAGGTCTCACTCCCATTCTTATCTGAAAACATTGTCTTTCAGTGGGTTTAGCCAAACACACATGCCTTTTCTGAGAAGTGAGGGTATTTCTCACCTTACACCATTACCATGGGAGGTGAAAAGGTCAAGAGGAAACTTTCCAAAGCCAGAAAAGTCTCCATTGGTTAAAGATCTCCAGAAATTATCCTGTGTTTAAAATATAAATGATCAGTATCTATTTGCATACAAATTAAACTAGTGTTCTCCAATAAAATATAATATGAGCCACAAATGAAATAACTGTTTAGTAGCCCTAGTAAAACCACAGAAACAGGTGAAATTAATTTTCATAATAGATCTACCCCAATATACCCCAAGGGGCTTCCCTGGTATCTCAGACATTAAAGAATCTGCCTGCAATGCAAGAAACTGGAGTTCACTCCCTGGGTCAGGAAGATCCCCTGGAGTAGGAAACAGCAACCCATTCCTATATTTCTTGCCTGGGAAATTCCATGGCCAGAGAAGCCTGGCGGGCTATGGTCCATGGAGTTGCAAAGAGTTGGACACGACTGAGTGACTAACACTTTTAGTACACCCCAAATGTTATTTCAACATGCAGCCAATTTAAAAATTGAGTAGGATTTCATAGTTTTGAAATATTGTCTTTGAAATCCCATGTATATGTTAGACTTACATCCCATCCTGATTCAGACTAGCCATGTTGCAGGCGCTCAGGGGCTTCATGGGACAGTGCAGCTCTGGAACCTCACAGTTCAAAACGTAGTCCCTGGACCAGTGGCATGGGCCACCTGGACGCTTGTTGCATATCGAGAATCTCAGGCCCCACCCCAGCCCCAGTGAATCCCAATCCGCATTTCAACAAGGTCCCTAGTCGATTTGTATGCACATTAAGGTTTAAGATGGACTGTTCTGTAATTCATCTTCAAATGACAGTTTCCATTATCACCTAATGAAAAGTCTAGAGAAATGAGAAGCCATTTGCGGTGAACTCTCTGGAATTGAGCCTGGAAACTTATCAGACCCCATCTTTTCACTTTCTTTCTTTCTTTTTAACCCCATTATACCACCAATTAGGCCTTAGAGAAGATGCAATTCAAAATAAATTAAATTCAGAGAAAACAATTCATTTTGGTCTATTGGCCAGGGGAGACACTTAAAATACTGAAATAATGCACATTTTTGATTAGGAGTGTATTTAATTTTCAAGGCTATGCTTCAATGCCATGAGTGAGTACAGATTTAAAATATATTTAATTTGTCTTTAGTTTGTTACCTGATTTTTATTACTTCCTTTCCCCTCCTTACCTATGTAACGTTCTTTAATCCAAGTGGAATTTCATGTTTTACTTCAGTACAGTCTGAGATGACAAATAATAGAAGTCTTAGTCCATTGGCTAGATTTTCTCTGCCTGCCACTTTTACTTAAGGGAGGACTTCAAAGGCTCCTGTGTGTGCTTGTACCACCTCCAGGGCACTGTACATTATGTCCAGGCTAATTCCCACCAGTGATCATTTGAGTCCATTTTTTTTCTGGCTTTGAACTTTTTCTTGAAGAAAAACAGCAGTTATTTATCATTCTGGAAATGATATTTCTTCATGTTATGCTCAACACTCTCATTTCCTATTCCCTTTAATCATTAGCACTGATGGTCACTGGATATCCTTCAAGCACCCCAGGATCCTTGAATTTTGGAAATGTCCCAAATTAAATACAGCCTATTTTAAAAGGATCCAATGTATAGTAAAAGCCCTGTAAAGAGTGGGCAGATTGTCTACTAAAATAAGTGGCTGGGTCACTTAATTGATGTGGGGGTCTTGAAGGACAGTTACTCCATTCTTACTGTACTGTACTTCACATCCCATCTGTCTTTGTAAATCATGGACCATAACAATACAGCATAGGATTCATTACCCTGAGGACTTTATTCTCATATATCATTCATGTTCAGTATCTTGGTAAGATTAAATGTAGGTTGCAAAACAAAAGCATTCAACCCACGTATTCACCAGACTGCCAAAAATAAGCCAGTTCACAAATGAATAAACAACCAAATGGAGCCCACTATGTCTGCCAACTACCACTTCCATTCTCAAGGGTATCGGTCTTCCTTTTAAGAGATGTGCTAAAAATAGCACCAAGAGGGATTATGAATCTGATAAGTGCAGGTTAAAAATCATCAAGATTCCTCTGAAGTTGGCAACAGTAAGCTCTCCAAAAATTCTAAAGCAGGAGATGACCTAGAAAAATAATTCTCACTTGTGTGAGGAAAGCATTTATTTTTGAGAGTAGATTTATGAACAGTACAGATGGTTTGGGACAGCAGACTGATTCTGTGATTAAAAACCTGTCAGAAATAGTCCACAATGTGGAATTTCATCAATGATATCGTATCTCCCACTATAATTGTTTCCTGTTGAATTTCCTTCAACCCACCTCTACAGGCGACAGCCTTAGTTATCATTTATGCAGTGTGAATATACTTCTGGACTCTTAAGTTAATAACTCTGGATTCCAATTGTAGCTCCAACACTAACCAGTAAAGTAACCTTGAGAAAACCACTTTGTTTCTTTTGTGCTTTTTTGTTTCTTCATCTGTGAAAGCAGTAGATGGAGATGGAGTAGGAAAACTCTTTTTTTTTTAAATCACTACAGGAACCTTTTATCCTGTGGTCCCTTGCTGTTCCTGAGGGATATGGCCCCAACGATTTGCAGACACATTTATAAATACCTAGTGAAACGTCGAGTTTTTCTCACTAGATGCAGGCAGATTCACCTGACCCCTTCCTAGCCTTAGTGATTCTGAAATACAAGATGAAAACTATTTACAAACTCATTAAAACAAATGCCATGGCTAAAATAAAGTCTGGATGGCATTATGTTACATCATTATTGTGGTCACACTGACAGTTCATTTCCTTTACTCTGGGTGAAACACAGGTGTAGCTTTTTTTTTTTTTAATCATTTCATGAGGGCTCCTGGATAGGTGACTTTTTTGTTGTTGTTTGTTTTTTTTATTGAAGTATAGTGAATTACAAAGGGTGACTTTGAATAGGTAACAGCAGGGATTTGTACACGCAGGTGTCTTTGACCACTAAGCTTTGTCGTGTACACTGTACAGTGCCTGCTTCGGTGCCATTACAGATCCCAGAATGGACATGTGTGCTGATTCTACAGGATGTTGAAATGATATGTACCAAGTCTGACTATTATGAGGCTCTGCTAGATCACATGTTTTCAAAGATTCAGTCTCCCAAACCATATTTCTTAAGTAATAATTCCTTTTCCCAGTTGTATTAATATTTGACAAAGACATATATCATTGCTGCCTGGGAGTTTCGTGTCACTGGACAATAATCAGTGTTTCCGTGATGACATGACAGTGTTCCCAGCAAAAACAAAGAAAGCCAACATCCTTTCCTTTTAGATTAAGCCACCTGATTGTGGACTTCTCTAGGTTAGGTAAGAAGACAATAGGTTTAGGAGTTTTTCAAGGTTCCTTCCATGTACCATTCTTTGATCTGGGCTGCAGGAAGAGGCCCTTTCTCTCTGACCAGAACCCCAGGATCAATACCCATTAAGCTGCCAGGGGCTAGTGGCCTGGTTTAGCAATGGGACCATCTCAGCCCATCTTCCTTCCACATATCTCATCTTCACTTCAGCATCTGCCTGCACTGGGGTGAGAAATGAGACATTATAGGGTCAGCAGGCATTTGTGGAGGCCTTGACATGTGTCAAACACCATGACATAGGTCAGAGAGCAAAAACGAACGTGACAGAGTACCTGCCCTTAGTTAGCTGGCACAATATGAGGGGCGGCAGACATGAAAGCAGGTAATTTTAAAAGATTTACCGATACAGAAAAGAAGCTAGTGGATACCAATGGGGTACCAGAGGGCTTCCCTGGAGGCTCAGTGGTAAAGAATCTGCCTGCCAATGGAGGAAGCATGAGTTCGATCCCTGGGTTGGGAAGATCCCCTGGAGAAGGAAATGGCAACCCACTCTAGTATTCTTGCCTGGGAAATCCCATGGACAGAGAAGCCTGGCAGACTACACTCCACGGGGTTACAAAGAGTTGGACACAACTGAGTGAACATGAGCACAGTGGGTACCAGAGGGTGGGTGGAAGGGAGGAGAGGCAAGATACAGGTAGGGGATTAAGAGATACAAACCACTATGTATAAAATTGCTAAGCAACAATGATATGTTGTATGTTGTTTAGTTGCTAAGTTGTGTCTTACTCTTTGCGACCCCATGGACTGTAACCTGCCAGGCTCCTATGTCCATGGGATTTCCCAGGCAAGAATACTGGAGTGCATTGCTATTCCCTTCTCCAGGGGATCTTCGCAACTCAGGGATCCAACCGGGTCTCCTGCATTGCAGGCAGACTCTTTACCATCTGAGCCACCAGGGAAGCCCATATGTTGTACAGCACAGGGAATTACAATTTTCTTGTAATAACTTTTAATGAAGTTTAGTCTGTAAATGGAGAAGGCAATGGCAACCCACTCCAGTGTTCTTGCCTGGAGAATACCAGGGACAGGGGAGCCTGCTGGGCTGCCGTCTATGGGGTCACACAGAGTCAGACACGACTGAAGCGACTTAGCAGCAGCAGCAGCAGTCTGTAAAAATACCAACTCTCTATCCTGTACACCCAAAATGAATATAATATTATAAATCAACTGTACATCAATTTAAAAATAGGTTATTATATTTAAAAACAAGTAATTTTAATATGATAACTGTGTAAGTGCTCAGATTTGTAGGAGTGATGGAAGCTCAGAGGAGGCATCTCTGGTACTTCTCCAGGTTCCAGGAAGGCTTCCTGGAGGAGGTGATGCCTGGGTTAAGTTGGCCAGACCAAGAAAGGTGAGACGTTTATTCCAAGAAAAGTCAGAGGCATGGAGCCAACATGGTGAAGGAAGGGAACTGTGGGGGTGGTTTGGTTTTACCAAAGTGAAAAGCTCCACAGAGGGAGAGGGGGAGGAGTGGCCAGGGGACAGAGTAGGAGCTGGGTGGCCAAGGGCTCTCTGTCTCACCTAGACAGGAGCTTCACCTGGATTCTGGAGGTGGGGAGCTAAGAACCACAAATGACACTGCAGAGCTGGTCAACCTTAAAGCAGAGGGAACTGACCTATATGTCTGTTAGTCATTGGCCAAAATTGCTTGGGGGTGGGGGTGCATTGCATAGCCTCCTATTTGGCTGAGGGCATATCCCGCAAGAAGAGGGAAGCTGTCAGTTTTGTCAGCAGCCAACTCACAGCAGCTGGGAGATGGGACACCTGCTGGTAAAGAAAAGGGATCTAAGAGAGCGCCAAGGGCTTCCGGTTCACCTTCAGTACCCGGGTTAGATGGTGTCACATTCCTCGTGGGTCTTTCCTCCCTCCACATGTGGGTTAGGAGCCTTCCTGTGTGCTTCCACAATGCCTTGCTTTCCCCTCACATGGCTTAATGAATGCCCCCAGTTAGGTTGTAAAGACTATGAAAAGAGGGGCTTTTAAAAATCTCAGCACCTACTACTGTCCTGGAATATAGTAGATATTTAATTAATATCTAAGCAGCCACCAAGCCTGTGAGCTGTCTCTTTCATTAGCCTCTTTGTCATCTTTCTGCTGACATGCTCAGCTCATAGCTACCCTATTGCCCTTCTTCAAGTCTTGGTTGACTGCACAGTGGGGCATTTTGTCTATAAAAGTAATCATCATTAAAAAGATAAACCAAAATATTCACAACAAAACACTCCCACTGGTTCCCTACCACCCACAAATACATTCCAAGGTGCCCAATTGGACTTGTAAAATCATCCCAAATGTGGACGCAATCTACCCTTCCATTGTCCTGTTGCTTAGAACACGCTGCCCCACTGGTCTCCATGTGACTTGTTTATCATGGCTTAGAATCTTTGCCCTTGCTGATATGAATCCTGAAATGCTCACTCCCCCTCTCTTCCAGCCTGCAGTTTCCTATGTATCTTACACAGTTCTGGAGAAAGCCTGACTTCTAGCAGAGCTTCCTTTCACAGTCTCCCTCAGGGAATTTAGACTTTTCTGATCCCTCTAGTATGATTTTTAACGCCATTCAGTTTATGTCCCAACATCATCGTAAACTGCGTGTCTTATTATGTATCTGTCACAAGTACATATTATTTTCTCCTTTTCTAGATAGTACCTACCTGAAGGGCAGGCATTGTGTTGAGTTATCATTTATTTTATATCACCCAGGGCCAGAACTGGCTACATAATTTGGGGGACCCAGTACAAAATAAACATGCGGACCCCTTTTTGAAAAAGGATCAAGAAATTCAAGATGGCAACAACAGAGCCTTCAGTACAGGGTGAGGCCCTCCTGGAGGTCCTTTGTGAGGCTGTACAGGTCACCCGCCCATGAAGCTGGCCCTGCCTAGGGCTGTGAATACAGCAGATCATCAATGTACACTTTCAAATAAATGGATACAGTGAATGAATGAATGCATAATTAACAAAGTAAAATTCTTTTAAAAATCATTCTTTGTGGAGATGACACTTTCTTCCTAAAACTGAAGGAGGATAGTGCTATAGGTGACCATTGTCAGTGGTTCTCTGGAAAGCACTGGCTGAGGAGAGCCTGTTGTTAGATGTTCATCATAGAGAGTATTAAAGAATACCTTTTTTTTTTTTTTTTTGCCACATGGTGAGGCTTGTGGGATGTTGGTTCCCCAACCAGGGATCAAACCCATGCCCCCTGCATTGGAAGCATGGAGTCTTAATCACTGGTCTTCCAGGGAAGTCCCCAAAGATACATATTTAAAAGAGAATAAAATCATGACTCTCAGACAAATATAAAATAAACATGTCAAGAGTTTTATTTAACTCATAAATTAACGAGGGAACCAGAGAAAAGTGTTATAACTGGCTCAAAGGAATCTCCAAAGAGCAGACGTATCTCTAGGCCATGAAGAAGGCTGACATGAATTTGCCTAATAGATGCAAAAACTAGCTGCTTCCACAAAGACTGAGGGAAGTCAACTCAACATCTACTGGACAGAATGTGAAGTTTCTAGAAACAGGTATTATTTACATTATTGTCAGTTTTCTACAAGGTAATTTCTGTCTCTACACAGTTGTAAAATAGGCCAGTCACAAAGGCACAGATAAACCTGATGGATGAGCTAGTCCAAATATCTACTAAATTCCAGTCTGTCCCACTTTCTGTAGAAGGTAGGCAAGGCAGGAGAGAGTGATCTTGGGCTATAATCTCTCCCAATATGAGCACCTGGAATGTGGGGGAAATGGTTTCTGTTAATAGCTCTCACTTGTCTTGTTTCCGTTCCTGTCTGTGTAATGGAGATTGCCTTGGTTGAGCAGTGTTGAAGGAATGATCTTTCTTTGGAACAGTCAAGGTGGCAGGGCCTCACTTCACAGCTGAAGCCAGAGTCTTGGCCAAGTCACTTGGAATCATTGTTGTTTTTGGAAGGACTCCCAGTTTGTCTCTTACGAAAAGGTGTATAGTTTTAAATACTTTTAAGATGACAAATTCTGAACGTCTGTGGGGGGATGGGCAAACTGTATAAACATTTAGCCTTTCCAGAATAGCAAGACGTGCATAATGCTTACCAGAGTATTTGTCATTAAATATTAACCCATTTGCAAATTATGGATTTTATCTGACTAGGTGCTTGTTGCTCTTTCTTTTGGTACTGATAATCACCATACAATTCAAACAATTTAAATCTCACAGGTACAATAAGACTTCCTTGGAGAAGATTCTATAGCCTTGCTACTTAAAATGTGGTCCCTGGAAGGGTCATTGTTAGAAATGTAGTATCCCTGGCCCCACCTTAGACCTACTTGATTAGAACGGATATTTTACCAATACCCTGATGTGTGGGCCTCTTCCAGTTAAAGAAATTTCACTCTATAGTATTAAGCCTTGAAAATCACCTTTAATATCTGTGATGTTTTTACAGGAATTGCCTATCTGTTTGCCAAAGCTTATCTGGTTTCCAAGAAACCACAGTACCTGGACACATGTATCCGGTGTGGGGAACTCACATGGCAGAAGGGCTTGCTAAAGAAGGGCCCAGGGATCTGCCACGGGGTGGCTGGCAGTGCCTATGTCTTCCTGCTGCTCTACCGGCTCACCGGAAACTCTAAATACATCTACCGAGCCCAAAGGTCAGCCTTTCTTTGCATGTTTTTTTTGTTTTTCCAAATGTTAATCCAGTTAATGTTCAGAACAAGTAATAGTCACATAGTTTTAAAAGTGTAAACACAGATACTTCCACGGTGCATTTTAGCAATTTAGTTCACTTCCCAAGAGACAGTTACCAGTATCTTAGTTACCTTCTCAGAGCTATACATATCTGTGTGTGTGTGTGTGTGTGTGTGTGTGTGTATAAAAGCAGATAAGTGTATATGTAAAATTTTGTCCCTCTTTTTTGATACAAATGGTAGCATTTTGCTATCAGAGTGATCACCCTCAATCAGTAAATAAAGGACTTTTCATCTTTGTTGTTGTGTAGTATTACATCTTGTGAATATCCAGGAGGGCAGTTTGGATTCTTTCCAGTGTTTTGCATTACTTAAAATGCTATGATGAATAATCTTGTACATATATCATGATGTTCACCTATGAGTATGAAAATGTGTTAGTTGCTCAGTCGTGTCTGACTCTTTGCAACCCCATGTACTGCAGCCTGCCAGGCTCCTCTATCCGTGGGATTTTCCAGGAAAGAATACTGGAGTGGGTTGCCATTCCTTTCTCCAGGGGATCTTCCTGACCCAGGGATCAAACCTGGGTCTTCTACATTGCAGGCAGATTCTCTACCATCCTAGCCACCATATCTGTAAGGTAAATCCCTAGAAGTGGAATTACTGGGCCAAGGGGTATGTCTATTTGTGATTTTTTTATTGTGGTAAGAACACTTAATATGAGCTCTATTCTCTATTCTCTTAGCATATTTTTAAATGTACCATATTGTTAGCTACAGGCACAGTATTATACAACAGATCTCTGAAACTTACTCAACTTCAATAACAGAAACTTTCTACCCATTGAGCAAAAACTCCCCATTTCCCGTCCTCCATCCCAACCCTTGGCAATCTTCATTCTATTCTCTACTTCTATGAGTTTAACTGTTGTAGATTTCTCATGTGTTATCATGGAGTATTTGTCTTTTTGTGCCTGGCTTATCTCACTTAGCATAATGTCCTCATTTATCATTTAGAACAGTGCCTGACACAGAGTATCTGCAGTATATATATTCAATGTTATCATCACTAAAAATTTAAGTTATATCATTCTAAACATTTCTCTATGCATAAATGTATGTTCTTATATCTATGTATATATATTTTAATAAAAACCTATAATTATGTATGTGTAACTTTACATACTATTTGCAGTTTATAATTTTAAATAAACAGTTGTTAAGGGACACCCTTTATTTCAGTTTGTGTAGATCTCTGGTATTTTTAAACTGTCTTTATCTTTTGCCCATTTTTTTTTCTGTTATGATGTTTATTTTGAGTACTGTAACTCTTTGTCAATGTATGCTATAAATATTTTTCTACTTTGCCATTTTTCTTTCAGCTTAATTCATGGTCTTTTGTCAGACCAAAATTTTTATGTATCTCTCTTGAAAAAGCTATCAAATTTTTTAAATTTCCGGATTTTGTGTTATACTTAAAGAAACATTTCCCACTCTAAGATTAAAAAATAATGTTAATTTACATGGACCTTTAGTACTTTTGGGCTTCCCTGGTGGCTCAGATGGTAAAGAGGCTGCCTGCAATACAGGAGATCTGGGTGTAATTCCTGGGTTGGGAAGATGCCCTGGAGAAGGAACTGGCTACCCACTCCAGTATTCTTGCCTGGAGAATTCCCTGGACAGAGAAGCCTGGCAGGCTACGGTCCATGGGGTTGCAAAGAGTTAGACATGATTGAGCTTTTAGTACTTTCATTATTTTACATTAATTTTTAAAATAAATTTATACCCCTTTGCCCATTTCTCCCACCAATTTAAAAGTTACTTTAACTTTTAAATCTTTCATTAGCTTAGAGCTTACTTTTTAAAACAGTGTCAGATGGGTGTCTATCTTTGTGTTTTTTTAAATCTTTTTTTTGTGTTTTTTTAAATTTAAATTTATTTATTTTCATTGGAGGCTAATTACTTTACAATATTTGTGTGTTTTTTAATAAAAAACGAAACTTCCCCGTAATGTCTGTTGACTCCAATGATTTGAAATTCCAAATTTATCACAGACTGAATTTATATAAATGTATGAGTTTGTTTCTGAACCTTATTTCATTATTCATTTATTTCTAGTTTCTCTTAGCTGTACTCTCTCTTTTATTCTTCCAATTGTATTTTATTTTATTTTTTAATTTAAATTTATTTATTTTAATTGGAGGCTAATTGCTTTGCAGTGTTGTATTGGTTCTGCCACACATCAACATGAATCTGCCACAGGCGCACATGTGTTCCCCAATTGTATTTTAGAATCAGTTTTTCAAAAATTAAAAAAGCCTGTGGACATTTGGTTGGGATTTCAATGAAAGATTCTGCCTACAATGCAGGAGACCTGGGTTCAATCCCTGGGTTGGGAAAATCCCCTGGAGAAGGGAATGGCAACCCACTCCAATATTCTTCCTGGAGAATTCCATGAACAGAGGAGCCTGGCAGGCTATAGTCCATGGAGTTGCAAAGAGTTGGACATGACTGAGCAACTAACACACACAAACTCTTATCAAAGCATCTAGTTCATATGGATTTTTTTTTTTGAATCTTTGACATAAAGATCTAAAAGTACAGTTCCATGGTATTTTAAATTTCCCATGTCTGTGATTACATGCCCTTTCACATTTCCAATGATTTTGTTTTTCCCCAGTGGTGGTTTAGTCTCTAAGTCATGTCTGCCTCTTGCAACCCCATGGACTGTAGCCTGCCTGGCTCCACTGTCCATGGGGATTCTCCAGGCAAGAATACTGGACAGGGTTGCCCTTCCCTTCTCCAGGGGATCTTCCCAACCCAGGAATCCCAACCAGTGGTCTCCTTCATTATAGGCAGATCCTTGACCAACTGAGCTATGAGGGAAGCCCTGTTTTTCCCCAGACGCACCAGCATTTTGTCTATGTGGTTTATCCTTTAAAGAAACTGGCTTTTGGTTTTTATTAATTCTTTTTGTTTTTCTCTTTTGCTTCCTAATTAATTGTTTTCTGCCTTTATTTTTTGTTTTCCAATGTTCATTCCCTTTACTTTATTTACAGTTTTTAAAAAGTGCTTAATTAGAATACCTTCCATCTTTATAATAACAACTCAGATCAATGACTTTTCCTCTGAGTTCCATTTTAGTCATAATCAATAGGTTTTGATATGTAATGCTGCTGCTGCTGAGTCGCTTCAGTCGCGTCCAACTCTGTGCGACCCCATAGACGGCAGCCCACCAGGCTCCGCCACCCCTGGGATTCTCCAGGCAAGAACACTGGAATCCATCTTTATAATAACAACTCAGATCAATGACTTTTCCTCTGAGTTCCATTTTAGTCATAATCAATAGGTTTTGATATGTAATGCTGCTGCTGCTGAGTCGCTTCAGTCGCGTCCAACTCTGTGCGACCCCATAGACGGCAGCCCACCAGGCTCCGCCACCCCTGGGATTCTCCAGGCAAGAACACTGGAGTGGGTTGCCATTGCCTTCTCCTGATATGTAATGCTATGTATCTATAATTCTTTTTAGTTCCATAATTACCATTCTGACTTCTATTTTTACAGAATTTCTTAGAAAAATGAATTGGTTAGTTTGAATTTTGTACCACTGGGTATATTTTGGAAACAATCATTTTCACTTTAATATGATAACATGCAGTATAGGTCAGAGTGCAGTGAAACTGCAACTCTCACACATTGCTGATGCTTTTGTAAATTGCTGTATATCATTTAGAAGTTATTTTGAAAAGCACAAAAATATTTATCATGTTATTTTTAGGTTAAAAATATAGGATATTAAATATTATACAAAGTATGATTTCAGTAGTATAATAAATACATCAAACCCTGGCGGGGAAATGTCAGATGAGGAAGCAAAATTAACTGTGCATTTCTCTTAAAATATAGTGGAATGGTTATCTATCTTACAAATATTCTGCTATACTATGTTTTTTGAAAAAATGCATATTTACCGTGCATTGAATGCTTGCTCTTTGCCCAGAGCCCTAATATATGGTATCTATACAGATAATCTTATGCAATTCTGCAACTTCATCATTTTAAAGTCAGATTAAGAAGTTTGCTAAAGGTCATCTAACTTGAAATTATCAGAGTTAGGCATTGCAACCCCAAAACCCTTCCTCTTTCTACCACACCAGGGCTTTGTGTGTGTCTGTGTGTCTGTGTCTGTGTGTCTATGTGTCTGTGTGTCTGTGTGTGTGTGTCTGTGTATGTGTGTTAGTCACTCAGTCATGTCTGACTCTTTGTGACCCCGTGTACTGTAGCTTGCTGGGCTCCTCTGTCCGTGGAATTCTCCAGGCAAGAGTACTGGAGTGAGTTGCCATTCCTTTCTCCAGGAGACCTTCCCACATTGCAGGCAGATTCTTTACAATCTGAGCCACCAGGGAAGCCCCAGGACTTTGTAATCTAGGGTTTGTGAATTTACTTGAGAAAAGTATTACATTTAACACTGAAAGGTAGCATTTCCTTCAATTCTGAGTCTGCAGTAGACATGACTCTGTCACCAGTAGAAGTCATAGATAGGTGAGGTGAAGTCGCTCAGTCGTGTCCGACTCTTTGCGACCCCGTGGACTGTAACCTACTAGGCTTCTCCGTCCATGGGATTCTCCAGGCAAGAATACTGGAGTGGATTGCCATTTCCTTCTCCAGGGGATCTTCCCAACCCAGGGATTGAACCCGGGTCTCCCGCATTGGAGGCAGACGCTTTAACCTCTGAGCCACCAGGGAAGATATTTTCATGTTATTCCTATTGTTGTAGAAACTGTGAAATGTATTTTGCTCCAATCACTAGTTAGAAATGTCAGCAGTTATTAGATCCACTACTAGATCTTATTATTTAATGTGCTAATTAAGAATCCATTTATCATTGTATCACAAATTTGGTTTAAAAAATTCTGCTAACTGTACTTTAATTAATTTCCTTGGAAATCCTGTGTATTTTACTTTATGTATATGGAGACTTTTTTTTTCTGATAATGAATCCAGATTGCCAAATGATACAGAACACTAAAAAGGTAGCTATGCCAGGAAGTTTCAGTGTATAATTATAAATTTTGAATTAACTCTTAACATGCATCATTATTCTACTGTTTAAAATTTTGACTTCTATTAAAAATTGTTGCATATTCAGGAAAACAGTTGAGAGAAAAATTAGCCCAGACAAAATTGCAATATGTTTCCTGCTCATTTATTTTAAGCTACTGTCAAT